>VXAU01004424.1:808403-853096 GCA_013399695.1 Formicarius rufipectus | reverse complement strand
CGGGGGGCGCTGCGGGGCCGGGCCGCGGGAGCGCGCGCGGGGCAGCGGCACCTCCGCCCCCTGCGCAGGCACAGCCGGGGGAAAAGGGGCTGCTGCTTAGGTTTGTTTGGAAACCCCGGGAGCGCCTGCAGGCGGGGTGCTGCCTGCGGGGTGTAGGGAAAGCTGTGGTGGTCGCCGCGAAGAAGCGCTCCGAAACACGGCTCGCAGTGAGCAAAGCCGTGCTGCAGGCTAAAAAGTCGATCGCTTCCCGCGCGGGTTTGCTGTCTCAGTGGAGAGTGAAACTTTAAACCTTTGTGAACTTCAGGGATGTTTAATCATTCTCTCAGCGCTTTCCGAGATAGGTAGAACCATCAGTATCTCTTGTTGCTGAAGATAAAACACTCGGTAGCTGTTGCTGAAGACCCCTGCACTGGAGCGTGTTGTTATTTCCAGTGTTCTCAGATCTGTAGTTACTTCCTTGCTATAATCAGTTCTCCCCGTCTGTGCATTAATCACAGCAAATAGGAGAGAACTATAGAAATGCAGTTATGTAAGCGGGTTTTGAAATTTGGTGCTAAGAACAAAGGTGACAGTTTCATAGTCCTGAGTTTTTCTAGCTGTCAGACTTTCATTGTGCTTTGAAGGTGACAGGCTGTAAAGTTTCTGTTTGTTTTTCTAGATGTAGAAAACTTTGGGATACATTTATACTAAGAGAAATATCTTGAAAGTGAGTTTCCTTTTTGTGGCACTACTGCAGTACATTAACTGAGTCTATGAATTTTTGTGAAATGTCTTCAGGCAGAGTGATTTCTGCAGAGCAGTGCTCTTTGCATGTTGTTGTCCATTCTGTAATCACTCTCTGAGGCTTCTCTAGCATAACTCCCTATCATTTTAACATAACTTGGTATTTCCGAGTCTTGTGCAAGTCATAAGTTGCTTTAAACATCTGCTGTAACTATATTGTGAAGTGTGGTGGCTTTGTTTTCTGTTTTTAATTGGTAGGTTGGTGTTTGTTATGGTTTTGTTTTGCTAGTGTTTATTTTTGTGAAGATGCTTAAAACTTTAGCATGGCATCCGCTGAGGTGTATTTAAGTGGTAGGTAGCAGTGCTTGGAATGCTTGTGTTTCTTTTTGACATAGTAGAAACATTCTGAATTAATAACCTGTAGATTCTGAATATAAGAGAAAGCACCCTTAATTTCCTCTTGTACCAGAATTTTAAATTTAGTTGTTTTCTATGATGTTTGCTGAGTTTACTTCTCAGTTCAAGTGAGCATGTGTGCATTTATTTATGTAGAAATGTCAAATTGCTGTCGTTCTCTTTTACTGCTTGCCTGGCAGTTACAAGTTTTTAGGGCCTAACAAATTATATGGGTTGTCTGTATAGTATTCATAAACCCAGAGAGATATGTCCTAGCTAAAGAAAAGTAGTCGCAGGCAAGGGAAAGATATTAAACATTAATTATAAGGCTTGTTTTTGTGGTTAATGTGATGCTTTTGTTTCCTAAATCTAGCTTCCAGGGTTTAACTTCAGAGCTGTAGGTGTAAGTAGACACTTTCCACAGTTAAAGTTTGGTCATGCTTTGTTTTGAATATGTGTATACACACACAGGCACACACCCCCAAGAGAAATCTGTTTGCCATCAGTAAACACAGGTATCTTTCTGAATCTCTTTCAGATCTTACTTAAAATAGTTGGTATTAAACTCTTCCTCCTTGTTTCTGCAAACTTGCTAAGTTTCCTTCCTTCCCTCGTGTTGCTCTAACAAGCTTTCTCTTCAGTTTTATATTGGTATTGACAACAGAGAGACGCATTTCTGTGACCAAAGTTGTGGCAAACCTCGCAGGTTTAATGCCCTCCCGTGTTCTGTTTCCCAGGCTTCATGCTATGCAGGATTTAGAATAGTTGGTTGTTGTTTGTGTTATGTAGCAGTTGAAGAGGTGAGTTGGAAGATTTTTTTTTCCCCTCAATACCTAAAAAAAATGATAGATGTTTTGTATTATGAACAGATGGCAAACTGTCCATAAGAATCTGGAGGAGAGTGCAGCTTCAACTAGTGTGAACAAGCATTTATAACTTTTTAAAAATAGAATTCTAACATTGCTTTGAGTTTTGCATAAATGTAATTTTAAATGAACACATATTTGGAACTAAGAGCTCTCCTCTTGACTAAATAACTTTCCCTAGGGAAAAATGCAATCAAAGAGATTTAATATTCAAGCATCAAGTCACAAGATATTTAAATGACTAATTACTGTTTTGATGCACAAAAAAGAATCTTATTTTGCTTCCCTTTCATCTTATCTTTCTCCCATCCCGTTCCTACAAAGAATAAATAGGGGGAGTAGTGCATCTTCACTATTACAAGTGGAAACATCATTTGAGTGGTCACATTCTATAAGAGTCTTCTGAAGGAAAAACAACCTTGATAAGTTGGTCTGAGTTTTAAAACGTGCAAGTGATACTAGGGATGTAGTAATTCTCTTTAAAGAAATTACACCTTAAAGTGAGTTAATTCTGTTAACAGGTAATTGTTAACATTCTTCAAGCCGTGACTTCAGTTAATGGTTTTGTGTGGAGGTAAAAGACTAGTGAAAAGCTCTTTGGCACACAAACAGAAGTACTGCAGGTTACCACCTGATCCTGTGGTATGACAATTGGTTTGACTCCCAGGTTTCTGGGGTAAACACATTGTTTACTGTTGCTAAGTCTGTAGCTAAATCTAAGGAACTAAAAAGTATTAGGAGATACGTGTATGTAAAAAAAAAAAAAAATCCTTCAAGATGTAATGACACTTCTTATGTAATGCTGAACATCCCCTCTATTATCTCAAAATCCTGTTTTTGAGCAAAACACATCCTCAGTGCTGTAATTTTGAAAGGCAGACAGCAGACCAGTGTTAATAATATAGGAATGCAGATTTGGCTAGGAAATCAATTTAATTGATAACTGCCTGAATAAACAAGTATGTGGATTGGATTTATTTATCCTTTATGAAGGACTTTTTAAAAGGTGTTAATTTGTGTAGGCTGTGGTTTCTGTACTTGAGGGGGGTATTGCTTTTTCTTTAACTGGAAATTCAGATTCTAGTCTGAAAGGAGGCACATCTACTCTGCTTTTCCAGCTAACTTTAGTTAAGCAAGATAAAACCTGAAAAAATAAGACAGACTGAAGCTTTTTGAATGTGTTCAGTAACTTACATTTTGGATACAAAGTATCCATACAAAGTATGCTTAAAAAGTATGCAAAAATGCATAGGTCTACAGGCACCCTTGATCTGATGACCTCCAACCAAATCAGGGGAAACTGCACGTGTTTTCCTTATGTATTTTAAAAGGAAAAGAAAGAGGATGCATTCTGCATCCCCAGCCTCTAGATTCTTATACAAAAAGTAGAAACTTAGGGTGGAGATTGAGGTTTTGTAGATAATTTTAAAAATGTATTTTTATGGAAAATAACTGAATATGGTTGGTTGGTTTTTTTGTTGCTTTGGGGTTTATTTTTTTTAAGTGAGTTTAAAAAAGCAACAAAACCATATGTTTGAACTACCTCACAGCAACATTATAAGGCGTACTTAAAATGTTATGCGTTTAGAACTTAGTTGAAGCAGTGCCTCAGCAAAGGCACTGTGAACAGAGATACTTTTAATTAAAAGTTCCTTAGTATGTATCAGAGATATTAATTACCTAATAGGAGACTGTGTCTGTATTGATGACATTTCCATTGATGACATTGTTAATAGCAATCCTATGGGTATGGCAATTATCATGGGTTTGAGGGAGTTTTTGTTTGATATTTTTGAGTGTCTTTGTTACCCTGATGTAAATGCTGATAGTACTATGATCTGCTAGGGTTTTGAACGTTAGTTTGGATTTTTGTCTTATCCCTATTGAAGTTTTTATACCTTAGATGCATTTTTTCCTTCAGGTAAACTTTTTAAAAGCCTATTGTCTCTGTATCAAGGCAGAGGAGAGAGTCCTGTTACTTTACTGAGTTATTCTTAACTCCCTCTTCTAAGATTCTGGTCTGGTGGTGAATTGTTGCCCTCACCTCTGGGGTAGCTGCATGCTTGTCCTACTGCATTTCTGCCAGAGTGATTTCAGAGTTTAAAATTCGAGCTTGCTTTCTATTTTTAGTTAGCGTTGCTAGTCACAGATAGAATTAAGCACCCAAAGTCCAAAATTATAATTGTACAGAATGAATCTTTTCGTTCAGTTCTTACTGTTTTCCTTTGTAAATGTGTCACGGTGTAACTGACAGGTTGCACAGCAGGTAGAATTTAAGTGTATGTGTGTAATTATCTTCTGTGGTTACTGTTATACTCTGTTACCCGATGTTTGAGCAAACCATTGAAATAGTTGAACTGTGCTTTTGAGCTTTTTAAAATTCAGTTGTATTACCTTCCCAACCCTGCCTTTGGGGATGTTTAGAGAAAAGTGTATTTGGTAAATTTCATTAGTAGATGTAATCCACCCCCCCCACCCCGTGACCTGTCAGTATTTGCTAAATGCTGTAGATGACCTGGTGAAGGTAGCCTAATGTTCATTCAAATGCTTCAGAATACTTGGATCACATTCTCTAATAGGACAGTGTCTTAATTTACCAAAACACTACTTGGTATATTTTCATTTACCCAGTTTGGGTAGGCTCAAGGATCACATCTTCTCCATAGAACTGCCTTGGACACTGCTACCATATATCTCTTCCAAGTAATAGCTGCATCGGAAAATATGCCCTTCTCCTCCCAGATCCATACTCAAGGCATTGAGAGGCTACCATATCCAGGTTCTCTTGCTGAAACAGCTGGTTTTAGCTTATCAAGGGGAAAAGCTGGTAAGGAATGTACCAAAAGGCACAAATTTAAAAATGTGTGAACTGTGTAGCTGAGGTGTAGTCAGTTGATGTATGAATGGTCTTAACTTACATATGGAAATTTAACTAAAGGTCATACAGTCTTTTATTACATTCTTGCCAGCTTAAGAAACTACATTCTGTGACTACCATAAATGTCTGTATTTCTAATTAAACAACAGTGTACTTGGTGTCCTACACTTAACTTAGTCTTAACTGCCACTACCTTGCTGACGCATCATTCACGGATATTAAGTATTCTAGAATGTTGTAGGGGCTATCAGAATTGCATGAATGTAAAATCATAGCAGGTGCTGCTACTGACTCAGTAGTTTCGAGTCTGGATGTAATTTTTTTTTTTGTTTTATATACTGTCAGGAAACTCCCTATAAAGTTTTTTGCTTACTAACAGAAGTGAATCTGTGCTCTCCTCCCAAGCTGTAAAAGTCCTGAAATCTTAAATAGAGCAACTGAACTCCTTTAGTGTCTTCTTCTCCTAAGAAAAGGACACTTGAAATTTTAAAGGATTTGGAAGCAAATGGAGAGAGTAGACGCGTGGGGCGTTCTTGTATATTCTTTGATTCATGAGTCCTGTAAACTTGAAGAGTATTGCTTCCTGTTTGTCATGTTCCCCTTTTCTGCTCACTCATAGCAGGAGGCATTAATTTTATATACCAGCCTAATTCATTTATTTTTTTGTGCTTAACTTTAAATTCATTTAACTCATAGATTAGATTTCCAGGAACCTACATGTTTGATAATTTGATAGGAGGGGAACAAAGAAACAAGGGCTTGTTGCAATTTTGTCTTAAAGCAACAGTCTACAGACACCTCAGTTCATAGCTGCAAGAGATTTTTCTGTATGCCCTTTTAATGACCTTAACTTTACCATTTAGTGTGATATTGAGCTTAGTGGCTTACTTCAGATATACCTGTGTGATAAAGGCTTGAGATCCTCAGCCAGAGAATTTTGAGAGAGAAAATGTGATAGCTTGTGACAAATGTGGCCAAATTGCAAGTGTAAGAAAACTTCCATACCATGTCAAAACATTCAGGTGATGAAAAGTTTCCCCTTCTCTCTTTCTGCCCAGATCCCTACTGTTTAGTAACAGTGACATCGTCCTGGGTGTTCTCTCTTCAGTTATACCAAAGCTTTCTGTTATGTTTAATATTGGAAGTTATTCTGTGCACCTGTGAATATTCACACAAGATAGGAAATTTGGCTAATGGGAAGGAGTAGCTTCTATAGTGAGCAATTTATGTATGGTCTTACCTACCTGACGTAGTTGTTAATTCTGTGATATGAAACCCACTTATGCCAACAGTGTTTTCCATTAAAGTCAGAGTAGGGGTGGTGACATAGACTTCTATTACACTTCAGGGCAACTTATTTTGAGACTGGAATGAGATAGCCTTTTCCAATCAGAAATCAGAAGAGGCAAAATTTACTTCTTCATCTAGGAACAAGTATAGTTTATGCCTATAGGTTTTGGCAGCTACCTGGAAGCTAGCAGTTCTATGTGGAAGTTTAGGAATCATGATAGATATCCTGTCGTTACACTGTAGGGAAGTCGGGTAGTAACTTGAAGTTGTGAGCAGGACTGCTATTAATGTTTGGGAAGGTGATGTTAGTTCTGTAGATGCTGTCGGTTAAGCACATAATAATAATGGTCAAGGTGTGTACATCATGCTCTGAAGTAATGCTGAAAATACTTCAGCTTTCAGAAAATAGCAGGACTTGGTTATGTGTGTCAGAGGCTTCTCCTGGAGGTCCAGATTCTGTTCTGAAATTATGAAATATGAATTACCAAACTTTAGTTTGTTTATTGTCTGCAATATTTAACATTGAAAGAGGTTTTTCTGTTTAAAAGCAGGATAATTAGGACACTTTAATTAATGTTACTGGCATGAAACAGTGTCAGGGAATGTTTAGGCTGGATATTAGCAAAAGTTCTTTCATCCCCAGAGGGTGTTGGGCACTGGAACAGGCTCCCCAAGGAATCGATCATGGCACTAAGCCTGTCTGAATTCAAGAAGTGTGTGGACAATGCTTTCGGGCACAAGGTGTGATTCTTGTGATTGTCCTGTGCAAAGCCAGGAGCTGAACTTCATGATCCCTGTGGGTGATATCCCTTTCAACTCGGATTATTCTGTGATTCTATTCTGTGAGTTACGTATGAGTACAAAAGTAATTTAATTCCACTTAAGAAAGCTGTTTCAGAAAAGCTGTATGTGGACTGCTCTTAAGGAATCAGTTTGATATATGCATGCTCAAATTATTTTTACCCTATTCTTGATTTCCCAATAATTGCATACAGAAAAGACATGAAACAGCGGTGGCTTTCTGCACGGCAGTTAACTAGAGTGAGACCAATTGCCCACGTTCAGATTTGAGGTAAAAAAGGTTAGACTTGCTTAGTACTCATTTACTTACAGTGAGGATTGTTTACAACTGGAAGAAATTTAAAATGTCTCAAATTGTTTACATTAAGGTGGGGAAAGGAGACACCCACAAATAAAACTTTGTTAGCACTATTCTTAGTAGCAAAAGAGGTAATGCAATGGGCAGGGGTTTGGAGTTGAAGAGAGAGGAGCTTATGTCAGGGTAAACTGTAGGTCATTTTAAAGCCAGACTTGCATGGAGAGGCTTTACCTCCTTGGAATCTTCACAGCAGGTCTTAAGTAGGAGCCCCATAAAGTTATCTTCCTGACTGTTTTGCAGCTTTTATCTATCATTTAATGTATTTCAGTAAAGGATTGTGTATTGTATGCAGAAGAGTATTAATAACATTTCTATATTGTGCTTTTAAGAGAAAAAAACAGCTTTAGTGTCAAGGAGTACATCGAATGAGCAGTGCATCAGGCAGAAAATTCTTGCTGCTGCTCTTGTGTTGGTGTATGTACTCCTCTGTATAGTCAGTACTCTCTGCTCTCCCTTCCAACCAGTGCATGTGTATTTCTGTGTATTCAGCTTTATGTGCTTTCAGGGACTAACCCTGTTCTGGGAGGATCTTTCCAGTTAAACAAATATGTGAAGATGAATTGAGGATGAAATAAAAGTTTGAAAACTTTCTGATCTGTCATTTTCTTCAAGCACAGGTAGGTATTTTGAGTGAGAGAGGAAATGATCCTCTTAAGGTTTAATTACCACTCCTAAAGATTTGTTTCCTTTCTATTTAATCAGGAGTTAAGAAATTAATGTTTTTTTTGAATTGGAAGCTTTCAAGAGGGTGTTGTTGGAAAGGATTGCTTTCCAATATCCGTTTGAGTTGATACATTTGTATCAATTTCAAAACTTAAAGGTTGTTTCTTCAAGTAGTAAGTAGAAATCAGTTAGAGATACTGTAGCCTGCCTGAAAGACTTTAAAAGCTTACATTTGAGGAGAGAGATTTGTAGTGAAGTCTGCCCTATACACTTTTAATGCTACTGTTTTCTGTTATGATTTGAAGAGCTGTAGTCTTTAGAGTTTTCACTGATCAGATGTTCAGTTCAAAGCATGGCTGCTAGGAATGTGTTAGCATGCAAAGATGAATTCTCTATAAGCTTTTTTTCCCCCCAGATTTTCTTTTTTGGAACTCGAGGATTTTGTGCCAGACTGTGTTGTTATGAAAGTGTAATGATTCTGCATTAAAGATGCATAACTTGTTTAGGAAGGGGAAGAAGGGTGGGTGTTGGTTTTCTGAACTCTCTTGATCTGCAGTTAGTCTCACTTAAAATGCCTTTCTCAGCATAGGCAGAAAAGCACTCCATGTGACTTGATTTTTTTATTTATTTTTTTAAAATTCTGTGCCAGTATCATACCCTATGTTAATCTGCCTACATAGTACATCTTTTCATCCTGGCATTTCCCAAGATCTGATTATTTGAAATGTCTCATTCCCTTATGTTTCTAAATTCTCTAGTTTTGTTCTCCTTCTTGAGTTTCTTTAAACACTGGTAATAAAGTCAGATTCTAGATTTCCCCTGTGCTTTCATGTTTTTGCTTAAGAAATACAACTTTTAAACATGTGGTAGATCTACACCTCTCCACCCTCAGTCCTTTAATAGTATTTCAGCAGGACGTGTCCTGTTGTGCCTTTTTGATACTTAAGTACAAGAAAAGGAATTCTGAAAAGAGTGGCAGAAAACTGGAACTGGCTTCAGGAAAAGGATTGTACAGTATTGTGATGAGACTTAAAATATTTATGATTCAGTAACCTAGATATGGTATATCTCATAAAAGAGATGAATTTAAGACAACAGGGTGGTTTTATGGGAAAGTTCAGGAGTAAGGCTGCTCGTGAGAGCCAGTTTGAGTTTGGGTCCTGCAGAATGTTTTTGTATTTTGTATGGAATCCTTAAACAGGTTGCTTACACACAAGTGTTGGATCTTTCAGATACTTACGGATACATTTATACACTCTTGTGTGTTTCTCAGTGATTTTTTTTTTTTAATTTCATGTGCTGTTTGCCAAACTTGATGACCTTGTTTGCCCCTCTCTTGCTATTTATCTTGTTAAAGTTGTTATTAATGTTAGTGCGCTTGCTCTGTTATCTGATGAAGATGCTGTGGTCTCAAAGTAGGCCAAATACTAAAAGAGACGGTTCAAATAGTGGGATTCAAGGTAGTTTACTACTCATGGTCCCTCTTGGGAAATTAATGTTTTTCATAGTTAGAACTTCAAGTCAATAGGGAAGACTTATTTTCAAGGTGTATATATGAGGGGAAGAAACTTGATCTGCCAAAATTGAAGTAAAACAGGTTCTCTTTTTTTGTCAGTAACGTATGATTTGTTCAATGACAAGTGTATGTGCAGAAGGAATCTGTGAAAGATGCGTGTTTACAGAACACCCATGTCTAACAAATCTTTACCAGAGTTGTAAGATAGGCCTGATCAACAGAACTTCTGTTGCATGTTCATGCTCTCAGCTTTCCTCTGAAAGTGAGATATTTCCTCTGAAAGAGAGTTATTTGCTCTGAGGTATCTTTTGTTGAGAAGATATTTAGAAATTAGTTAAATGGTAGCTAAGTATGGAAAATAAATATGACATATCCTGGACTGGAACAGAAAGCAGTGAGGCTTGTTGCAGTTAAATCCTTACGTCTGGCCATGTTTTCCATGGCATCTGTACTTCACTACAGAAGAATTTTGTGCTGGTAAATGGTAGTTCTGAAATGTTTTCTTTGAGGGTTTTAGGTGGTTGGAATGTGGGCTACAGAATGTCATAGAAATAAAGACAAAACCTTAGTGTTGATAAATACTGGAGGAGTACTGGTGAAGAAAGTGTTCCTAATACGTTTCTGATACTTAGGAAAGTAACAAATATCTACTAGCTATAATTTTTTAAGTATTGATGACATGAATATGTTGTGGAATAAATCTCATCAGAAGGTAACAGTTTTGTTATCATATGGTAAGATAGTATGAAGTTCTGAAACCATCTGGAAGCAATAAAAAAATGTTCCTGGGTATTCCCATTGGTAAATGAGAGCGTATTAAAAAAACCAGACCTGTAAAACCAAGTCCTCAGTCTCTTCATTAGTGATTCATTTCAGCTAGTAAAAAAGGTCCTTGTGAATGATTTAGTAACCTGATTATTTTTAAATGTTGTATGCAGAGGTTTGCTTAACTCTTTAATTTAAAAAATTAAAATACTGGGGTATTTTAAATTTTATTTTGGCTTCTGTTAAATTGTCATTTCCCTGGGATAATTTCCTGGGAAATAATAGTTTGAATGTTTTCCAGTGTTAGTGTTCTCATGAATATCATGGTCCTGTCTCTCAGCAAAGGAAGTTTTGACCTCTTACTTGACCTGTGCTCAAGAGAATGCTGTATAAGAAGCACTTACAGAAATTAGCAGAGGAAACAGGAAGATTTAGCAATAATTTTGCTGGAGAGAGTGTCTTACCCCAGATTGTTTTACACTGTGGTGAGGTGGGGGTGTGTGTGTGTGTAGAGTTCTTTTCTGTGTTTATACTGGCTGGATATTTGTTTTGGTTTTGTGGTTCATTCCCACCCTTAACAGGGAGAGTGAGTTTGCACAGTTGGGCTGTGATGTAATTTCTCCTCAGATCATTGTAGGGCTGAATGCTAGCTGAGAAGTTAACTCTAGATTGTTCCAATACTGTGCCCTTTCACATTGTTAAATATGAATTATGCATTGACATTACCTGAGAATGCTAGATGGGATTCATTGCTGAGAGTTTGAAGGAAGTTAGGCCAACACTGTAGCAGATGGCACTGTATGTACAGGTGGAACTGGAATTTGAGATCCCAAGGCAGTTTTTGGCAGCATTATCATGTCCAGGGGTGGAGGGAATATCATCTTACTTTAGCTTGCAGTTACTGTAAGCCAAATCAAGCCATTTAATGTGGTAAGTTTTATGAAACTGAAGCTGTAGTTGATAATTTAAAAGTATAATACTTTATAGGCAGCTCGGGATTTTTTTCTCTATGAGTGTGTGCAGTGTCAAATTGGTATTCTTTTAGATATATGGTGTGCTAAATAATCTCCTATAAATATGCTCATTAGTGGTAATACAGATTAAATAGTTAATGCACAGAAGGGGCTTTGTGAATTCTTGAAAAGTAATATACCTTGTGGCCTCTGGTAGTTTATATGGCATTAGGTGGTGAGAGGGATAGATGGGATGTCATAAGAGGATGCTTTCTGAAGTCCTGTAAAATGTCTGTTGCACTTAATATATTTGTATATATTATGTAGACACATTAAATCATGGATATCCATACCACTGTAACTTTATTCCCCTCTTGCTGTGAACTACCTATTAAGATTCATTAACAGTGTGCATCAGTAACAGCAGGTCTGTGTTGTGACCAGCATGGTGGGGTTCAGCTACTCTCCTTGGCCGTGACTTCAGTAGTCCTGTCCCAGTCAAACATTTCACTCTGACTGTATGCACGGAGAGAGTAACAGTGGCATTTAAAACTACCCTAAGCTTATAAATGTTAAGCTTGTCCTTATAGGAAACCTTTCCCATTTGCTTCTGTTCTTCCTTCTTTCATCTCCTCTTCTGTATGACTTTACTGACTTTGTTGCTCAGTGTCTTTACCAGCCTTAAAACCACGTTTGATCATAATTGCACGTAGAAGGTCATGAATTCAAAATGCTAGTCTGTCTTGCATTTTTAAAGGCAGTCTAAATAAACTTAAAGATTACGAGTCACCATAAATAGCTGATCTGTGAAGAAAAATGATTTCTGTGTCTGACTCCTAGCAGTTTATCATTCAAAATATATTTTTACTGATCAGGAAACTTCTGAGTTGGTGTTCTGTCTGAGCTATTCAACCTAAAACAGGCCTCTGCTCCAAGTAGCATCTTTGTGCATTCAGATGTAGCAATGTTCATTCTAAGACAAGGGAAGTGTCTAAACATGTAGATTTGCAAATATAAGACTGACATCTGTAGCAGGACTTAAATAGATAAGCTCATCACTTGAATTTTTATAACTGAATATCATACGAGCTTTTTATGTGGAATGCTTATGTGACTTCTTAAAAGGTGCTTAGATTGCTTAGGTTGTTACAGAAAACTTATTTTCAGTTGTCTTACCTGAGATGTTGAGCATCACCTTGTGAATGAATGAACTTAGACAAGTGTTGATACTTTGTTTTCTTATTAATGGATTTGATGTTTTCCTGTTCCCATGCAACTTGAATATTGTATAATGTTCTATATAAATATCCAATTCTAATACTTTTTAAATGTGAATGACTTCCTGAGGTAATGAAACTGTACTTTACGATTTAAACCTGACAAGAATGTTACAAATTAAGTAATCTCATCTGATTTAGTTCTGTGTCTTACCTTGTGTAAACCCCATTCACTCCCAGATTTACCTTTTTTTGGTTAATATTTTTGTCTGGGGAGAAAGGCAAAGGAATAAAATAAGGTTGCATATTTATTGAGTATCTCTCAAATCTTGTTAACATTAGAGTTGCATGGTGCACACTGACCTAAAAAGTTCACAGAGGAAAGAAGTTATTGGACTACTAAATGTAAGGACTAAAATAAGTTTTGCTTCCAGATTCTGATATGCTGTGCCTTGGAGAGAACAGCTGTGGAATTACGGTTGTGGGGTTTGTGCTTTCTTACTGTCCTCTGTAATGGTGTAAGTTGCCGCTTCTGGAGCCGGCTCCTCCTCTGAGGATGCTGGTTCGAATCCCGAGGAACTCGCTGTCACTGTCCGAGCGTGCTCAACCATGGCAAAATGAACCTCAGGAGTAAAGGGCTGGGGCCAGTTCCGCGCACACTATGCCTCACCTAAAAAATCCACTGTGCGGGCTTATCCCAAAATCTTCGTTCGCGAAGTCTAGCCAACAACAACAGCTGTCCTCTGTGGGGATGCCTGTGGGCTCCTTTTCAAGATGTTAGGCAAAAATATGTTTCTACATGCTTTGAAGAGTTTGGTTACTAACAGTGCCCGGCATTTAGGCTAGCCCAATCATTCAGGTTGGACATTTATTTATTTGAAGTCATTGGGTAGTTGTGCAGTTTGGTGTTTAGAGATCTGACAGTCAAGCTCTAGGTAATGTTGAGTTTTGGTGTCTTACTGCAAATTCTTAGGGGAAATTCTTAGCTCTAAGTAATGTTTTCAAACTCTGTTTTTAATACTTATAAAAAACAAACAAAAAACCTGAAACCATCTAGATCCTGTTCTTGAACTTGTGTTTTTTCAGAATCTTTTGGCCGTATGTGGATCTGGGAAGGTGCCTATCTCTGCAGTTTGTGCAGTGTAGCCTGTGGAAGGGAATATTTTTTTATTCAATATTCAGTAGAATAATGCTGGGAGATAGGGGTGCTGCTCAGGCTGTGCATGATGACTTTTTTCCTTTACCTGCTGTTTTTGTTGTCTTACCTCTCTTTATTGTGTACTGCTGCCCAAGTTTATTAATGGATCCAGATTGAGATACGTCTTACCTGCAAAGGAAAAAGGTTGGTTTAATGCAGATCATTTGAAAACCTGCTCTGAGGAAACAGTGCTATGGAGTGATAGACTTACTTCTTTTCCATAGTTGATATAAAAAACTTTGAGAGAAGTGTAAAAAAATTCACCCAGCTGAGCTGACTACTTTTTAATTCTGCTGTCAAAATGCAGATTTATAACTTAGCCTTTCATTTTACCCAATGCTGTGTATAGTACTCTGTGATGATTTGTAACTGGAATAGTTGAGGTTCCTGTCTGTGTTGGAAGACACAGCCCTGTGTGCATCTGCATATTACTATTGTTCAGAAGAGTAGTGAAACAGAATAGAAACTTGATTGCTGCAAAGTTGGGCTACTGTGTTGCTTAGTCAGATGACACTGCTTTTTTTTATGGCTGTGAACAGTATCAAGCCCCCATAACTAATAAAAATGCTGGATTCCAACTATAAGCTTTTGCCATCCAAAATTATTTGCGTTACAAAGGATTATTAATGCACAGTAGTATTTTGTGCAAGCAGCAAGATATCACTGCATTTATGTTGGGAACTTTCTACTGTTCTATTTTGAGTCAACTGATGAAGCTATCTTAAAGTTCTGCTCCCATATTCCACATACAAATGGAAAATAATTTTGCTACGAAGACTTACTCATACTCTCCTAAATGACTTTGTAGCTGAAAACCGATAAGGCAAAGTTGAATTCTAAGAGCTGTTCTTACTCAGTTGTAGACTGTATCCCAAAAGCTGTATTCCTGTAGACTATAAAATTTTAGTTCACTTTGTGTTGCAGTCTGATTTCATTGTGGAGATTGTACCCTGGAGTACTTCTGTAATACATTAAAAGCATCTAAGTATGTTCTTCAAAAACCTTTTTAAGGGAGAATTGCTTAATTATTAGACTATATTCTGCTTCTTATATATAACTGAAATAGTTTTCATGCATTGCAGTCTCACAGATGACAGTATGGCTGGGACAGTAGACTGGGGTAAGGAAGAGGTACTTGGACAGGTTTGCAGTTAAGTCTGGTGCAGCAAAGTAACATGAGACAGGCAGAGCTGGTTTAACTGGGTTGATAATGAGACAAAACAGTTCCAGTGTTTTCCTAGAGTTTGGCCTGGTCTTTGCATTACTGAAGAGTAACTCCTCTTCCAGCTGTGGGTTATAGGGCTGCCTAGGCTGAGAAGACCCCCAGTGATTACAGAGGAAAAGATGGGCGATCTTTATGGCCATTACCAACACTGAGGAGATGGTTTAACTCCTCCTCCTAGTTTTGATCTTTAACAATTCCCAAGCTAAATATTTCAAACTTAGACTGAGTCCTATGGTTCTGAACTCATGTTGTGCAGTGGCAATTTGGCAGGCAAAATAAATTTTTAGGTAGTCTGAACAGGACCTGGAAAGATAGAGGTGCTAAATTATGTTGGTGAACTGTACTGTGTAATTAATGTATATGTTCAGTACTAGAGTTTTCTTGATTCCTAGGATTTCTAGGTTGTGTGCATTATCCTCTGGCATGTTTTAAGCCAGTCTCATTCATTTCTTCATCTTTGCCTGTTTTGCACTGCAATTTAAAACATGAAACTGATTTCAGTCCTCTAGTAACAGGATAACAAATCACTCTTCTTTTCTCCTAGTGTTGTTGTGATCTCTGATACTAATGTTAGATTGCTGGGTCAAATACCATGTGTGTCCTCCACCTGTCTACCACCATTCACTGAACAAGTCTAGCAGGTGAAAATTTCGTGGAGGTTGTAAATAATTTGCTGCTGGAAGTCAACAAATACAGAAGCCAGATTTTTATTTTTTTTTCCCCAAGGAGAGCACAGACTCCTTGCACACTCTTAGAACTGTCTGTTTTGAACATGGGGAAGTAGTCTACTACAATACTCAAGACAGTGTGGCTGACCTCATTTCTAACCAGTGCTCTAGATAAAAAGTCTAATAATGAGTGAGGGGTTTTTTTGATACTTTGTTAATTACAAACCCACACATTTTTAAAGGTAAATTAGATCACATTTTCACTGAGCAATTGCTGTTTTATCCTGTGTATGTATTTTACATTGGCATTTGTAGCAGAGATCTAATTATTATAGTCATTACAGTGGAATCCTTCTTTATTGACTACTCATGAGACCTATATCGGTTGATTAATAGAAGACGCCTCCATCCTTTTTCCTCCTTGTTTGGGATATGAAGGGACAATTTAAGGCTTTGCTGTAACAACAGTAAACATTTTTCTCTACTGTGTAGAATGATTCAGGGCATTGAGAGATCTTGGAAGCTTTGGAAGGGAAGATCTACAGCCATGTGATTTGGATGCATCTTTAGTTGATATGAGGTGCTCACCCTGTGTCCATATATACAAATAGCCATAATAGAAGGATGGCTGCAATTGCTTGTGGGCCAGGTGGAGGGCAGAGAAGTGACCTGCTGTCTTCATCAGGACCCATTGGGGTGGGGATGGGGGAGGCAAAGAATGCTGCTTTGTTGACCTACCATCTCTGTCCTGTTTTGGTCATGTGTGACCAAATGTGAACTATTGCTAACACATTACATTATATGCATATACTTAAGTTAAAAGGGTTGAAGCTGCATTTACGTTTACCAACAAAATTGCTGCCTTGCCATTATCAAAGACCAGATCTGTAAGCTGATATTCAGGAGTTGGGTTCTGGGTCTTAGTCAAGGATCAGTGTCACTGAGGGACTTGCCTTGCGCCAGAATATCCATTGAAGACTTTTGTGCTTTGCGAGGCAGAATCGGATTTTCCTCCTCATCAGTATGACTCCAGACAGGTTTGGAACTTTTCACCAGTGGTTGTTTGGAAATAAATGCTGTAACAAACTTGTCAGAATGTCTTTGTTTTCATATAGTTAAGTGTGACTGGATGTGCATGTGAGGCAGTAAAAGCAAAAGTGTGTTGTGCTTCTGTACCAACCTGTGCAGCTGCTCATGAGGAACAGCTGGTTTTGCTTTTAGTTGTACCAGAAGACACTAGAGCCACTTTCTGACTGAGATTACTCTCCATGCTCCTCCTAATCTTGGGTATAAATTGTGTTCGATTACTATGTTAAATGGCAGCTAAGATCTGATAATATGAGGGGAAGGTGAAAAGAATTAACCAGTTTGGTTGTTTTATTCCTTTCTGTCTTCTTTGTGCACAGATTTATTGGGTTTAATCTGGGGATAAATTTGCTCTGGTGTAACTTGACCATCACTCTTGCAAGAGCTGTCTTCCCTGATTGTGCAGGCTACCAAGATCTTCATGTGGCTGAAAGACAGATTATGTATCCTGTAGGTGACTGAGCTAAGGAAAGGTGGAATTTGGGAAGCAATTTGCATGCAGTAGGTCATAGAAGTACTGCAGTAGTCCCTTCTCTGTGTTACAGAGTGAGTTAGTCAGGAAGGTCTTCGTCTGCGACAGTCTTGTAGCAACTTTACTGTTTCCCTCTTTTGCCCTTCTACCAGTAAGTGTTGCTGATATGAGAGAGAACCTTTATCATTCCTGTAAATTTAGCAGCCAAAAATCTTTAGCTTACAAGGCTTGGAATCAGGTTGCTCTTGTACCATTTCACCCTCTTGATGATGTAAATACCAACTTCTGATTTTTCCAGTTCCTAATGTTTTCTTATTTCATCTTAATTATAGAGTAATGTGTTTGTGCTTCAGATGAGCTACGGTTTTGATGGATTCTTCATGTCTGTTTAAGGTGCTTTTCTTCCAAAAGCGATTTGGGTCATAAGCTACTAGGAGGTAAAATGTGTATTAAAAAAGACAGGTCTGTGAGTTTGTATGCTTGTATGTCCTTGATTGTGTGTCAGCTTTGATCTCTTTGAACATAACTGTTGTGAACCTAATGCTTCTTGACAACTACCTGTTGAAACTGATGTCCCTTTTAAACTGTGAGGTGGTAGCCTTGGACAGCAGTTCTGGCAGGCAAGGGATGTGTGTGAGAGGGATTTCCAGTCATACTGATGTAAATCAGCAGTTCTGCAGAGAGCAGTAGGTGATCAGTGGTTTGACTTAGTTCCCAATAACGACACAATCAATTGCAGTGTACTTTTTTATAGTTTTTCTATTTCAGAGGCAGATACGTGATCCTGATGTGCACACACTTGAACTCAGTTGTGTGTGCTTTTTAAAAATACCACTATTTAAAAAAATTATGTTTGGTATGTGTGGATTCCTCTACCACCCCACCTTTTGCTTCACCTGGCAAAGACATCACTCCCTGGCTTAGTGTAGGCTTGGAGTATTGTGACACTTTCTGCTCTGATCTACACACTGGACTTGATAGTTGGTTGTTTGGGTGGTTTCCATAAGCAAATAGGCCTTTAATGACTATTTCTTAGAGCTCTGGAATAATTGGAGAAATTGTTTGAGGAAGCAAACCAGTCAAATTACAGAACAGTGGATTGGTTTTTGTTTTCTTGAGAAGATGCACTCATTGCAACTGTAGTAACATTTTTTTAGTTGACTTTCTAATATGATAATATGCATTCTTTGCCTTTGGATTGTTCAGCTGTAATGACAGGGTTATGTCACTTAGTCTTTTAATGCCTTGTGCTGTGGTTATCTTTCCATATGATTTCCTGAGTGTGCTGCAGAGTAGATGCTTTGTCAAAGAAATTTCTGTGCTCTCTAAGTTCTAGTTTTCTTTCAGTAACTGTAACTAACTTAAAATCCCCCAGTCATGTTGCCAAAAATTTACTGAATATTACCAAAACGTGAAAGGAGGCAAATACTGCTTGCTTTCAGTTGCTGTGCTTCTGCTTGTTGCTCTTTGCTGGCAGGAGTGCCTGCTGGTAGTCAGGTTGAACCACAATTACTGTATCCTTTCTTTTGTGTTCTAATTATTGTAATTCATCTTTTTTTTCAATGTAGTGTACTAGAAATGCAACAAGCATGCAAGTACTGAACTTGTTACGAAGAATTACACCTGTATCCTTGCATTATCATTTGAGAAAGGTCCTGCTGCCCTCCAGTGCAGAACTGACCACAGGTTGCAATTACTTCAGGCAGTAATGAGAGTTTCTCTACTCTGTTCTACTTTCCCATGTGCTTTTGTTGCTGCCAACTTGCTTTAGATTGTCATTTCACTCCTTAGAGTTTTGGAATGTGTATGGTGATACTAGTGTACAGGAAGAGTGGATACAAGAGACAAACTTGTTATCCTGAAATTAAATAGAATGGAAGACTCCTGAATAACCAATGCTATCAATTATATAGTTTTACTTAGGAAATGTCTCAAGTACAGTATGCTTTGGTACATTCTGGGTAGTCAGAAGAAGGGTTGCTGTTCCAGTGGACTTTTCCTGTAGGCTCTCTGATTAGAGAAAAACTTCTAAAGGAGGAAAGTGATTGCCAAGCTTTTGTTTACTTAAACAGCTAGCAGTGTAATCTGGTAAGTGTTGGTAGTTAACTGTCTAGATAATTTTTGGGACAGGATTATAGTGTGAATACCTATGATAGCAGTTCACAGAATTGCAGAGTATCCAGAGTTGGAAGGGACCCACATGGATCATTGAGTCCAACTCCTGGTCCCACACAGGACATCCCCAAGAGTCATACCCTGTGCCTGAAAGAACTGTTCCAATGCTTCTTGAACTCTGTCAGGCTTGGTGCCATGACCACTTTTCTGGAGAGCCTGTTCAGTGCCCAACCACCCTCTGGGTGAAGAAGCTTTTCCTGATGTTCAACCTAAACCTTCCCTGAGACTGCTTCTGGCTGTTCCCACAGGTCCTGTCACAGGTCACCAGAGAAAGAGATCAGTGCCTGTCCCTCAGTTCATGTTTCTTGGCTGAGTCTTATAAAAAGTGAGGAAGCTGCTCCTTTTCTGAGACACCCTCTGTCTCTGTGCTGAGTGCTGGGATTGTCAGACCATGTGATGAGCCAGTATAGGAAGCTAAGCTGATGGAAAACTAGCTTAGGGGGACTGGGAAGAGTGAGCACATTATTAGTGTTTTCTTGGATGAACTCATTGAATAGCTTTAAAGACAAAATTGGCTGAGCATTAGTACAATGTATAGGGAGTGAAGTTTGGGGAACAGTACCATTGTTCTGAAAGAACAGGACCAAATTAGCATCACAGCACAACCAACTCCCAAAGTTTTCATTCCACTGGCGTTATGACAGAGAAAGCAACTGAAGATGAAAGGTTTTCTGGCTATAACCCTAACTAATAAGTTGAAAATAGTTAAATGTAAAAGTGGAAGGCAGTTTCAGTGAGAATAAACTACCTGCAATAAGTATGGTTTGTGGAATAGGGTATATACGAAAGATCCAAGGGAAGCAAGTTGGGATAAAAAGGGAAGAAACTGCAAAGCTGCTGTGGTGTTAAGCAGTTTAGGCTGAGTTTTTGGTAAGAGAAATACAGCTATTTTAATGGTGTTTCCATAAGAAGGCTACATTGACAAAAAAATCTGAGTACTCTAAAAGTGAAAACTGATAAATAGGAACAAATAATATGTGAACAAGTAATATTTACATGAAAGGTTTATCTTGATAGAATGAACAAAGTGAGACCAACCTAGCAATGAATGTGGAAAATAAAGTGAGACTATTCTGTAAATATATGTAGTAAGAGGAAGCTTTCTTGGCTGTCCTCGATACTGAGATGATTGAAATATTTCATGAGTTTTAGTGGGTGGTTTTGTCCTTGGTATTCATTTCTAAAAGACTTTTAACCAGTAATAGTTAACTGCTGCCAAAGGGAATAATCTCTTTTTGCTGTTTCCCCACTGCTTTCCACACACACACACCCTGGCAGTTCAGGGATCTAGTTTGTCAGAAGATTAATTGTTTCTAATTGTTTTCAGGGGAAATAACAGGAGAGAGATGGCTTTTTGTGGATTTGGTTCCCTAAGCTGTCATCACAGATTCAGTCTGACATAAGGCTGTGGTAGTGAGGAGCACGAGACTGAACCTTCTGGTGGTGGCTGTTAGAAGAGTTTCCTTCTAATGTAACAAATTGCAGTCTCTAAGTTTGATTAACCCACCTAAAAATTATCCCAGGAATTTAAAGAAACAGTCTGAAATAATTTCATAGCTATTTGAGAACTTCAGAGGGGCATATGATGTTTCAGAGTAGAAGGGGGAAGGGTGCTGCAACCATGTTTCCTTAACAAAAAGACCCCACCCTAAAACAGAAAACCTCCTAAAAAAATCCTAATCTAAAAACCGCATAACAGACTGTTCAAAAGGTAGAAAATAGAGGGTTACAAACAGCAGTTGCTGCAGCAGTATGGGTGATATAAATTATTTGGCCCCAGTAATCACCTGGAAAGTATTAATTTCCATGAACAGCTAATAAGGTGTTTCAAGAACAAACCCCATTTAATCCACTTCTTTCTGTGGCAGGGCACAGGACCCAATGGATAGTTTCATTAAAAAGGCTTTTTGATACTGCTCTGTTATGCAGTGACCAGAAACAGATGTATCTGATTGAAAAACCATATCTAGAAATAGAATAGAAAATATTGTTAAGTTTCTTAGGGGGTCTTCAAATGCCTGTTGGTGTGTTCATGAGTTTCTGGGACCACAGTATCTGTATATTAAATCGAGGTAATGTGAAGGGCAGCTAGAAATTTTGATCAGGATTTGAATTCAAAATCACTCTGACAAATTGAGGAAACCACTGCATTTTTTTGTGGAAAGCTATGGATTCAGATGAATGAGTTGTTGCATTTGGGTGGGAGTTACCAGCTGTGTGATCACAGTGGGGAATGACTGCAGAATAGGAACTGTAAACTGTAGTAGGTTAGTTAACAGTAGATACTTAACATGCTTTCTTGATAAAAATAAGTGTTTCCAGAGTTAACAATTGCACCTGATTAGGACAGAGAGAGGTGTGCTGAGCCACCAGCTGGGATGCTGAAGTCTGAGCGCAAAGTTGGTGTTGCTGATTTGTCCAAGTAAGTGAGAACCTGGGGCACGGATGCATAAGGAGAGGTTGGCTTGTCTGCGTAGTCTCTTCTGTTTAGTGGAGTGTCTCTTCTGATGAACTGAAACCAATATGAACACTAGATTAATTTAACTCCTCAGTGGAGGAAACTTTGCCCAGTTGCTTTCATAATACATGAGTGTACTAATGCTCACTGCTTATGTACTGAGTATTTTTGTAATTGGGATGAGAACCAGGCAAAACTATGATGTGTGATTTTGTTTCAAGAATATTGAGATTTTTGTAAATACTTGTTACTAAAACATGTTAATAGATAAATGTAGGCTGCTGGTGCTAACTAGCTGTGACCATTTCTGTATCAGAGGTGGATCAGAGAAATTGACATCTTTTTAGTGTCTCGCCCCCTTTTCTTCCCTGAAATAAAGCGTTGGGATTTTTTTGTGATTAGAAACACAAGTTGGGATGGATACTTCAGGAACCCTTGATACTGTTATGAAAACAGTAAGCCTTTGCTGCTGTTTAAAAACTGTTGTACATTATATTTGTCGTAGAATCCTACTGTGCTATATGAAGATAAAGCTTAAATTGCCATTCTGCAACAGTTGTAGCTTTGGAGACAAAATACTGAAGACTTATTACAGTTTACACAAATCTGAGGTGTCTGAGAGCAGTGCTTCACTGAGAAGTAGAAAAGAAATTACTTTGTACCCAAGAAAGAATTTTAGCTGCCACACCTCCTAGGTGATGTGTATAGATTTAATGAATGTTAGATAATCAGAATCATGGCAGTGAATTTTACTTGCAGTTGTGTGCTATGTCTTACTCTCAGGTCTCTTTTTGTGAAGAAACCTTTTAACCAAAGGACAGATGTGAAAGAAATCTCTGCAATTTGCTTGAAGATAGGCTAAAAATCTTGTGGTTTCCTTCAATGGAATTACAACTTGGAATAACACATTTATTTGAGTTTCAGGCTGCACCAACTCTGCAGTTTACAATAAACTCTATTTTGTAATTTTCTTGACTATTTCTCTTAAAGTTTAGACAGAAGATATTAATTGGCGTTATATAGTGGAAGAATTAAATTGAACTCAGGTAAAGGTGTAATAAGATTATGTGGATGAACGGTGATACATTTTGCTTCAATATTAAAACTATCCCTGCCACCCTTTTGCTGCAGTTCCTGTTTCCAAGGGTTTCAGTGGTCTGGTTTATAGCCTCTCACTGAGAGCTATATTGGCACAGCTACTGCAGCACTGGTCTACTGAGCACAGTAAAGAAACAGTATAGAAACTTCAAGAAACCAGCACTGACACTGGGAAAAAGAATACCTTGTTATACTGTCAGTAAGCTCGTTACAAACATGCGCACACCATGCTGTGTGGGACTACATGAACCCTGCAGATGCTACTTGCTGTTTTGACAGAACTACAGCAAGAATGGGTGGCATTTGTACTTTATTTGATAGATAGGAAGAGGAAAGAGCGGATAATGGGAAACGTTGCAATAAATGAGAACATCTTTAGGAATCATTCACTGGGTAAAAATAGTTGCTGTTTATAGGTGATGATTGCAGGCCTCCGTTTTGCTTTTCTGTCATCACTGGCAATAAATGGCCATGGCAAATACAGAATAATGCCAGAGTCAATATCTGTCTGCAGCTACTTGTTATAATCTGTGTGTCTAATCAATCTTAAGTGTCTCTCCAGATATATTTAATCACGGATTTATGTGGCTCGGTGTGCCAGGAGTGCAGAACTTGCCTGCTGAGGTTGGGAAGTTGAAGGGAGGGCAAGTTGGGAAGGAGGGTGCGTGTGTGTAAGGGGAGAGCGCCACCTGCTGGGAAACTCTCCGGCTTGGGGAGCGTATTTTGGGTCGGGGTGCAGCTGTCCATTCTTCAGGTCAGGGCTCAGGGATTTACAGTGAGAGCTTCTGCGGAGGGTCGTGAGTTACGGAAGTATTTTCTTGAATTTTCGTCTTGACTTTTTTGTTTATAGGAACATCATCTCCAGCGGGCTATCTCAGCACAACAAGTCTATGGAGAGAAGAGGGATAACATGGTTATACCGGTTCCAGAAGCAGAAAGTAATATTGCATACTATGAATCTATATATCCTGGAGAATTTAAAATGCCAAAGCAGCTGATTCACATACAGCGTAAGTAAAGTAATTAATTCTTTGAAGTCTACATTGAGAACTTTATTTTGCTAGTCATTCAGGACATTGCTCCTAAATGTCTGTTGAGATCTCATCAACATTTCTGAGAATTATTTTTTTCCAAATTCATACTACTTGCTGAAGAAATATGTTTAGTTCTTGGTCAGTAGTAACAGTTTGCAAGGAAATTTAGATTTTTTTTACCAAGGACAGACATAAATCTATTTGAAGAGGAAAATATATAATACATAGTTAAGAAACTGTACCTGTCCCAGAAGCATAACCAAGAGTGGATTGGGAAGCCAAGCTGAAATGATAGTAGCCATGTTAGTATTTGCCAGTGCCTGGATGGAAATATTCTACATCTAAAAGTAGGGTTTTGATATCACTGATGACTTGCAAATTCGTTAGGATTTTGTTTTTGTTGGAAGGTAGCATCTAACCTGTATGGATATAACCCTTCTTGTGAGCACCACAGTACTTCAGATAACTTTTGAAAAAATAATGAAAAATGCAGTATGTTGCAGAAGTCTGTTGCATGGTGTAATGAGTAGAATTTAAAAAGTAGTATCTGCTGTGTAAGAAAATGGCATGCCTAGTTAACTTTCGTTAAATGCTAGACTTCTGTATCAGTCAGCCTCAACGATGGCCTAAGGTGCTGGAATTGTAGAATAGTTTGGGTTGAAAGGGACCTTTTAAAGATCGTATAGTCCAGCCTCCCTGCAGTGAGCACGGATGTCTTCAACTAGATCAGGTTTCTCAAGAGCCCCATAAAAGCTGACTTGAATGTTACCAGGAATGAGGCATCCACCACTTCCCTGGGCAACCTGTACTGGTGTTGCACCACCCTTATTGTAAAAAAACTACTTGCTTCCTACTGATAGTCTTCCATGCTAATATTGCGGTTATATTTTTCATTCTTCTTTTCCTTATCTAGGGTAGGTAAGGAAAAACTTACTTCTTTAGCTGATTTAAAAGTTGAAACTATGATTTTTCATCTGCATTGTATTCTGTCTATTTATTTATTCCAAGCAAGGTATGTGTTTCATAATGTGTTTTCAGATGTGCACTTGGGAAGGAATTGGTCTCATACCAATTAAAACAACGTGAATGAGGCTTGAGAACCAGGGAGACCTTGTTTTGAATGCAGACTGCTGAGTTTTCATAGGGTATTGTGGAAAATAGAATTGTTTTTATTCTGCAAAACATTACTTTGTATTTGAAGATACCTTGCTACATAGGGTAGACCATGCTGGGTCAATTTAGTCTGACTCATCTATATTACAGAAATCATTGACAGTATGTGTAAGATTGTTGTAATATGGTCTGCAGGTACTTTCCTGGAAGTACCATTGATGTGTATTTGAGCTGAAGTCTTAACTGTTGATCATGTAAGCCATAAAAATGCAGAATACTCAGCAGCATTCAAAATATTCACCAATCTAAAAATTCTGTACAGAAAAGAATGAGGCAGGAAGCTGCTGGCTGGTTGGACCACTAGTAAGTTTTCAGTGAATAACAAAACCTTAATCAAATAGATGTCAACTTTTGTGCCTGATTTTTTTGTGTAGTTTTTTTTTTTTTCAAGAACAAGATAAGTGTAACTTGAAAGTAGTACTATTGCAGCATTCAAACAAATGATTTTGATTTTGTCTCCAGAAGAGTGTGATGTGTACTCTTGAACACTGTTAGAACAAAACATTTCTATAACTTTAATTTTCACTGTACCATTTAGCTTTCAGTTTGGATGCTGAGCAGCCGGATTATGACTTGGATTCGGAAGATGAGATCTTTGTGAATAAGTTGAAGAAAAGAATGGACATCTCTCCTTTGCAATTTGAGGAGATGATAGACAGACTAGAAAAGGGCAGCGGTCAGCAGGTACAACGGTACTTTGAATAAAGAATTTGAAATACACACTATATATTACTGTTTGAAAGTGACATGCTGTGTTTTACATTTAGCCAGTCAGCCTGCAAGAGGCCAAGCTGTTGCTGAAGGAAGATGATGAATTGATCAGAGAAGTGTATGAGTACTGGATTAAAAAGAGGAAAAATTGTCGAGGTCCTTCTCTTATCCCAGCAGTGAAGCAAGAGAAACGAGATGGTTCCAGCACAAATGACCCTTACGTTGCTTTTAGAAGACGAACAGAAAAAATGCAGACACGAAAAGTAAGTACATCAGTGCCTCCCTCGGCTTTTCTTTCTTTTTCTTCACCCCCGTTCAAAAAGTAACTTACATAAAGAAACAGTTCTGCTACATTGTATAAAACAGTAAAAATTGGAGCATTCTCTTTTCTAATATGCAGGTCTGATAACCATAAAATTACTTTAGGACAGCTATTAAATGCAAGTTTATATTCACTTTTTTTTAACTAAATATACTGTTACACCTACTCGTTGTGTTGGTAAGCTGTAGCTCATGGGTAATATGCACAAGCTGCCCCTTGGTTTAGCATGTGACTTCTCTTTTTATTGATACACCTAAATATTTAGAACTTCTTTAATTTAAATGATGAGGGGAAACACATATACTCTGTGTATCTACAGAATCGGAAAAATGATGAAGCGTCTTACGAGAAGATGCTTAAGCTGCGTCGAGATCTAAGTCGTGCAGTAACCATCCTGGAGATGATAAAGAGGAGGGAAAAAAGCAAGAGAGAGTTGCTGCATTTAACACTGGAAATTATGGAAAAGAGGTAATGTTTCTTGAAAATTTGCTGCAGAAAACTTTTGGAGCCACTTTATCTTCTGTTTGCTCCAAATGTTTAAGCAGTGGGAAATTTTCAGAAGAAATATTTAGGCTCTCACATTTACAGGCTAACATTCTCATACATGGCTGTGGAGAGGAAAATAAAACACTAGGTAGTTGCTTATTATGGAAAGATGATCTGTCACACTAAGCTACATTGTTTCATTACATGTACATGTTTTCAAATGTATGTATGTATGTATTCTTTATATTATACCAGAGGAGAGATCATACTTTCAGGTACAGTCATGTGAAAATGCAGTTTAAGTACATAGATTAAGGAAATCCCATCTATTTTTAGGACCGTTTTCAATCATTATCATTCTTCTTCCACTTCAGATCACTGTTCTTTGCTAAAAAAACTTGATTTAATACCCTCTTGAGGGAAAGAAAGAATCATTTCATACAATATAAAAGGAGTGAGTCATCTCCAACTAGTGCTTCTTTTGACATCCTGTTGGGCAACTGTGCTCAGGGCCAAATGCTCTGCTGTCACTTTCCCAGTTGACACAGAATCACAATGTGGAGTTGTTCTTTAGGTTGATACTTAGAATCTGAGTAGACTTCCCTAATCTAAATATCTGTGTTTGAAAGCAGTGTTCTGAGTCAGTATCTTAAAGCTCTAGAACTGACTTTTTCATCTGGGTTCTTAGGGAGACAAACTGAATGTCTCTGCCAGGGCACTTTTTTCAAGCACTGAGCATTTTAAACAGAAACCGAGAGGAGAGAAATGTTGAGGCTTTTTCCAGTAGCTTTTTTATTAAAAAAGCCGCTGAGTAGAGGGAAGACACTAATACTTCCCTCAGAATGAAGCACTGCACTTCATCTCAGCATTTGTCACAGGACTTGAGATGTAATACATTTCATGGTACTTGTTGGGAAAATATATTCCATAGCAGAAAA
Source organism: Formicarius rufipectus (assembly GCA_013399695.1). NCBI lineage: Eukaryota > Metazoa > Chordata > Aves > Passeriformes > Formicariidae > Formicarius > Formicarius rufipectus. The sequence continues at coordinate 825,626 of VXAU01004424.1, read as the reverse complement.
GAGGGAGGATTCATGAATAAGGCACTCTGCCTCACTATTTAAAACCTTTTAAGTGGGAAATGTCTGGTTTTTAAACAGCACCAATCCCCAGGTGAGTGGGGAGGGTAAACCTCTCTTGTTCTTTCCTTCTACTTTCTGCTTCTTTCCTTTTTAGTGTTACCTTTTGCAGATGCTTTACAGGGTAGTTATTTTTTATTTGTCAATATTAACCATTGCAATGAATTTTCTATGCTATTAGTCCCCTTTTGTGTAATAATACTTTCTGTACTTCCTACTGATGTCCTGGATGTCCCTTTACCCCTAAACTGCAAGTATTAGTCTGTGTTTCTNTTCTGATTTCAGGTATAATTTGGGTGACTACAGTGGAGAGATCATGTCTGAAGTCATGGCACAGCGGCAGCCACTTAAACCTACCTATGCTATTCCCATCATTCCTGTGAGTAACAGCAGTTCTTTTAAACACCAAGAAGCTATGGAACTGAAAGAATATAAAGTTAAAGTGAGTAATGTCATGAACTGAGTTACTATTTGGCTTATAAAGTATGCAAGATACAGCATTTTAGGATAGGAGGAGGAGGGAAACTTTTTGAAACTGATAACTTGAGGTTAGCACAGCCTCAAGTGAAATGAAGTGCTTTGTTCTGTTGGAGTTACGAGGATAACATACAGATTCCCAGCACTTTTTAGGACAGAAATATAGACAAACTACAGACAGAGGAATACATGCAGTTCTTATTCAGGAAGATAGAAACTTTTTTCTCTAATACTGTCCATGAAGTTAGGATATCCTGAACAAATTCTTTATTACCTAGATGTTGTACAAAGGTAGAACTAACTATGTAAAATCCATTCATTGTTCTAAATTATGTAGCTATTTTAATCAGGAGGGTTGTTTTTTGTTTCGTTTTTTAAAATGAGGTCCACTGATATTCCCAGCACGCTGTATGTCTTCGTCTGGTTTCATATTTAAGGAAAGTGTCAAATAACCTTACTTGATTTAGACAGCTGACCAGCACTTTTTACCTGCAGGCTTTAGTTTTGTGCCATACAAAGCATAGCTACAATGCAAACAGCTAAATAGGTCAGGTAACACAGGAAAAATGCTGAGGTATATTTTTAATTTTAAACCAAGACTTCTTGTAACTGAAGGATACCCAGAGGCTATTCTGAAACTGGCAGGGTGGCTTGAATTAGTGAATCCTTCTGCTGATAGGAGAGCGGTGTCATTGTGATTGCTGGCCTGTACTTGTCTATCACTGATGTTGGGTCAATGCAGTGTTTCACAGCTTGAAAGAAATCTGTTTCTTGGAAACTTGGGAAATGCACAGAAACTTGACTTTACACAGTATGGGGAAACGTTTCATTTTTAGAGGCTTTTGGGAGATTATAGGTATCTTTGAGAAGTCTAACTTCTATTTTTGCCTTTAAAGCATTGTTTGGTACTTAGTAATTCCCTAACACTGTGGCTATGAATTTAAAATGCTAGAAATTAGAAAAAGTACTTCATGAAGATCATCACTGTATTTTGATCTACTTCTCCATAGTTCTGTTAACTTAACTGCTAGTGAGTTATCCAGCATAGATGAAGCAAACAGTGCTTGATTCTACCTTGTATCTTAAATGTTGCCATTACTGGAAATGAAATGTGGATATACTTGAAATGACTGCCTATTTTACTGTCAAAATGGTGAAGAGATGAGTTCACATTTTAGCTTGCTTACACGGGAGTTTTCTTGACCTTTAATGTAATTTTCATCTGTGTGTAATTTTACACTGCTTTTTATTTTTCTTGCAGCAGGATAAACCTGATGTTATTAGACCCAAAAGAAAGTATGAGAAGAAGCCAAAAGTCTTACCTTCGTCCGCTGCTGCTACTCCTCAACAGACAAGTCCTGCTGCACTGCCAGTCTTTAATGCTAAAGATTTAAATCAGTATGATTTTCCTAGCTCAGATGAAGAACCTCTCTCCCAGGTATGTCCTCTAGGGTTTTATATTGCTCTTTGGGAGCAAATAGAAGTAAAACTCATAAATTTGCTAATACCTCTCCTTATACACACATCCTCCCTCCCATTCCCTCTTTGAAGGTTTTGTCTGGTTCTTCGGAGGCTGAGGAAGAAAATGATCCCGATGGTCCTTTTGCCTTCCGTAGGAAAGCAGGCTGTCAGTACTATGCTGTAAGTAGAATTTCCATGCATACCAAAAGACAGAGTGTCATTGTTGGAAAACATCTAGTGTCTTAATTGTTTAAAATTATTTTAAGCCTCATTTAGACCAACCTGGCAACTGGCCGTGGAATAGCCCTAAAGAGGGAGGATTAGGAGATGTGCGTTACAGATACTGCTTAACCACCCTCACTGTACCCCAGAGGTGTATTGGGTTTGCACGAAGACGGGTTGGCCGTGGTGGAAGGTAAGTGCTATGTTATTGCTGATGCTTTTAAATATAAAATTAAAAAAAAAAAAGAATCACTAAGACATAGAGCACCAAAGTTAAAAAACAAACAAACCACAAATAAAAAAATCAGAAATTGAGACATGACAGGGAGATTGGCTTTTTAAATGTTTACATTTGATTCACATTTCCTTAGCTGGTTACTATCTTAATTTTTCATTTTGTGCTAGTGGGAGCTGCTTTAGTACTCTTAAATAGTTCTGATGGGGGGGTGGTTACTGCATGAACTCCCAAGTTCTGAGGTGAAAATACATGTGTATTTTCAGTTGTGATTGGTGGTTTGTATTTAAATTATTCGTGTAGGTGTCTTCAAATAGTAGCATTTCAAAATAGAAAAGAATTTTTTGCAAAATGTATTTGCTGAGTTTAGACCTTATTTGGTAATTTTTGGAGGGATATGTACAAGTGACAGTAACTTAAATTTCAAACTTTGTCAAAAATATCAAAGAACATAATGATTTGGGCATTTTGCCTCTAAGAATCATTATCGAAAATAATTTGTAGATGGTTCAGTGTATGAGTGCTGTTTCTTAAATGTTGTGTGATGTCCTTGAGAAAATACTTCATTGGTATTAAATTTTTTATTAAAAGTAAGAACATGATTTGCCTTTCATATTTATGCTTAGCATCTCTTCATGTTAGTAGTAAGCCAGCCTGGCCAATCAGCAAAATTGTGATGAGAACTGAAGGCCCTTGCTAGAAATTTTGCAAGGGGATTTGGAAATAAATGTGCAAAATCCCTACTACATGTGATGGTTGTAGTGTATATAGTGTATATATATATATGGGAGTAAGGCTTTTGAAATTACGTTGCTTTCGGAGAAATTTGAACCGCGTTTTACTTAAGCAAGGTTACTGTCTAGGTTTTGGTGGTTCGGGGTTTTTTAAAGTATATGTTGTTGCAGTGTCTTAATATATCTGTGATGTTTTACCTCAGCTCTTCAAACAGTAAAAGCTAGAATATAACTAAACATAATGCATACTGGAAAATAATAGATAGTCATGCATTGTGTCCAGGGAGTGTGGTGTGTGTGTCTGCTTGCTCTAGAACAACTTTGTGTAGTTCACTCTATCCCTTTGTCATCTGCAAGCACATGTGTCAAACTGATCCCTTTCTTGCTGTTTTCTTGCCACTGTGTAATTCTGCATTCTTTTCCTGTTTTTTAGGGTGCTACTGGACAGAGCACATTCAGACTACGATAATGCATTTCATCAGCTGGATATGGAAAGGTTTTCCTCATCACAACACTCTTCAATCAGTCAATTTGCCAATACCTCAGAAACAAATACCTCGGACAAATCTTTCTCAAAAGACCTCAGTCAGATACTAGTCAATATCAAATCATGTAGGTGGCGGCATTTTAGGCCTCGGACACCATCCCTACATGACAGTGACAATGATGAACTCTCCTGTAGGAAATTGTACAGAGGTTTAAATCGAACAGGCACAGCACAACCTGGGACCCAGACATGCAGTACCTCTACACAAAGTAAAAGTAGCAGTGGTTCAGCACATATTGGTATGTTTATTTTAACAAACTTCCTTCTAGAAGTTGAAACATGGGTCAGAATATCCAGAATATCATTAGGTCATCCATACTTCACATTGTGGTCTGTTTTGATGGTAACAGCCCCATCTTCATGTGTTTCTCTTTATTTGCTACATGGAATGTGTATATGCATTTATTGCTAGCAGTGGAGTACGGCATCTAAGGTTTATGCAAATGCTACAGTGGTATGGAATTACATTTTTAGAAATATGAAGGTTTAAAAAATTCTGTGTAGGGTTTAAGTTGACTTAAGATTTTGATTTTTAAAATTAAATATATGTTAATTGAAATGTTGATGTAAATACTACATTCCACGTTTTTTCTAATACACAGTGTGGTGGTGATGGGAAATGTTTAGTTACGATGTTTGCATTTAAAATCCCAGCATGCTATGAATGCTTAATTGAACTTAAATAAACTTACAGTGCCATTTCCCATCCAAAAACCCACTCTCACTGATGCATCTGCTCACGCTTAGCAAAATTCTTGGACTAATCGCCTCTACATCTTGTCAGCAAGTGGCAGACTGTGTCTTACAGAATCTAATGACAGATTTGAGGACTTTGAAAAAACTTGTGGTGTTTTTAAGTTGGTGTATTATTGGAAAGCATCACACTTTCTATAGGGCTTTTCATACTAGAAGAGTGGTATTTAGGTAGTTAGACTGGAATGTAAATAACTCGTGAATTTTGATGACTCAGTAATGTAAATGCCATCTTTTTATAGAAGGTTAAAGTGATGTTTTTTATAATGATAGAACTTTAGCAGTTCCCCATGGTTTTGTAAGGAGTCTCTAGAATCATGTTTTCCATGACATTTTGAATTATGGCTTTGGAAATCAGTCAAAATATCTGGATAATGTAGGAGTGCACTGGGGAGAAGATACATAGCCAGGCTGTGGGATGTTTTGGTAATTTGCTGAGAGACTGTTACCCTGGTATTAGATTATTTTAATCGTCCTGTTTGCCAATATGTTTTGTACCTTTCCTCCCCACACCACGCTTCAGGTTTTTTTCTCCTGAAAATTCCTTCTATTTGCATTTGTAGAGTTACGGAGTGTCTTTGTTCTGCTGCTTTATTTCATGGTTCCTCTCCATGCTGTAGGTCCTTGCCCTCATCCCCTTTTTTTCCTCCTTTATGATTCTTTTTGCTGGAAAAATACTAAAACTGATGGTTCTTCTGGTTTGAGATTTAAGTGTGGCTTTTGGTGTTTAAATTCTGCCCTTCCAGTGGTTCAAATAAGTAAATCAAGTCCAGAACTAAATGAAAGCATCCTCTGGATGATGACCAGTCTGAACTGCAGTAAAATGGTAGCCAGGTTACAAGTGTGAAAACAGAACTAATTTGTATTGAATAATTATAAATGCACCATAAAGTATTAATGGGCAATACTTTGCATCTGAACAGCATGCAGACTTGAAAAATTGGTGATTGAGTTTAAAACTTAAGTCCTTGTGTGTGTGTATAAATAAACACACACACACTCCCTCTTAGTGTCTTTTTTCCTGAAAGAGATGGTTAGGATGTTTATCTACAGCATTAGCAATTAAATGCAATTGTTACTATTTATGGTGATGAGTTCCATACAGGGTTTTAATTGTGTAGTTGCATCTCGAAGCCTGTGGAGAAGTAATACATTTGTGTAAGTACCTGGTATATTATGTTAATTTGGGCTTGGAATTTTGCACAGGTGGTTTACTATCTATGTAAAATATGTGAGTTAGTATTCCAAACTTTTCAGAATCTTAAATGTTAGAGTTTCGTTCCATATTTTTGTTAGGGTTTGATACAGGAACTAAAATAATCAAGAAATACAACCATCTGAATTCATAGATAAACTTTAAATTAGTTACCGCAGTCTTTGGATAGTCACTTGTTATTAATTTAGCCAGGAAGGTTGTATAATATTTATAACTTTAATTTGGATTCTTGTGGCATTGGAGGTGTATAGGAGTTTGTGTCTATGTGTTGTATTGCTGGTCATCTGTTGCGGTGTAGGTGTTTGAAAGGAGCACACAGACTACTTCATCCTGGTGCTAGTTTATTTTTTAGTGGATTTTTTTTCCTATTCCTTAAAGAATGTTGTCTGCAGAGGTCACAGGGGTGTCTGTATGTCTATGGTGTGAGTCTGACTTCTTCAGAGATGCCAGTCAGTTATGTCATCTTACTTTCTGTAGCAAATAATGTAGAGAACATCAGGTATCTAACAGCTGTACTGAAGTTTTTTTAATGGTTACTAGTGCCGATTAACAAACCTGTAGAGTGTCCCTGTTACATTTTTGTAGTTGTTTGTAAAGCTGGGGATTTGTTCTGGGCATAGGTTTTTTTAGGCCTTTTTCTCCTTTTAGGTTTCTGAAGTGATGGTCTTTCTACCAGAAAACACTTACTAATTTTTTTTATCTTTTTTTAATCCTTTTATCCTTTTGCTGCTGCTATGAGTTGCAGGCAAACCATATTGCTTATCTTCAAGATGAAGCTCATCCTTGGTTTCTGTAGTGACCAACAGATGTGGTCATGTTGCCATATTCATTGTGTACCATCATATGATAAGTTTTTGTCTGTGTCCATCTTAAAGAAGTTTAGAGAAGTCTTGAGGTTTTCCTGCCCTGAATGACCCAGACACGGTGCTGGCGTGGAACAATTGCTGTGAAAAACCTTGCTTCTTAGGTCTTTTTTTACATGGCCAGCCAGGAGCACAAAGTTGAGATGACATCTCAGGTCTTCTCTTAATCAGAGGACATGTTATAAAGCTGTGCTGTGACATACCATTCTCTCGCTACAGGAAGCATTGCTTTTCATCCGGAAGATCAGAGGTTTCCCCAAAGAGCTGGGCATTTTATAAACATTTCGAAGTGTGTTTGACCCTGAAGGAAATCCAGGTTATTGTGGTCCTACCTTTCAGAGTGCTCAACATTAAAGATCTGTGGAAGCTGAAGTTGTTGCATTGAGGTTTTGTGTGTAAACTGAGAAAGGATGTCTTAAAAGAAAAAAATCCCTTACAAGTTACTTGAACACTTGCTATGTGCTGAAGGCTGGACTTTGGCATTGGGATCAAGTGGCCAAGAAAAGTAGCATCACTTCTGAGGAGAGTGATTCCTTTTCATCTTACTGAAGAATTATGAAAAAATATTCGTTACCCTTTTCCAAGATTTAATGATCTTCGCACATATTATACATAAGACCACTAAAAAGCAAGGAAGAGCATTAAAGCATGATTGTTGTGGAAAATTAACTTGTTCAGTGGGGAAGCTACTAACTGAATAAAATGCAACAGTTACTTCAGAGAAGGAACCTGTATTGCTGACAATCTCAAGTTTCTAAGTCATAATCTTCAGAGATGTAGCTTTTGTCTCGAAGTCTGGAGTGTACAGTAGACATGGGTGTTTGTATGAAGTGTTTGTGTCCCTTGTTAGATTGTTCTGGTTCTACTGGCCAAATGGTAGTCTGTGACCTGCATCACATTATGGAGAGACTGTGCTTTCTGCTGGAGGCTTGCTGTTAAGTATGTTGCATTCAGACTTTTGAATGCTTGCAGCTAATAAAAGTTAGAGACACTTAAAACTGTATGGCATGTATCATTCTGTTTCAGCCTTGTGTTTAAGAAACGGAGCCATCACTAGTGAAAGGTTGGAACACTGGTTCCCAGGCTCTGCAGTAAGAGCAGGCAACACTCTTTCATTGCGGTTTTTGCCTTCATCACCCGGAAGCTGGATCACTTTTTTGAAAAGAGAGGCTGAGAGCTGGCAAGGTTAAAGAGGCTTACAATTAACTAGAGCCAGCTCACTGAATTTGTAACTCACCCTTTGAGAAGAAGACTTACTGAACGTTGTTAGAGTTTTGATGTTTGTGATTGTGGATCTTACTGTACATGAAAAGCTTGCAGGCATGCAGAATATAGTTAAATAATCCAACATAGTTTGCCTTACATTTTCTCATAAACCAGACTTTTAGATGATGTGATGCAAGTTGTGCCTTGCTGTTCAGTAACTTCTACTGTGGAAATTCCATAGAAATAACATTCTTTCCCAGTAAACTTGCCTGCTTTTTTTTTTTTTTTCTTTTTTTTGCATCTCTTAATCTGCTTTTTAAAATTAGTTTTGCACACTTAGGGATCTAACAGAGCAGTGAATTATGCTTCCATTTCTCAGACATGTAGTGCTGGTTAATAGATCTGCACTTGTTCAGCCTGAAAGAGAAGGCTTTGGGGTAATGTAGTTAGGACCTTCCAGTACCTGAAGCGAGCCTACAAGAAAGTTGAGGAGGGACTTTTTATGAGAGCATGTAGTGACAGGACATGGGGAAGTGGCTTCAAACTGAAAGTAGATTTAAAATAGATGCTAGGAGGAAATTCTTTACTGTCTGGATGGTGAAATACCAGAGCAAGTTTCCCAGAGAAATTGTGGAAGCCCCATCCTTGAAAATGTTCAAGGCCAGGTTAAATGGGGTCTTTGAACAATCTAATCTAGTGAAAGGTGTCCCTGCCCATGGCAGGGAGGTTGGAACTAGGTGATCCTTAGGGTCCCTTATAGCCCAAGCCATTCTATGATTCTGTACTGGTCTTGTGTCCTCATTAAGGATACCTGATGACTGATTTTAGGCAACCCTTTTCCAGAAGGAAGCAGGAGGAAGCTCCTCATTGTTTGTGGCAAATTCCTTACAGCAGAGTAGGACAGGACTTGCCTTTTCATGGCTTTCGTGCCACCACTGGCTGTGTTTAGATCTTAACACTTGTACCTATAGTAGTCTCAATGCTGCTGTGTTACTGATTTCCCTTTTTGAAATACTTCTTTCACATTACTGGATAAACTTGGTAATGAAAATTACTGAAATTTTTAAAGGTTGTTTTCAATTATCTTTGGAATTTAACAGTCTTGCCCCATCTGTGGCTGAGGTTTTGAGATCTAGTTGAAGAAGCAATGGCCTCAAGAGTAACAGATAATTAGAGCCCACCCTAAGTTTAGTTGAAGGTGGAAATATTAAAAGGGAAAGCTACTGTAATCTGGGAAATGTGACTGGGGATGGGGTAAGAGTCAACATTTACTAAAACACCTGAGCACTTCGGGAGGCTTTGAGACTTTGTAGTTGTATTAGGCTTTCTCATTCAGCTGCAACTCAGTTCGAGTAAAACTTTGCTCCGAAGTGGTGGGTCTCTGGGCTTGCAGAAGCTGTTACACTTTGCATCCCATGTAACTGCAGAGTAAACTGTGTGTACCCTAACTGGCCTGTGACATTTTGGTGGAAACTCATATTAAGAATAACAGGCAGACAAATACAAGTGCATAGCAAGCTTTTCTAGCTTTTATTGAATGGCTAGTAAAAATCCTTATTAATGATTTTCTGTCTGTCTTCTGCTACCAAGTAGGGAGTGCATATATCTATCTACCTTATATCTAGTTTATAAGTTCTAGAGTTCTTATGTTAGGAATTTCACACTTATGTTGGGCTGGAATAAAAGGCTGTAATAATCAAGGGCATAATGACACGTGTTCTCCTAGTGTCTAATAATGCCATGTTTAAGTAAAACCATCTTGAACTTCTTTTCAGAAAGTGAAACATCTTTGGGCCTGGTGCATCAAATACTAAATCACACCGATGGCTCTAAGTCTCTCCAATCTTCTGAATTCACTGGTGAGAACTTGCTGTACAGTAGAAAATGTTTAACCAGACAGTGAAAGCCAGATAACATCTCTCATAAGATAGAGATTTGAAAATGTGATTGTTCTGGATTACTTAGCATTGAGATTGATGTTTGCTGTGCATGCAACTTTGGCATCAGTAACCACTAATTGTTCTCTTGTACAGCAGGGATGTGATGTTCTCATGTGTTTCCCATAAGAAAACATTGTAACATGCTAATATCATCTTTCCACACGCTTTAGCAGTTCTATAGTCCATGGAATTTCTCAGTTAAAAGCTTTAGTTAGGGGGTCTTCTGTTACCTGATCAAAACTGCCTTTTTAATGGTCATCTGCTGAAAGGATCAGGGAATGTAGTACTCTAAATAGATTTTTAGAGAGGTTCCTTGAACCCAGTGTAGTAATTTTAATGCTTCGATTTCCCCACTGAAATAACATTTCTGCTCATGAGAACAGATACTTAAATTGATGTTATGAGACAACTGTAACCATTTTTAAGTTACTGTAGTGGAAATATCTAATTCTTTAGACATTTAGCAGGACTGAAACATTTGCTGAAAGGTTTAATTCAGCTGTTTAAGTATCTCAGTATTAAATTTTTTAAAGCTTTTTAGTAAAAACTAAAAAAATAAAGCTTATTGGGATAGGTCATTGTGTTTACGAAGTTTGCTCAGTTTGCATGGCAAATCTAGTGAACATCTTTCAGAAAATCAAAAGGAATGTTAGTAGAGTAGAGGGACTGAGAGTTTACATATGCGTATTGTGCTTTCCAGGAATACTCCATGTTTTTAGGAAGCTGGTTGTTGTGGGGTTTTTTTGGTTGGTTTTTGGGGTTTTTTTGTGTGTTTTTGTTTGTTTGTTTGTTTGGGGGGGTTGTTTGTTTTTTTTGGTTGGTTGGTTTTTTTGGTTTTTTTTTTTTTTTTTTTACCTGCCAGAGACCAACGTCCTCTGTTGCATNTTTTGTTTTTTTTTTTTTTTTTAAGTCTGTGTTTTCCTACCTAAAGGAAGCAGAATAACGACTGGTGATTCACTGCACAGTAAAACCTGCAGTAGTCACGAGGGCAGGCTGTGGTTATTCATACGTACAGTATTAATTCATACATACATATTCATTCATACAAAGACCAGTCTGCTCATAAAAATTCAACAGCCCCCTGTCCTCCCTGAATTGGGCCATGTTAGGGAACAGCTTGAGTTTCCAGAGAAGCAAAATGTGGTAAAACCGGTTAGCACTGCCAGAACAGTTTTATATTGTAGTATAAAACTGCTGTGAACTGTGGATCTTTGAGAAGTCCATTGACAGTCTCACTGTTATTTTGTGCTCCAGAAGACACCTATTTGAGTGTCAGCATCCCGCAGAACTTGAGTGGTATGTAAACAGAATCATCCAATTGAAAGATGCTATCCAGGGCTTAATTTGAGCAAAAAATGAATATGTAATTATCCCAAAGATTGCAAATACTCAAGTAAAGGATTGAAGGAAATCACATTCATAGTGCACTGTGCAATAACTCAGTAAGAAAAGATTTGTAGCTGTCACTAAGGAGATAATAGGCAGTCATTTATCCTGTCAGTCGGTATCAGTAATGTACAGTGTTTCTTTCCTTGTACTCATAGCTGAAAACTCACAAAGTTTTTTTTCTTTTACCTTCTCTTCATTTTTGCAGTCTGTAAATCAGAAAAGATTTCCTTGCTGCCAAAGTATAGCACTAATACAGCTACCAAATGGGGGGAGGGAGTTGTCTCAAGCTGCTAAATGAAGAGAATGACAGCATAACCTGATGTACTGACTTCAAATCTGAAGGTTGTCTCAACTGAAATGTTACAGTTTGATACAGTATGCTGCAAAAAACCAAGAAGCATTCATGTAGCCAAGTCTCTTTGGAAAGCTTGAGCTGCCCATCTTGAGACATGAAAAACTCCAGGCAGTTGGGCCTTCAAGGTTTCTCATGTTTAAGGTTAGAGAACAATTTGGGCTAGGTTAACGTGAAAGTAGGATGGCTTGCATAGGTTACTGAAAGTGCCTTTGAAAGTACGTAGAAGTATTGTGGAGAGGTACAACTGTTAGCTATGAAAGGCAGTTGAGATATTCTGAAATATTGTGTATTTGTAGGCGTGGTTCAGACTTCTGCCTTCACCTCTCACTGTGTAGTGATTCTGTGTAATGAGTCAAATGGATGTTTTGTCACTGTTGGATGCAGTAGGTTCTAAACTTAAACAGTCCTTACTGTGTGATGGAACCATGACCACTAAGGTCCCAGTGTGCTCTTTCAGAAGGGTCTGTAAGCACTGCACTCTGGGACTGCTGAACAAGGCTCTATTTAAAATCTTATGTGATGTCTTTAACTATGTAATGTTGTGCTTTGTCCTTTTTTAAACTTCAAGCTGTTATTCAGTTGTCTATTGCTTTACTAATGTTTTTAAAACCTTGAAGATCTCCAGTAATGTTAGGAATATGTAACTTTGTGTAGTGTTGTGTAGCAATACTCTTCTGAGCTACCAGAAATGTGGTTGTTGATCTCAGTGTTCAGAAGAGGTCTGGGCTTGCTGCTTGCCTGCTTTTTTTTCCAGGCAGTTAAAGACCAGTGACACAGGTAATTTTTGTTGCTTTCTGTACATGCACCATTTTTCTTTTGGCACAGATGAAAGAGTGCAGCTGAAAATCTTTATTTTAGAGCAAAAATGAGAAGTGGCAGTAAAATTGGTGGAAGAAGATTCTTAGGGACACACACTATTTTTGTGGAGAAAGTGATGCTAACAAGATGCTAAGTTTGACACCTGTCCAGTTGCATCTATGCTGCATTGCAGACAAGAAAGAAATATTGTCTGCAAACCATGTAACTAACCCATTAATGGCAGCTACATTTTCATGGTCTGCAATGCATTCCACTTGAATTACTTTAAAAAAAGACAGCTGAACTTAGCCTTGCCCTTTGAGAAGCTCAGGACTGTGCCTGCAGATGAAAAGGCATAGTAAGTACCACCTGTGACTTCACTTTGCTGAGCATGTGTGTGATTTCCCCAGAAGGCCTTCCCCAGTTCCAGGCACAATTGTGTGCCACAGGAAATGAATATGGAGGGTTACATAGATGGAAGTACTTTCATGTAAAGTACATCCCTTTTTTTTTTTTCTTCTTTTGCACAGGAATGATAGCTTTCAGAAGCAACTTACATCTCACAATCAGTATGCTTATTTTTTCAGTTGAGGTGCCGTGTACACTGTACCCTGTGAGCAGGAGGGTAAGAAACACAGTGATAGTGCTAGGAAAGTACATGGTTTTTTATAGAAAACAAGTAGAGTATACGGTCCTAGTTCACAGATCTTCAGAAGAAATTTTTGTTTATATAGTTCTCAGTAGTAGTATTGTTTTCAATAAAACCTTCAATTAGCATTTCTTTAACATGGAGGGGGAAGAGCTGACTTATCTAATTACAGTCTATAACCTCTTGTCGTACATGAGTGTATCTGTCTATGCTGTGGAATTGGAGAAGGAATACCAGTGAGAGTATTTGAGGAGGCTGTAGCTTCCAGTGGTCCTTTATGAGCAATGTTGTGTTTCTAACCTAGATGCAGTTGACTCAGGATTTCACAGTAAATCTCTGATAGTGTTGTAAATAGTATTTTGAAATGTGTAGAAGACTGGTACCTTCATTAAGGGAAGCAGCAAAAATGTTGCTGAATGTTTAACATGAAATGGAAAAATACCCTGAAATAAATTGTTCTTGAGTGTATTTTCCAGGCAGTACTTTTAAGTGGAGGAGCAGTTTGAATATAGATGAGGGTGATGGTCATAGTAGGGTTCTTCTGTCACTTGCTTCCTTTGACAACTGTGTAACTCTTTTTGTAGTGGTGGGAAATGGTACAGCTGCAAGGGTTGCAGACTGCTTGAAAAGGGATTCACTGATGTACAATTGGAAGAAAACAGTTTTCCTAAATGGCACTTCCGGAAAGGAGAAGCACTTACAGCCAGTCTTCAGCGTAGTCTTCCCTAAACAAACACAGCTTGTCTCTATAAGCTTCATTTGTTGTTGTTCCAAAAGAAAACAGTGTTTTGGGGATGGTTAAACCAACCCAGGTGACTGTGCCTGCCTCAACTCTTGTCTTGTAGCTAGAATTTTTAATACACTTAGGACTTGAAAATGGAAACAAACTATTAATAAATGTCACTTAAATAGGCAAAAGTGAGATGATTATAAAGGTGGAAATTTTTATCATAATTCAGTCAAAGATGGTGATACACTTTTTTTTTTTTCCTGTTTTCCTCTTTGTCACTCTGCATGTTGTCTTTATTTATATCAGGTATACAATCTATTCCTAAGCAATATATATACAGTGTTGTGCTACACAATAAAATTAGAGAATGCTGAGTTGAAAGAGGACCCATCAGGGTCATAGAGTCCAACTTCTCGCCCTGCACACAGCATCCCAAGAATCATCATCATGGCTAGACTTCGCGAATGAAGATTTGGGAGGGTTTTACCCACGCTTGCTGCAAGCACGCTGATGGCTGATAAGGCCAATGTGAGATAGGCAAGCCCGGTTGCAAAAGGCACAGCAGAAAGTTTCCGCAGGTGGTACTATCAGGGCACGGTTCTTTCGGCGTTGCCTTTTCTCCTCCAGGCTGATTCTGCGTGCGGTTTCAAAGGAGACCGCAGCGTTGTAGATTGTGTGTCTCTACGTCTCCCGATTGGAGGCCAGAGTGGACCACTGATGGTGGTCAATATGGCCAAGGCTGAGGTGTTGTTTCAGTGACTCCCTGTATCTCTTCTTATCCCAAGAATCACACCATAAATAAATGGAACCTTCAGTCACATTGTCACTATGTTGGCTAAACCATATTGGTTCTAAATTTCAGGGTTTGAAAAAACTAGCCTCCATTAACTGAACAATATAAAGGACATATCTCTCAGTACCAGAACAGTACATCCATTTTTCTCCTACTGCTACTGCTGCTCAGATTTCTACGTGCTAGTCTTTCTGCTGTAGCTTTCTTGCTCTAACTTGTGTTTGATGACAGTTTAAAAAAAATCTAAAGTACTTTTAAATTTTAGTTCTTTACATAAATTAAACAGCTCCTTGAGTATTTGGTCTATGAATTCTAGTTTGTTCGGTTTGGGGTTCGTTGGTTGGTTGCTTGGGTTTTTTTAAAGTAAGGACATTTATGAACAGTGTCACTACTGCTAAGCTGTTCCCTTAGGGACAATTTTAAAACATTGAAGTCGTATTTAACTATAACAGTATTAGGAAGTAATTTGTCACTTATGGCAATATCAATGAGTGCTACATCCTTACCTGTTGAAGGATGTTACTTACAAAAAAAAAGTATCCTGAATGTAACAGTGGAATAAAAATCTGTGGCTTCAAGTGTTCAAGTGTCAAACAAAGACCTGATAATAATTTTAGTGCTATTTCTAATACATAATAGAAGTATTTTGAACAGTATTTTACACCAAAAAAGGATAAATACACCGGGGAAATGCATGCTCAGCAGTGTTTGCTCTGATGGTTATAGTTGGTACTCAGAATCCTTTTGTATCTAGAAACAGGACATTATTACAGTGTTGGTACAAATACTTTTTTTGAGGCAAGCAGGCCTGAAGGAGTAGATTAATAAAAAGATCTTTAAAATTGCAGTTTGTGAACAGGAATTATATGGTGGTGATTTGTTGCCAAACACTAGTGAACTTCCTCAAAAGTGTGATTTCCACTGTATTCTTGAAGTATGAAAGCCATTTCCAGCACTTATTTGGGAGCATTTATACATTCTGAATATAAAATTGAAGGAAAAATCTGAAAGGCATATCCTTTGCAAGGACAACCTTGATTCTGTTTGTAAATTGAAAACTGAGACTTCATTTTGTTTCAGAAATGTAAATTTGAAATAAATCTTAATGGTGAAGTTAGTTAATGAACTGGTGACTCTGCTGCACCACCATTGGCCTTCCCATTGTCAATCTGTACCAGAAATGCTTTTTCAGTTTTATACCTTTGGGTTAACTGGATAAAATCCTACTTGACTTGTGATGTATGGACTACTGAGTCACCTTTCAAAGGTTCTGGAGAGAAGGGTGTAGTTCTGTGAAATTTGGCATTGCTGGAGTTGCCTGTACATGTCGTTACAAACAGCAGAAATACACCTCTTCTTTTTAATCTGTTACTGGTTTTTGAAGGGTTGGATTGTGTTTTGGTTCCTTTCTACCCCTTCTTTTTTGGTATCTTGAGCTGAATTCAGTTAAAACCTATACATTTAAACAGCTTTAAAAGAGAAGATTTAGCTTGAACAAAAATATTTCTAGGAGGATGTCAGCCTTTTTGACACAAAGGTGCATTTAAGGCTCTTAGGAACTTACTGTGGTACTTTTTTTTGAGGGGGGGTTAAGTTTATAAAATAGATGTGTTTATATACACACCTACATATTTTGATATAGTATTTTCTTGTTTTATATTTTGTTCAGCATTTACAGCCGAACAATACCAGCAACATCAACAGCAACTGGCACTAATGCAGAAACAGCAGCTTGCACAAATTCATCAACAGCAAGCAAATAGTAATTCCTCTGCCAACACATCACAGGTGAGGGATTTGTCTGTGCTATGATTTATCCCTCATTGTTTCCCACCAGGGTTCATCTCTAATTGTCAACTGTTGCCATAGAACCTTGAAACTAACCAACAGGAAAGTGGCTTTCGCCTGAATCTACATCATAGCCATTCTGTAAAGTGTTTAGAAGGGACACTGCAGGTGAGTGTGGCAGGCATTGCCTCTGCTCCCTCTTAACAAAACAAAGATGGGTCAGTCAATTAATGAAAATTTCAAAGCCTTAGAAATACGAATTACAGAAGTCTCCTGCCATGTCATTATTCTCTTGTCAGTGGAGGATTTTAAGAGCAGAATTTTGGTTTATTAAAGCTAACTCCTGAGTATGTCCTGAATACATCTATGGAAGTGTCTTAAGATTCATAAATGTGCAGTGATTACAGTGGTGGTGGACACATGAAAAGGTTCAGAAGTTGTTTGCAGTCTGAACCTCCAAGTCTGAATTGGGTTTGGAATTTCATGAAAACAGGTTGGTCTGTGAAAACAGCATTGCTACATAGAACTTCGGAAATAAGTTGCTTTGTATTTTGAATAGTTGCTGGCAGTATCTTCTTCATTGTTTTAATGGAGCTAAAAGTGCATGGGAAAAAAACCCCACAGTTCAAATTTTAATTAGTTGTACCAAGTGCTGACAACTTGCTCTGAGTGTGACTGGTCCACAGTTCTGATTTACATGTATTGATTTTTGTTTTACTAGTTTTTGTGTAGCTTTAAAATGGGGAGAGTACTGACTTTTTGGAAGCCTCAATCACATGTATTTGCCACCATTGTTCTTTCTAGGGTTTTGTTTCCAAGACACTGGATTCTGTTAGTGCTCAATTTGCTGCTTCAGCTTTGGTTACATCAGAACAGCTGATGGGATTCAAAATGAAGGATGATGTGGTGCTTGGAATTGGGGTGAATGGCATTCTTCAAGCCTCAGGTATGCAACAGAATTTGATTGCATCTTGCTTTTTATAGTGAAGATTTGTCTGGAGCTGAGTATT
>VXAU01004424.1:788403-803403 GCA_013399695.1 Formicarius rufipectus | reverse complement strand
CTGTTAAAAAAAAAAACGAGCTCCCATAGAGTGCTGCTGCTGGAGGTAGGGCAGCCACAGAGAGCAGCTCCATGTTAGCCTGGTAGTGCGGTGCAGCTGGAATGGAGCTGTTCCAAGGGTCAGTGGGAAGGAGAAGGAAGGGTTTGCTTCTGGCAGAAACGTGCCCATCCAATGCTGAGCCGGGCGTGTGAGCCCCGTGGCTCTGCGTTCCCAGCGGCTGATGGCGGCGAGCCCAGGTGTGTGCTCGCCATTAGGTGGTGGTCTAGAACAACGAGGAGAAACTGCTGGTTGAGATTTTCAGAGCAGCACTAGAAACTTGGCTGAAACCTCAGTGGAACGGGGGCTATTTTGTCAGTAGAGATTAGCTAAAGGATGTATTTTAGCTTTAACTGTTCTTCCCCACATTGTGCATCATCTCGTGTCACATGCAACGGTTAAACCACCCACATCCTAAATTCTGGCAAAACTTTATAGTTTTCTCTTCTTACCCTATTTTAACACATCTACTGAAAGAATTACACCCTGAAGACACTGAAAGACACAGATACGCGCTTTCCCAGTGCAGGGAGCTGTGCCAGGTCTGGAATTACTGCAGTGGTCAGAGACATAGGGTGCAATTTCCATTTCGGTTTATAAACTGCACGTTAATCTGAATCTAGGTATTGGCTAGAACTGGCATTTAGGAAGTGGTAGTAATGGAGAAGTTGGGAAGAAGGAAAAATCATAAAAATGATGCTTTGATGAAACTACCAAAGCACTATTGTTGCTGATTTAAAAGTGGTTTTATACTTACTTTTTTTTTTTTTTTTCCCTGTTTCACCGTATAAACATTTTCAAATGTTTGAATACAGAAGACATCCCTCCAGGTCCCACACCGCTGATCCTGTGGCTTTCTGCCTGTGTTGTCAGGCAAAGCAGCCTACAATCTTGCTGGAGCCTGATTATAGCTTTTTTTTTTTTTTTTTTTTTTTAGGGGCATGTCCTCAACTGTGGCCTAAGTGCAGATGAAAATGGTGTTTTGCTTACCTTTTTGGAACTCTGATTGTATAGGTATTTGAGTGATGTAGTTGCTTACCTTGCCATAGTCAAGGCTGTGCTGTCAGTAGCTAAAGATTTTCTGATTTTCTGCTAGTGGATGCAATTAAAAGGAGTAGAGAGTTCTTTTTCTTTGGGTTCCACTGTGATTTGCATTTTCCTTGTGTCTGTTTATACAATCCAGTCCTATTCAGTGCTAACAGGCCTCTGCTGTTCACTGTGCTGAACTGTAAATACAAATCATTTCAGTACCATTCAGCCAGAGATGATGCTTAGTGTGTCAGGTGTTAATTTTAAATTCCTATCTGCCTTTGTTAGACGGCTGCTGTAAAAGCAGCTGTGGGCTACAGCTCAGATTTTTTATGGCAGAGTTGTCAGTGCTGTGACCAGCATTTTTTGGGTTCAGTAGAAGACTTCTAAATTCTTAAATATATTATCACAGATGCGTGACTGTGATTCTTAATTGGCTCAGCTTTGTCCACCAGCAGGAGTCCCTCCTGGACCTGGCTGGCATTGGCTCCACAGGACAGGGGAAGCTTCTAGTAGCTTCTAACAGAAACCATCCTGGATAGCCCTCCCTTCTACCAAAATCCAGCCACAGAAACCTATGACAAGGTTTGACGAGAAATGTGAGGCGTTTACAATCCTTTCATCAACACTGCATCTCATGTCTTCAGAGATTATCAACCACTGGCACAAATACACATAAAATCCTTTTCACTGCAGTCTATATACTTCCTTTCCTTTATAATTTTCAGTGCATTGCCGGTGTAAATCAGAATGCAGCAGTCAGTAATACTAGTCTAGTTGATTTTTCTGTGATAATTTGAAGCAGGGACTGAAGTGAGGCAGACAAACCAGTGAGTAGGGGTGAATGTACTTCCATTGCTGATTCTCTGGCACAGAACTGCTGTTCACTTCTCCTGCTTCTGGGAGTTGGTACTTCAAGGATGTCCCAGTAAGGTTTTTATTCTTAAGATATCATGTGTTTGTTGTAAAAATGCTTGCAAAAAAAAAGAAAACCATATTAATGAAAAATTGTATTAAAGTATCAAAACCCCATAAATCATTTTGGAAGTGCTAGACCCAAAACTTACAAAGCAGATTTTATCTACAGTGGCTCACAGTAAGGAAAGCAGTAGATTAAAAGCATTTAGCTAGCACAGAACAGAAATACAGATTCTTTGGCAGGTCAGGTACCATTGTACAGAAAATCAATCATGTATTGAGATTTTGGCATCCCCTCCAACAGTAACTTATAACTAACAATGCTCAGCTACTGCTCCTCTGAGTACCTTCTACTTGTGGGTACGTGCTCAGCAAGCCCATCACCACCCTCAAGGCACTTCCTTGAGACAACAATCACCTTCAGCATCACAGATACAGTGGAGGGGCAGCACTAACAACAGGTACAAATAATAAGTTCTGATGACTCAAGTCTTAGATAATGTTCCTGTTTTCTTACTGCTTTCCAGAGAGATACAGAATAACCCTGCTTCAGCAAGGTGCTCCTCTGCCCAATTCCCCTGCCAGGTCAGTGGGCAGATTTCAGGGTCCTGAGAAGCCCACAGCACACTCTGTACTGTGTTCTGGTTTCACACGGGCAGTTCACCCCCCATGGTGGGACAGGGGAGAGAATTGGAAACATTCAAGTGTGAAAACCCATGGGTCAAGATGAAGACAATTAACCAACAGGTAAAGCTAAAGCTGTGCACACAAGCAAAGCAAACCAAGGAATTTGTTACTGTGATGTAGGAAGACAAAAGCCATCACTTTGAATGTCTCCCCTTCTTCCTTCTTCCCCCTGGTCTACATACTGAGTATGACATCACATGGTCTGGAACATCCCTTGAATTGGGTGGGGTCAGTTGTCCCGGCTGTGTCCCCTCCCTGCCCCTTGTGCACCCCAAGCCTTCTCACTGGCAAGATGGTACAAGAAGCAGAAAAGGCCTTGACCCTGTGTGTCACTCAGCAGTGACAAAAACATCCCTTGTTCTCAACACTGTTTTCAGCACAAAACCAGAACACAGCCCCATACCAGCCACTGTGAAGAAAATTATTTCTACCCCAGCCCAAACCAGCACACTGAGACTCTCCAAAATTTATCAGTGTGCTCTTGAATAATCCATTTGTTCCTCTCAGGAATAACATGATTAGTGTGTACTGGATTACTCATTATCAACTTTAATCAAGCTTTGAGATAAAGCAATAGTTGCTTAGAATTGTGGGCTTGAAAAACAGAACAAGTGATGACCAGTAGCATGCATCACTGGAAGTCTGTTTACAGCTCCTCATGGGCTATGTGCATCTTGGCTAAGTTGACATCATGAGTCAGTCCCACAGATCCCATCCCTGTACAGATTTGGCCTGAAATCTAAACTGGCTCTGCTTCTGCTGTCCCTCAGAGCAGCCACCATGGACAGGATAGGCCTTCTCCCTTCTCACCTCCCTGCCCTTGCACTGAGACACCACCAGGTCAAACAGGTGACTTTGTGTTTTCCCTCCTGCCTGTTGCTTTTCTGATCAGTGCATGTTATTTCTTAAAGCAATCGTGCTCTTGATCGCAGATTAATTTGTAGTTGTGAGTAGCTTGTATACAGCTTATAGGTTGGCTGACTGAACTAAATGAGGCAAGAAGAATCAGTAGGTCTAACAAGAAAGATAAAATCACTCATTCTCATGGGTGTCAGGAAAGAGTGGTGAGTTCATAGTCCACAACAAACCAGTTTTTGGAAAGGTTTCACTCCGTACAGTCCAAGCACAGCATCGTGGGTTCCTGCCAAACCATAGTGGCAGGGACATGTCAGGAGCAGCCACAGGGGTCTGGCAGTGCCAAATGGCCAGCCTGGCTTGTGTTTGCAGTGATGAGACATGTTGAAGTGGAGATCTGCACTCATTTTCTGTGAGTTTGTTCAAGAGTAACAGCTATAATGTGCTTCTTTCACAGGTAGCCTGTGGGCTCTGTGGCAGAATTTGGCACTGGTTCAGCTGGTGCCAAAGCAAACAACACTCCAGGGGCATGCACAGGTCCTGGTGCCCAGTGACAGGGCCAGATGCACAACCTGAAACACGGGAGGATCCCTCTGAACTTCAGGAAACACTTTTTCACTGTGAGGGTGACAGAGCACTGGCACAGGGTCTACATAATGTCTTATTTTTTTGAAATCAACAGCAGTACTGATTCCCAGCATGCTAACATGCGTAACAGCACGATTTCATTCTGGGTAGGTTCCAGTCCAGCTGCTGATTACCTTTCAAAAGTTGTTGATTCAGTCACGTGCTGCTATTTGTTAAGACTTGGACATCATCTAACTGTTGGTGAATCCAGGGCACTTTGTGGATGTTAGTTCTTGTTAATATTTGCCTTGTGAGGGGAAGAAGAGGGGCAGGTGCTAATCTCTGGTGACCAGTGACAGGACCCAAGGGAATTGTCTGAAGTTGTGTCAGGGGAGGTTTAGGTTGGATTTTAGAACGAGGTTTTTCATCAGAGGGTGGTTGAGCACGGAACAGGTTCCCCAGGGAAGTGGTCCCAGCATCAAGGCTGACAGAGTTCAAGAAGCTTTTGGTTGATACTGTCAGGCACATGGTGTGACTCTTGGGGATAGTCTTATGCAGAGCTAAGGATTGGACTTAATCCTTGTGGGTCCCTTCCAACTTGGCATATTCTGTGATTCTGTGAAGACAGAGCCCACATCCTTGGGGAAGGGATTTTACTGCATCTGAATTCACTAAACACTAAATCCAGGAGCAGCTTTCAAAAGCAAGAGCTGACTTGTGGAAGGACCAGAAATTCCTGGCCTTAGCCTGGATGCTCTTGTTGGTCATGTAGACAATGAGGAAAAAACTGTGCTATATTACAGCTCCCTGTTAGCTCTGGAACTCACCTTTCAAATCAAATCAAATCACATCACTTCATGTTGGGTTTTCTCTGCATACAGAGACCAAGGAACCATGGTTACTTTCAGAGAGCACACACACAGCAGGGCTTCCAAGGGTACATGTCCTTCCCTCTGAGCCATGGAGGTTGCCATTTCCAGTTATGTTGTTTACAAACAAACTAAACAGGGATCTGTCACCCTTTCTCCACTTTTAAATATTGTGACTGATCTATGCAAAACAGAGAGTTTGCATAAAATTACTGGATTGAAGGAAATGAGATCTATGAGTGGCAGGCAGGATCTTTTGAGCTTCAGCTGAAAGTGTCACAAGATTTCCCTTTGTAGTGCTAGATTAGTTCCTCAACTCTGCTACATTTTCTTTCTCAGTGAAATGAATGCAGCAGTATTGGTCATGTGAGAAAATAACTGATGTTAAAACCTGGAAACCTCTGTTGAAACTTAGAAAGTGCTCCAGGTTTCAAGCACTGAAGATCTTACTGGTTTCACTGTGTGGGTACACAGTAATGAAGTCAGTTTTGATTTGTGAGATTGAATTATGCTGTAAAAGGAATGTTGTTGTGAGATAGAAAATACTTTAATTGGACCCACCCTCCCAGGAGCACCAAACCCTTGGCTGGCCTTGGCAGCTGTCATCCCACTGTGTCTCAGTGCACAATCACTGCATAAGAAACAGAGAAACCTCATTTTGAACTTGAAGATGAAAGCAATCCTTATTTACAGTTACACCCAGTGACCATTGTGCACAGGAAGAGTGTGATTATAAAAATACAGTTAGGACAAGTCTTACAAGTCTTCCTTACCTGACTGTAGCAGGATAAATCCTACCCTGGTTGGATTAGGTCAAGCACAGCGATGTGCCTGCAGCCATGCAGAACAGACCATATCTTTGGAAAATGCACAGAGCTGTCACTTTGGGGGCAGACTCTGGGTCTTGGGGGCTCTGATGAGCCTCTCTAGACTCTCAGAGAACCTGGAATCTCTCAGTCAGGGCTCTTTCCATTGGAACGCAAGCAGTTTCTGGTTTTACACCAGATAATTTTGACAGGCAGTAGGGAGAAAAGAATGTTATTTGTTAGTAATCATTACTCTTTGAGTGACAGGGCTTGGTTTGCTCAGCTGAACTGTGTATCCTGTCCCCTGTGACACTCTCAGGTATTCCCAAGAAAAGCCACACCAGGTGCACAGACTATCTGTGGAAGAGCTGTGCTGTTCCAGATTGACAGCTGGAGGCCAGGCTGTCCTGAGATTTTTCTCTTGACATTGTATTTACTCATTTTATTCTCTTCTGCTGTGTCCCCCTGAACACCCAATAACTGCCCTGCTCCCTCCCAATGTCCCCTGTGGGTGCTGCCAGAGGCAATGGATGGCCCATGCATCACTGTGCCCACATGATCATGGCAAGAACTGGGTCTGAGGGAAGGAGCCTGCAAGTGCAAGATGAGGTAGAAGAGAATGTGACCCGAGAGACTGTAATACCTTCATCACAGATGGGTATTCAGCTACAGCCTGAGTTTAGGTAAAGGTGATACATCCCACGAGCAACAGCTACAGGTAAAGAGCATTCCTCTGCTCTGCCAGTTGGAGGAGTTTGTCTCTGAACTAACAGGATCTTGCACCAAATTCAAGCCCCTCATTTCTGAAGCCTTGGGGCTACATTGAAGCAGGCAGCTGGAAGTTCGGAGCAAACAGTACACACTGTCTGAAAACATACCTACAGTCAGCAAAATGACAGTTCTGATTAAGACAAAAGTAGATCCAGCTTGGGAGGCAGGACAGTATTTAAGCATCAGAACTA
This sequence comes from Formicarius rufipectus, assembly GCA_013399695.1. NCBI lineage: Eukaryota > Metazoa > Chordata > Aves > Passeriformes > Formicariidae > Formicarius > Formicarius rufipectus. Next base: position 796,674 of record VXAU01004424.1, on the reverse strand, counting down.
GAGCAGAAGACACAATCTCACACATTTTCAATCATCTGAGACAGGCATTGAAGGAAATGGCTGCAATGAATCCCCCCTTTCTGGCCAATGCTTTTATAATGCATTCAGATTCTTCTAGCTCCTCCTGCAAAGACAACATATAGTTTTGCAATACTTTTAAGTGGTAGCAAGGACATGGTGTTCCAGTTCTGCATCCCTGATGTATCAATTAACTTGAGTGACTTGGAACTCTTACCTTGAAGCTGTGCACATAATGTTGACATTAAAAATGAAAATGCTGCCAACATTTGTTGAAGTGCCAAAAAGAAAGTGCTTTGTTCGGACTCTCCTGAACCACCTCATTGTTCCCATCCTGTCTCATAGGATAATCAGAAAGCGCCTTGACAATTCCCCACCCTTTCCTCACTTTCTCTGCAGGGAAGAGTGAGATCAGCAGCTTTCCCCTCTTGTTCATTTTTGTCCTTTGCATGACTGCTCTTTGTTTTGATTCATTAGTATTTATTTTTTAAATAGAAAAAAGAAATCATGGGGTATAATGCAGGGATACCTGCAGTCTGGGGAAGCTGTCTCTGGGGAACACTTATTGCCAAGTCTACTCCACAGAATTGTTCAGAGCACTTAAATTTTTAGTTCCTGCTCCACATGGTGCTGTAGAAATTTCATCCTGACTGTAGAGCACAGGGAGATTAACCTGTCTGGGCTAAAGAAAGCCTTTGTGAATGCCACTGTAGTGATTAGCAGGTTTATAATTACTAATTTGGTATTCCAGTATTTAGTGATGTCTCTGGAAGTAGTATGTGTCAGTGGTATAGAAATATTTACAAATACCTCTCAGCTAGGCAGTAAACAAAGACACAAGTCTATTTGTGCTAGGAAATAAATTACCTGTTTATAACATACAAATACAAGAAATAAAATTAGCAACCAAATCAAGAAATCTGCAAGATTTAAGAGATATTTTAGCAAAATAGGAAGCACAATTTGGGTAACTACATCATTAATTACTCACTGTGTCTAGTGAGACTGTTACCCATTTTAGAGAGTTTGTTCACGATGCCAAGTCAATTTATTTTAATCTGTAAAGTTTTTGGCAATGTCAGATGATAAATCACATGTATCATGTATTTAATTCCACATCTAAAATCAGGAATTATATCTACCTTACAAAACCACAAGTACTAGCCATAAAAAAAAAAGAAAAACCCGTGGTCATGCAGAATTCCTTTTGGTAAAACTTCCTGTGCTTTACTCATGCTGATTCTGATGTGTCTGTGATCAGTCCCTTCCTTTCCAAGCTGTACAGTAAATGGGCTAATGACTTAAACTAAATGGGAAAGAGCTTCTGGCCACAAGCTATTTTACACTATTCAAGGCAAGACAGGCCAACAAGAAAAGTGCCTGAAGTGAAGCCTGGGTAGCCACTCTTCTGGCAGCACAATGTGTACTTTTAACTACCGGCAGAATAACAAACTGAAAGAACTTGAGATCCAATCAATCCCCAGCCGTAAATACCAGACATGGACTTTAACAACATTTCTTCAGTACATCTGAATGCAAAATGACATGGAGGATGATATTTCCATTATGATTCGTTTCCTCAGCCTTAGAAGTACCTGTCATTGCTAATCTGTATTGCTTAGTTTCATGGTTCCCATTATTTTTTTCTAGTTTCCAACCATTTTCTGGAGAGGTATTTCCAGTATTCTGTCAAAACTGCTAAGGAATATACCCACCATATTCAGAGTAATCTGAAGAGATTAACAAAATTGACGAATTTCCAATTGTTCAACTTTTCTGTGTTCATCTTTTCTTCTGTGCTTGTCCCTGCTGTAGCAGTTGCCTTCCATTTGTCCCCCTTTTATACTGCTTCCTTTCCTCCCTGGGAGACAGCCAACCTCCACAGGGGGATCCCAGCAGAAAGGGAAGCAATGTGAGCTTTCCATCTGCCAGTTGCACCAAGGGTTCCTGTGATGAGCAGGGAAATTGTGTTCTACACAGCAGAGCCCAGGACTCTGTGGCTTTAGTGGATTTCAGTTGCACACCATGAGGGATTACTCTAATCTTCAGGTACATGAAGCAGAGGTAACTCACCTTTTAATCTATATTTAGCAAAAGCCTTTCAATGTACCTCTGTAGTGCAGCTGACTACCTTTAGCATTTTAGTACTCAATACTATAATGGGTAAAGAGTAGAAGTTTAGGAATCTCTGGGTACACTGGAGCCCAGGAATTGTGCATGGTACCATTTCTATCTGTATGTTACTGCCCTGAGCTGGGAAAGGTTTACAGAGAGGAACTGTAAGCAAAATGGTCAAGCAATATTGACTAGAATTGTGGCCCCTAGATAAAAACTAATTTAGTCTATTATGACTTCATGAAACAATCTGATAGAAAATAAGTCTTACTAGAGAACAGAATAAGATATATACTTTACCCTGTGAAAATTCTCCCCAAATATACCTGAAGGAGACAAGGCAACCTGATGAAGAACAGGAACAATTGGTATATTAAAAAAAAATAATCAGAGCAGCAGCATCTATTGCTATGTGACTTCTACTGAATTCGTGGTGTGTTCTCCATGAGTTTCTGATGCATCTTCAAGTCGCTTTAGACACTTAGACTACCTATTCTGTAATTAATAGATTAGAAAGTCTGTAACCCTTCTGGTCAGTATTTCTACCCTTGAATATTTTCCCACATAAAGACTTATTGAATACACTGTAGTTGCAAGATTTAGGGAACATTCCTCAGATGCAGAGTACCTGATCAGCTTTGATACACTTAAGTAATAATGTCAAATTACAACTAGATTTTCAAATTCTATAACCAGTTTATATGTGGTTATCTATTAAAGAAAATAAAGAAAATTAGGCCTTTATATGTCTAAGCATCTAATCTGTAGTGTAATCAAATATGCAAATATTTGTGACCTCAAATGCATTGTCATGATACATGGGAGATTGAATTGTTAATGGTTGAAAATTTTTTGTATTTAAACACAGTATGCCTACTTGGGTGAAGACTATCTCTGTTATGCAGCTGACAGGGCAACATGCAAAAGAACTACTGACCTGGCTGCAGGGTTCATTTTCATTTGAAGGGAAGGGAAGAAGGTCTCCTCTCTGAGTGACCATAAAACACACTGAAAAACTCAGTGTGCCTTTTATTCTCCCTTCAGTCCCTTACAACATAAACATGCAGAGTTAGGAAATAACACATTCCCTAGGTCTCAGTAGATAAGTACTGCTGAACAGGGAACAGCTGTAGTACCACCAGAAAGTAAAGGATTAACTGAGGAGCATGGGTGGTTCAGGTTCAGGCTGCAGTGGGTGTGGAGAAGTCAAAAGCTTCTTGAAGGCAAAAGAGAATTTTTCCATTGCCAGATCAAAACCACTCTGGCCACTGTCCTTGACTCTAATTTCCTGTCCTCCTCCATGGCAGTGTGGTTTGGTAATATTTTAAAGCGAGTTTCACTGAATATGTTACCTAAAAACCTTCACAGTCTGGCCCTGACTGATGTAATGGAAGTAAACAGCTATTCTTAGGTAAGGTTAATGCTGTGCAGGACATGAACACAAGGTCCAGGGGCCTGACCAAAATCTGGTGCCCAAGAAAGTGCTTAGTCTCCATACAAACCTGAGATGATGACATATACACAAATGGGCCAGCATCATGGCTTTGTCAGGACAACAGAACAAATTGGTTCACTAGGCTACCCCTTTCTGCAGACACCAATAACTATACTGCCAAATCCCAGCTTTGCACTGTGGTCCAGTTTGTTGAGAGTGTGGTGGAAACCATGCTTTCTAAACTGGTTTTCTGTTTTATTAAGTTTTTGGGATAAAGCAGTTTTTATTACGAAAGAATCCAAGTTGAAATAAGAGGTAATTTGTTTAGTGTGTTTGATTATATAATTGAAGATAAAATGGGATCAAATCCCCTAAACAAATGCGCTTCCATGTTCAAGACTATTTTCTAAGAATAAAGATGGCATCATCTGAAGAGTAATATTAGTTTTAGAGATAAGTATTTCATAAGGCTTGCAAGTTTTCATTCTGTTTATACTTGTGCGTCTCAGTGTGATAAACCGCTCTCTTAAAGTCTGCTTATACACAGATAAAGAAAACCAGCCACATCAAAAATATGAATGGAGATAATGCATCATAGATAAACCTAAAGTTTGGCATCTGCTGAGAGTTCAAAGATTGTTTTATTCTTTAGATTAAGTCATTTCTGGTCCATTGATATCATCAGTAGAGCAGGCATAGCTTCCAGTTTCAAAAAATGCCTGATCTAAAGCTTCAAGTATTTGGGTCATTACTATGGGAATAGCTGTTGCTTTAGCACAGGAAACTGCCACACAGCTGGAATCAGGAGTGTATTTTGATATTTTGTCAGCAATATGATCAAAATGAAGAATTTCAGAAGGAAAACTTTCTGAGTTTCATTTGATGTAACATTTTGCTTGTGCTCTAGAGATAATCAGTATCATGTGTATCTTGCAAAGCAAAGCATAAGCTAATGCTCAGGAAGGGTAATAAAGTGTGCCCACCAAGAAATTTTGTATTCCATCCTCCATTTCCATAAGCAGCCTCCTTATAGGTAGGAGCTGGCACCATGCAGGTTTGTGTGGATGTGCATCAGCACAGCCCTGATGGTCGCGATAACCACTGTCCCCGGGGTCACGGCTGAGGACCGAGTGCAGGGTCCTTTCTGCAGAAGGCTTGTGTCACTTTAGGCGGGTTGAGAAGGGGGACGGGAGGAGAAGATTGCCCAGGAAGTGAAGATGGATGTGGGTAAACACTGAACAAACCTTGAGAATGAAAATTAACAGCCTCCTTTGCAGTTTGCTTGGCGCCAGCAGTCTTCCTGCTGGAGCACAGCCTTTGGCAAGCTGCTGGGCTAAGCAGTTTGTCAGACTGTCTTGGTGCTTTGGAGAAGTGCCTGCCTGTGGCTGGGGTCTGCAGTCAGATGGCATCGGCCAAACCCACTTTCAGGCGTTTATATTTCTCGTATATCAAACTGTTTGTCCTTGTTTCTCCCCTGGTATGTGGTTCACAGATCTATCCTCCCAGGCTCCTCACCAGTCACTGGTTTCTTTTCCTGCTGTTCCTTTAGATTTGGCCACTGCCCCTGGTTGTCTGTTGTTCTTCTGCTTTACCTGATTGTTTGTCTCAATATAGAGAGCAATGGCATAGTTAAGGGCCCGGTTCAGAGGCTTCTGAAGACTCATGATCATTGCAGTCGGGTAGAGAGGCTTGCCTTGAGGGCAATTGCCTGCTTGCAGCACAGGCCAAAGCTCATCAAGAGACATCTTTTAGCTGCTTGGTAGGATAAAAGTGTGCAGTGTGTCTCAAGTCAAGTCCTGAAAGACACTGATCATGATTATCATGAAACCAATCACGATAACTGCAATTAATTTGGACCTCTGTAAACAGACATGAGAGGTTTGGTAAGTGATAGAATCTCTGACCTGAAAAAAATAACATAAATGTGCTTCAATACTCTGCATTGAAGACTGAGTTTTTGACAGAGCCAACACAGATGTAGAAGATCGTTTTCAAAGGGAATCTGCATTTCATTTCACATTTCAGATTCAGCAGCACTAAAGTAATCCTGCACTTTTGCATCAGGCAGGTATAGGAAACAAAAATGTTTTATATAAGTAAAGATAGGTTAGACAATACACTGAATCCAGCCATGTAATTACTTCCTTGCTGATGGTCTCAAAAAACCCTCACACAGAGTAAGTCAAGTGATGACAAACATGATTTCTCAGGGACATAATGCCTTCTTTCATTCCCTATAAATCGGAGTGACAAGATAAATATATGGAATATTCCATAGAGAAGTTGTAGTCTCAGCAAAGATCCACAGAAAGAGGCAAGCAACAAGACTAAACAGTAAGGAAAGTAACAAGCACAAAAACTGTACCAAATATTGACATACGAGAAAAGAAAATAATCAAATTGGAATCAGGACACACTTCCCCTACAATGCTCTATGCTGAAACTGTAGCAAGAATAGCTTGTAGCAAGAAATCTTGCTGACACTTGGGCATCCGACACTGCCACCAGTGATGATTCCAGGGTAGACCCTCCTAGAGGAACTCTCTCAGCAGCAAGAACAATGTGGTTGGAGATGTTGAATGTCTTCAGACACTGCCTTTTCTAACAAGATTTCTATATCTACCCTGGAAGTTTCAGTGAGACATCACATAATCTGTCTTTCTATAATATGTCTAGCTCTGCCAGATCAGCTGAACAAACAAGCTTCAATTATGAAATTATTGGTATAAAAATTCCATTAAAATTGCACTCATTGGTGTACAGAAACCTGTTGAGGGTTTGTGCCTTATAAGATACAGACTTTAAATAGAAAATGAATTACACAATATATGGCCTCTCATTTGCTACAGAGTTTTGTGTATAATGGAAAAATTTACCTTTCGCTTATGCTTGGTTTAATAATTTTCATTTTGAGGAAAATATTTCATTTGGATGAGTTGCAGAAGATAACCCAGTTGGTAATGTCCATCTTCTCAGGAATATTAAACCTATTCCCTGAAACAAATTGCTAGTTCAGTTTCATGTGTCTGCTGGGGCTAAACATCCTGTTACAGTAAGATGGGAAAAGATTCAGCAGCAACCACAGAGACCAGGCCCAAAATAATTTGGCAGAGATTATGCCCTGGGTTGGCACAGTGCCTGGGAGAGAATTATATCCATGCCACTGGACTTAATGGCCTTTCTCATATGGTCCTTGCTATATATTCCTACAGTGACTTAGCATCTACCCCCATTTATGTATTTATTTCCTCAAATATCTTCAAAATACCAATATCATAACTGCTAGAAGATTTCTAGTGACAACATGTTTGACACCAAGAAGTCTCATCTCTCTAATATATTTTTTCTCTCTTTGCTAATAATTTTGGGTTAATTTTTGCTCTTCTCTGTGCTTCCCACTCCATTTCCTGGTACAAATTTCTATCAATTCACTGTGAATCTGACTATTTGGCCAGCTCCCAAGGCTTGAGAAGGCTTCAGTGAAAGTACAGGAAAGGGAATTGTAGTCAGAAAACTACAGAGATTAGAGGAAAAGATACCCAGAACAGAACTCTGAATTTCTGCCAGAGTATTAACTGTGCACTGGTTGGAAATGGAGCTGCACTGTCTGAGAGCAGCTGTCACTCAGTGAAAAGAAAAGGCTTGGCCATCATCAAGGATGTCCAGCAGACCTTCATGGGTCCTTGTTCCCTGTGTAGGCACAAGGGATACACGTCACTTCCAAGGGAGGAGCTGTCTCATGGGGTAGCAGCACTGAACTCTGTAACTTACACCTGTTTGGAAGGCTCAGCTGCCTCACCAGTCACAACCAGCACTAAACTGCTTTGTTTTCAGTACTGGTGAAGCACCTTGAGTATCTTTTCTCTCAGTTTCATTTTGAAGGCTTTTATTCAGGATATGGCAAATGGGATCATTGTGTCCTCAGCTCAGCTCCCTCTGCTGATACAGATATTATTCTTGGGCATAATGTCCCAAATGCATTAAATAATTTAGACTGAAAACCTCCAGGATGATTCAGTGCAGGTTTCTGAGATAACTGTGTTAGCTGGCCAGGACCCCACTAGAAATGCAGCTTTGGTACTTCTTTCTCAGCAGGGAGATCTGTCCTGTCACAGTGGCTGCTCTGCTGCTGTGGTGGGAGACACGGACAGAGTGATTTCAAGCTCCTGAGGATTTGGGGCAGGGAGTGGAAAGCAGAGAGAGGAAGCAGGGCAGCACTGAGGTCTAAAGCTTATGGGAACCAGACCAAGGATCTCTAAAATTTGCTTCCTGCTTTGGTTAACTTGGAATTAACATCTTACATTTTTGAAGATCTGACTATGCACTTCTCCTTCCTTAGGTAGAACTCCTGTCAGTCTACAAACATCTCAATGTCAAATTTCAAAAATCCCAAGTGACTGTACACAGTAACACATTTGGAAAGCTCAGTGTTTGTTTTCACAGTGACAGCTCACAGAGCTGGATCCTGGTCCTTGGTCTAGCCACTCTTCACAAGAGGTGTCTTCACATAGTCCAAGCCTTTCTAAAGTCAGCAGGTATCTGTATAAGGATCAGCAACTCTCTTCTTAGTCTCAATGGAAAAACTGAGCAGAAAGGCAAAGGAAGGAAGCAAGGAAGGAAGGAAGGAAGGAAGGAAGGAAGGAAGGAAGGAAGGAAGGAAGGAGATCCATATATTTTGGCATACATTTTTTTTTAATGTGCAT
>VXAU01004424.1:776200-787516 GCA_013399695.1 Formicarius rufipectus | reverse complement strand
GAAGAAAGAAAGAAAGAAAGAAAGAAAGAAAGAAAGAAAGAAAGAAAGAAAGAAAGAAAGAAAGAAAGAAAGAAAGAAAGAAAGAAAGAAAGAAAGAAAGAAAGAAAGAAAGAAAGAAAGAAAGAAAGAAAGAAAGAAAGAAAGAAAGAACTTCCTTTCTGATAATTCAAATAGGCTAATCAAGTACAGTGAGGAAAGTCCCTGCAGAAATGTTATTTATAACACACAGGATGTCAAAACAAACAAGTCAGTGACAGAAGGAGAATGACTTCAGCAAATTAAGCATCCAAATAATCCATCAGGCTTTGAGTTAGCAAGAACACTACAGAACCAGATGTAGGCTGTGAATCAGCAGCTCGGAATGCCAACACAGAAGGAATGGCAATAATGATCCAAGTGGACACAGAGGCATGCAAAAACTACTCCAGGACCATTTTATCAAAACACGTTTCTAAAATATATATGTATCCCTGTGATGGTGAAATAATCGCTCAAATGCTTACTAGCTTATTTCTTCAAAGCATTAATCGAGGTCAAAAAGACTTCCTGATACCTTGAACAGACGAAATCCTCTGCTGACTAGACACTAAGGCAAAATTTAACATTAAAAAACACACTTTAGAAAGACCTATTTGCTAGAGAGTGGAGGCAAAGTGCTGAATTACTGCTGCTTACTTTCCAAAATCTGAATTCCATAGGCTGACTTCTGCTTTGACTGGCACAACAGAATGAGGAACAAGCCGAGGGGAGCGATCCATGCTCCCGGCAGCCTGGTGCCAAGGGCAGGATTCCTTTCAGCGGGTGGGGATAAGAGACATGTTGTGGGCAAGAGCAGCATTTGTTCCCAGCTAACTTTGGCTGTTTGCTAAATAGTCCTAGGATAGGTGTGGTTCCAGCAGGAGGGCTTGGCATGTGTGCCTACCCTCACCCTGCTGATAGCACTCTCTCCTTAGCAATGAGGGATGCAGGATTATTGTGCAACCCAGACTTTATCTCTGAAGATCTTCTGAATTCTGTGTAAAGATACTTGTACAGGTCAGAGAGAGTCCTTATACCGTTTTTTTCTGGGCAGTGTCACTCATTTTCTCACCCCTATGAGAGGTAAGGAATACCAAAACACTGTTTTGCCTCTTTGGTCCATTTGAATTCATAGGCCCTGTGCCCTACTAGAATAAAATTAGATCAGGTTCACTAGAGGAAGCAAGTGAAGTTTCTGTTTCTGGAAAGAGGAAAAGCACATGATACTGCTGGAAGAATTATCTTTATTTTCTTCAATTAAGCCATACTTCAGGAAATTTTGCAAGGATTAGAATGTATCTGTTTAACTTAAAATGTCACTCATTTTGTGATTTTTTTTCCTTTTTTTATATTGAACAGGGGAAAACAACTACTTTATTGAATTCAACAATTTCTCCTCCAACTTTCATGCCAGAAAAAACCTTTAAAATAATTTCTCTATCAGCTGACTGACTGTGAGAATACCCTGCTCTGCTCAGTGTACAAAAAGACCATTGTCAATAGTCAGAAAACACCTCAACACTTCAAACAGAAATCACATGAGAGGACTTCCCTGGAGATCAGACTGGTCAGTTGGCACGAGGAGGACTGATAGCAATAAGGAGCCTGCTCTGTGTGTGTTTATAATTACTACACAGGATGTTTAGGATATTTTAATTTATTTTTTCTTGTGTCTCTGCTGTCAGCAAAGTGAAATATCTTTACAGCTTCCATAATCTACCTGAAGGTGCATTTTCCTTGAAACCCATTTCAGCATGATGAGGGAGGAGTAATCCTGTCACCAAGGAAGCAGGAATTGTTTTCTTCTTTCAATTTAAAATCAGTTCTAGCTTTGATTAGTTTCTCAAATTACCTTGCTCTAGCTCAGAATAGCAATGCAGAGTTCTTTTCAGAGAGCAGGATAGCAGCACTCCTTTTCCTACGCAAGTTAATTATCTGGATGTAGTTTTGATGAAGATGGGGCAGGGGGAAACAAAACAACAAAATATGATGAGAATTTCTAGCGTTATGTTCTGTTTCTCAGGTGAAAAATCTCATCCAAGATGGTAATGCACTGCACCAATTGGTAGTGGACAGAAGAAGAACATTGTTTTCAGAGGGCAATAGCAAAGTTCTGTTCCTTAGACTGGAGCTTAGACATGGCTAAATGACATTCTTTTGAGTCCCACTATGCCCAAACTAAGACTTAAGGAAAATTTAATAATAGTCTCTGTAGGCCTTCAGTGCTCTTTGCATTTACAGCAACTGCCTGACTGAAAGGAAAAGCAGCAGCAGCATTTTTCTCCCACTTCTAACACATCTCAGACCTAACTAGAAAAGATCACTGGAAGGATGAGACATTTATGTCACTCCTGTGTTCAGGCTTCACTTGCTGCTGCCCAGATTGCTGCCACGTGTGACAAAAATATGGTAATTTGGGTGCTGAGGACACCTCTGTGCTGAGAACTGACCTATTGCTCCTTGCAGAACACCAAACAAATACCTGGCAACAGTAAGTTGCTGCTGCCACCGAGAGAATTGACCTGAACTGTTTGTTAAAAGTATAAATTATTCCTTCCATTGCAAAGCACCTGGGCATTTTGAAATTTGGAAGGGTTTTTCTGCACTGTTCAAGCATGAAAAGAAACAAGTGAAACAACGACCAGTTTTTGTTCCAAGTACTGAACGATGAACCTGAACTGGGTCTTATAAAAACCAAAGCTGGTTCCTGTTCAATAAAAATCAGAAAAAGGAACTACCATGTGTATTTCACATGCAGCTGACCTGCTATACCCACTGAATACTTACAGACAGTGTGTGACCTGCTTTTGATTCATTGCTTGTTTAAGTAATACAGATGTTTTGCTCTCCAAAGTAAAAAGCAGAAAAGGTAAAGTAAAATGAAATGTAAAAAACCTCAAGCAACTCTATGCCAAACGGCTTGCATTTGCAGGTCAAATAAAGTGGAACTGTTTGCAATAGTTTCTAAAAAGCTTATGGGTTTGGATATTATCTCACTGAGCAGAAAATCACTGAGAAATGTGAAAATGAAGAAAGACTTCATGAGTAAAAGTATGAGACTTCAAAAAAATGGATTAAAAAAAGTTGATCTGCATCTTGAACTAGAGAACAGGGATATGGCCCTGTGTTTGATTCTTTGCCAGCTGTGCCACTGGAACTTTGCCTTTGCACTTGTAACCCAGGCAGAGAAATGGTATGCAAAGGAGAAAAGTGCTGGAAAGGCTCATTAACGCCTCTGTAAATAGCAGTTCTTGCCTTATATGGGCACTGGGAATGCTTTTTCTGTGAAGATTCAGTGAATACTCAAGCAGCCTCTACTCTGAAGGACATTACATTGCTTTACAAACTTTATACAGACATTCAAGGTAAGAGTAAAATGCATCTGAAATACAGCTCAGTTGATCTGCAGTTAGACTTAAGCTATTAATTAACATTTTGATATTGAATGGTTTCTCTGCAGGCATTCCAAGATAACCACTGGCTCTAAAAAGCCAATACTTGGATCTGTCTGTACAAAACAGAGTGGATGCAGAGCAAACAGAACAGTTATGAGTTTGATTGAGTCTACGTATTCTTTCCATTACATTCCCCACCTGAATTGCAAATCAGAGATGACAATGATAATTTCACATTGAGAAGCTAAATACATACCCTAAGAAAAGAAAACAAGACAGTTTGTACTTTCCAAACTGAATGAAAAGGTTTCCTTCACTGACTCATGGTAGTTTATGAAGGATTGCTCACCCTAGACTGTCAGATGCCTAGCAATCAGCATATTGCCAAAATAATATAATCAGTTGTACAGACATAATGCTTGTGATTTGAAATTATATGTCTTGCTAGGGCAAATGTTTCAGGGTTTGCCAATGGCATATTTTTCTTTGGACAAAAAAATTAATTCTGTCAAAAAGGATATTTTATTGTGGCAAAGTCAGAAATAACAAAACATTTATGACAAACATCCACTGCATTCATTTGCATAGTTGTAAGGCAAATCATCTGCCATGTGATTGATTGCCTCTGTGACATGAAGCTTCATTAACCATATGCAGTAATGTAGTCAAAGAGTTTGAATTTTGGCAGCGTGTGATGATATGTGTGTAATGTTTAGAAATGATACTTATTCTTCAATCATCTAATTGACTCATCTAAAAACACCATATGGCCACGAAGAAAAAAAATCAAAAGGAAATCCATTCAATCAAAATAATTCTTTTATATTTTGATTTAGCATATAAAACTCGCATAGTATTATTCATCAACTTTCTTCTATTCTTTAGGAAATTATAAGCTTTGCTGCAGGGTTAAAACTGGACCAAAAAATTCATAGAGATGGTTTGAATGAGTACTACTGCATACAGATGAATAAGATCATGGGCACTTGCCTCAGGAGTCTGGAATTAGAATCCTAACCAATATCCTATCTTCAAATCCTACATCTTGAATGACGTGGCATTCATTATTTCACTTATAACTCAATATTGAAAACATTCTCTTACTGTGAAAAATGAACTTGGAAAGACTGCAGAAGTGTTCAAAATATTGATACTGCACTTCTACTTAAGTTTTATTTTGATTGTACATGCTGAGAGTTTTATGATTTGATTCTAAATTGTTGAAATACTTTAAACTAAGGACAATTTCATATACTGGAGCTTATGAAAATGAGCTGTGCATTTAGAGGAAAAAAGAAAATATCCTCTAATATAACATATGGTAGCTCATATTTCATACAATTGTCCTTATTATCCCTTCCAAAAAAAAAAATAACACTTTGATAACCACATAGAACAATGTATAAATTAAAAGAAAAAGTGTATGTTGTGCTATATCAGTGGAATCTCTGATTTCAATCACTGCAAAATGTCAATTTAATACTTAAAATACATCGGTAGATCAATTTTTATAACACTGCGTGAGTAGATAACTTCACTACACAATTCTGTCCTTAGGGTTTGTTTCCACTCAATTTGACATGTGTTCATTGATATTGATGTTTCTGTTCCCACCTGGTGGGGAGAGCACAGAGCACTCCATTACTGCAGGCTGGTTAGTCAGTCTGTAAAGAATTCCAATTTGAAGCTGATTGTTCTTTACTTTTCTTTCAATTATACCACAGGCACTTGCTAAACTTATGTCTTTGACAGAAAAGTAAAAGGCTTCTTTAAAATATTTTAAAATCTAGTTTCAGTTGTTAGGGTTTTTTTAATAGAAATAGGGTGAACAAAGCAATTGAGAAGTCATGGCACGAGAAAGAGGAGATGTAAGTGCATGGGTGCCACAAGTGCAGTTATCACAGAACCATGGGGTAGCTGGGGATGGAAGTGAGCTCTGAAGATCATCTAGTCCTACCCCCTGCTAATGCCCTGGGTCTTTCACTATGGTCACTAACACCACTTGGTAGCTCCTATATGCTCATAATTCATGTCAGAGACTAGTCAGCCCTTTCAGAGGGCTAATGACAGAGCTCTTACAGACAGTACTCCAGCACAAAGTTTGAATCAATAATGTTTTAATGGATTCTATTTGATCTTTGCAAGATACAGAGAACCGATCTGATTCTATGTCATTTGAGTGCTTGCCTTCAAATGAGTGCCAAATACAGCCTCTGCTTTGGAAAAACTGCTCTAAAAAGTGTACCAAATACGTGCAGCACATCTGAGGCACTCCAGTAATTAGAAATGATGTTCTGAGACTGACGCATTGATGTCATCAATATATTACTGCATTCCTTATTGCAGTTTTCTGGATATCTCCTTGAGGTGGACACAAATTTACATTTAAGAGTTCCATGAGTAAATGTAAGTATCTGGATTAAACTGCCCTGTTTAGGGGTCCATCTCAGTATTCATCCTCCCTAAGCTTTAGACATCTAGGATTTGGTTGTCCAAAACTAAGTTAGTTTACCTCTGCTCTTTTACAGTCAACAGAAAGCAGATGGGGCCTCTCCAGAGGACATTTTATCTGACATAGATCAACATCTGGGGTATTTAAATTTGTTCATAGACTGTAAGAGGAGATGAGGAAGATTAGACTACACGCTTGTTTCTAGATGTTTATAGTAGGTTAGACAAATTCTGCTCTAGGTTTTAACTGTTCCGTTTAACAGTTTTGGTTGTCTAACGCTCTAGGAAGACTCTTGCCCCAGGCAAGGTCAAAAAAACCCAAAATATAACACCTCTAAGGCAGACTGAACTTCAGCTTTCCTCACTCAAAATGCTGAAGAGACTTTCCTGGCCACCAGTCAGACTACAAAACATGAACATCAAGGTTCCTATATACTTTGGTATACAATATTTTCTTAAACAGTCTGTTTTCTTTCAATATTTCTAAAAAAAAAAAAAAAGTTATTAACAGAAGAACAGTGTTCCCACAGATAAAAGATTACTGTTTTGGCTGTTTTTTTCTTTGCAGGAGCAAAGTAATCTCAAAAAATTAATAATCAGTTAGCCAGCTGACAGCAATTTTAAAGCTTTGTTTATATGATTTTGCCTCTTTTAATGTTGAGGAGAGATCAAAGCAATGAATATTGGTAATCTCATGGGAAGACTGTCTGAAGCAAACCAAACTTTTCCTCCTTTTTCAGTGTTCTCATTAAGTTACATAAATATCCTTGCTAGCAATGCAGTAAATTCTGTTGACCACGTATAAGAAGGAACAGAATTCAGCTTATTATCTAATACATAGTTAGCCTGTCTAGCTGGAATAAAAAACAAAGCAAAATTACTTTTGTCACTTGTGTGTGCAGATAAAATCCTTACAGACAAAGAAATGGATTTGCTAAGTAAAAATCTGTCATGTTCAAAGTTCTTTTCCTGAGAGCAGAAATGCTGTTTAAAGTAAAAAATTCAATACATCACAACACACTGGTAGGAGCATTCTGCTGTATTTTCATTCATATATATGAGATTTTCTGAAAGGATTTCCTCTACAATCTGGTATATCTTATAAAACCTTCAGTGATGTTAATAAAGGTTTATACCACATTGGACTTTTTAGTTAATTCCAATGTGATGAGACCAGCATGCTTGTACTTGTCTTTTTTAAAGACCAAGTCATGCTGTTGAGCTGTGAAGTATAAGAAAGGGAATGCCTGTCCCTCGGGGAAAGAGCTGTGCCACTTCCCACGTCTACATGCAAAGAGGAAAAATGAAAAATGTACTTTGTACTTGGAGCAAAAACCAGCTCTTGTTATAATATTCAACACTCACAAAATGCTCAGTAAGGATTTCTTGAGAAATCTTTAATTTGGCCAAAAAGAAGAGCCCTAAGCAGGTCAGAGGTATTGACAGCAGCTTTATAAACTTACAAGCACCGCTTCTCATTCTCTGGGTTCAGGTCTTAGCACAGCCTAGAACACAGTAACAGAGGTCTGTAAAAGACTAGTTAGGTAACTGAGCAATGTTCCAGGCAACCCAAGAACCACTGCAACAGATATTTAGTTTTAAAAGAGCCATACAACTCCATGCACAGCCCTGTACCTCAGCACAGACACCACTCCTGATTGCCTGCAGATCTGAGACACAAAGAAAAAGGACTAAAGCTCTACCTCTGGGGTACCATGAGAAGAAAGCAGGAGAGGTTATTCAACAACATCCTTACAGCAGCAAGAATTGGAAGTAAATTGATTAAAAGATTCCAAGATGTTCCAAAAGCCTCTAACACCAGAAGCAACAGCAGTGCCTCTCACTGAGCACTGAGCCCACCACCTCCTCCCCAACTATGCAAGAGAAGTCTCATGCTGGGAGGCTAAAGCATTGCAAAAACACAGAACCTCCACGCTAACATGCAGTTGGGTACCAACCCTGCCAATAAACTGCATACAAAAGAAGAGTTATTTCAAGGTTTAATTCTAACTTCAGAGTTATTCTTATCTTGTTTTAGGATCCCCATCCATAAACTTATCAACCTCCATCTTAAAACACTTTGAGTTTCTTACAACAATGTTCCATTGTTGTCTACCTTTTCCCAGGGAAATGTAGCCATGGGGAATACAACAGGAATGTAATGCATTTTTTCTACGTGTGTTTCATTTTTGTGTGTTAACCCTTACATTATTGTGCTAAAATAACAGTGACCAGTGCTGCTTTCTGTAGACCAGGCTGTACCTTCCAGCAGTGGAAGTAGGGCTGATGTATCTGTAATCAGTGTAATCTGTAATCCTTACACAGAAATGACAGCTGTTCCAGATAGTTAATTCATGCATTAAACACTGCTACAACTAAATTTGCAAGTCCTGGATTTAAATGCAAAACACATACATGCAGAATTTTGTTCAAGGCATAGGTACCCTAGGTCTGGTTCCCACCATTGCCCCTGTGACCCAGGGAAGATTTTCTGAAAGAGTAGTGGGATTAAAAAAGTATTCTTTTATCTCTCACTTTTAAATTAATTTGAGGAATTATATCTGCTCTGGATACTTGATCATTAATTTTATTAACAGTGAGAAATTTATATAAGATTTGAATATCACACATGAAATACTGATAGTATATCTACAAAGTAAATAAAAACAAATTATTGACTTGAATATTGACAAATACACATAACAATAGAAGTAGAAATTTTCTGTACTAAAATTACTTCATGTATTGTTAGTACTATTGATAGTATCTCTTCAAATAGGAGGAATTAAACAATTGAAAATGAAAAACAACATTATTGACCTGGAAGTAAAAAAGATTGTGTTGATGTGGCTTAGAATTAGCAGGTAAACAAATATGGAATTTTATAGTAGAAACATAGATGGGTCTATTCCAGGGAAAACACTTGGGAAAGGACCCTGATATCCATAAAGGCAGTTGTTACAAGGCTAATAACTCTGACCAGTGTTAAGAAAAATGTAAATTGGGCCTACAGCATACAACTGTTGATGTCTCATGATAGAAAACTGACATTAACTAAATTAATTTCAAATACATCTATCTATAAAACTATTTTACAAGTTATTCTAAAAGTATTTCACCGATTATGAGGTCCATGAGGACTAACTATTGTGCAGGGCCATGACTGGGTAGAGGTCTAGTGGATGAGGTAAGAGGGACTAAAGGACACAAAAGGCTTCAAATCTACAGTGCCTTTAATAACCTTTTACAGGCTGATCTGCCAAATTGCAATGACCATTGAACCATGTGATTCAGCTTCCTCTCTCTCAGCTCCCAACCCTCTTCTTATATCTTAACTCACACACTCTTCAAGGTAAACCTTTAATCCCACATTGCTGGACCATATTCAGAGGAAAGGAGTGACTTGTCACCCCTGTGTGCTGCCTGTTATATACTGGGCCAGCACAAAGGGCACACAGAAAATTCTAATTTTACTCACACTATGTAAGTTCCAACTCCTGCAAGGGGCACTGTTTCCCATTTTAAAGGACATAAATCTTACTGAAGAATTTATCACATATTCTTCCCTTTTACCTGGTGACAAGTCTAGTGCTTTTGAGGGGCTCCAAAAATTGAGATTATACCAACTGAGGAATCCATTTCCTTATTTTTCTAAGCACAAACCCTGTCTTCACAGCTGTAACTAAGGAAGGAAACATTCTTTGCCAGGAATGATGTTTCTGAAAGAGATGCATATGGACAAATCAGAATACAAATATTCAAGAGGCATGAGAATCACAAAGACAATTTCAGTTCCACTATTCCATTTTTCTCTGTTTTTCTGGCAAATAATATAATTTTCTAAAATCAATTAGGAAAACAAGGTCATTGATGTCTAGAGAAGAAAAACTTAGAGTACACAGTAAAAAGGATTAGTAGCTTTTGAGATAAATCCATAATCCATTATCAGAAATAAAAGCAGTTTCATAAATTGTTCTCACTATTCTTTTATCTTTGCCCATGTTAGTCACCATTTTGGTAGGTATCACGACAGAAGTATTCTTCCAGACAATTTGATAGTTGAAGTGATGCAATGGAAAGCACTGTGGCAACTTTGGGACAAAGAGAAAAACTGTATCCCATCATCACTACCAAAGAAAAGAGGATAGGGGATCGTAAGCCGAGGCAAAGGCAGATAAACAAAGAGAGGCAATGTTATACAAATCATGGAATGCAAAACTAATGAACTTTAATGCCGTGAAGGTACTTTAGGAAGAACTAAATACAGAGGAGCAGGAAAGGTTTTATTAGTAGCTACATTTCTTTTGAACTGCTTGAGAAGCCTGTTGGACTTTGGAAAAGAAACGAATCAGGGAAAACCATTACAGGGCTGGATAGATAGGTTAGACCCATACCAAAGCTGAAAAGTGACCACCTTCATGAATGATATATGGATGAGATGGAAGTTTACTTAGGGTGACACAAGTTCTTCATATGTTGCCAGAAAGTGATTAGTACCTGTCTCATCCTTTACCTGAATTTCTTTTCTTTACTCAGCCACTCCTTAGTGTGCTAAATCAGCACTTTAGCACCAAAGCTTCTGAATAACCACTAAGAACTGCTGCTTTCCCACATACTAACTCCATGTTGTAAGAGCTGGCAAACATTCAGATTAGGAAAAAAAAAGAAAAAACCAAACAAACAAAAAAACAAAACAAAACAAAACAAAACAAAACAAAACAAAACAGGCAGACTTTTACTAAACAGCTTGAAAATCTGGTGAAACCTCTCTACTGTATTCTGAGGACAGCATGGTAAATAACCTTGCAGAAAATGTGAGTGAGGAGTTGGAGAAAACAGTGTGAGTTGCACTATAGCAAATATTTCTGCGTGCACACACACCCCATGGCCACTCACCCTCTTCACCAAGGGCAGCACATACCCATGTATGGGAAGACGAGAAGTCAAGGATGGTGAGTCTGTGTGAGGTCAGCAGGAACTTCACATGAAAAGTTGATTTTGAAGCACAGTTGTCCTGCCCTCTCACCCCTCGTGAGTGGTGTATTTGCCACTGTCAGAGAAATTTCTTCAGCATACGAAGAGAAAAGCACTTTCAGCCTAGAAGTTTCAGATTGGACTCTGAAAGTCAGCTCTGTTCTGCCTATCTCATGTACTGTCACCAACAATAAATATCAGAACTGGAAAATTTCTGTGGATAAAAGAACTAGAAAAAGGGTTGGATTCCTCTCCTTCGGCATTATCTCTGCAGAACTGATAAAACAGAGATTCATGAAATACAATTTTGCCAATAGACTTCAAACATGAATTTGAGTATAAAAGTATGTCAGATTTGTTGAGTAAAAAGCTGTGTATGGTCATCTTTCTAAACAGAATGACATCTACAAAATAAATTTTACAGTGACTCTGTGTGTGTGTGTGTGTGTGTGTGTGTGTGTGTGTGTGTGTGTGTGTG
>VXAU01004424.1:749791-768484 GCA_013399695.1 Formicarius rufipectus | reverse complement strand
GTGGGGGAAGGGGAGGAGGGCAGGGAGAGCTGCGGGCGGGATGGGCTGGGCTGGATGTGGGCTCGGCCGGGCGAGGCGCGGGGGCTGCGGGGCTGGCGGGACACGGCGGAGGGACAGGTCGGGACACCTCTGACAAAGGCTCCGACGAGGGGCGAAGTGAAGGCGCGTCCCGCAGCGAGTCCCCCGGCCGGGCTGTGACCGCTCAAAAGGCACGCGTGGGAGCTGCCGCCGGGTAATTGTCTGCGGAGAGTTTTGGGGAAGAAATGCAGCACAACAGTGCAGGCTCCAGCGCATTGGTGCTTGCGATCTGTACATCTGTCTTCAGCTAACAACTTCTGTTTGTTGTTCTTGTTAAATTAGAATAAACAGACTATTTGCCTGCTGCACGTCTGTAAATGTAAATTTTAACTGAAGTCTCCTTGCAAGGTGTGTTATAAAACAATCTGGCTGCTGTGGGGGGAAAGATAATCCTCTGCTTTTTGTTCGGTGGGTCGTATTTAGGTACAAAGTGGAACAGTGGTTTATTACCTGGTTTGATTGGTGTTGTACAAACACAAGCTAGTCCTAATACTTGTTTTGTTTTTGTTAACCTTTGTGTTTTCATGTAAATAGTTTTCTTGAGAGAGACAATGCTGGTTCTGCATTGCTGAAAGTAAACTTAAATGCCAGTTAGATAACTGTCTTCAAATTTTGGGTTTTTTGGGGTTTTTTTTGTTGTGTTTTTTTTTTTTTTTTTAATTTTCTAGGGTTATTTTGAGGCTGTCAGTAATAACTTTTTTGCAAAGTATCTGAAATTGCAGGAGGAGGGCTAATAAAATACCTTTTTGTTGTTGTTGTTTGTATGAGTTACTAAATATTAGTGCTTTAGTCTGTTAACATTCAACTGAGTTGGTCTGTAAAACATGGAATTCTTTGAGTCTGGAGCAACAAGAACAATAGCATGCTTGAGAAATGAGGTAATTTAGGCTTATTTCAGCTGGCGAGTTACTGTCTTGAAGTATATCTGTTTTTCTGAGATTGTACAGGTAAACTGAGAGTAAGGGATCAAAACTGGAAAGTGGAAAATTTAGCTAGAACGAGTGATCTCACTTCCATCAGTGAATGTCCATTCATTGTGACATTGCATAATCTGTTTAAAATCCACAGTTTAGTTTAGAAACATTAGTCCTAATATAAATTAAAGCTTATATTTTTAAAATACTCTAAGTATGCTTTAAAATTACCTAAAATGTAAATTGTGCCGAGGTCGTACTGTATCTCAGTAGAACAGTCTGATGGTGTGCTCCTCCACTTTCTCTTCAGGGTTAGTGTTTATTGTTGCCAGCTCTACTTTGGTGATTTCTGCTCTGGTAAAAGTCATGTCGAAAAATTCCCCAGTTGTCCTGGGTCCAGTACATACTGTGCCTGACTTAGAGGAAAAAGTCCCCTAAATTACCCCCAATTAATAATTAAAATAATTTTAAAACACCCTCAAAATTATTAGGTTGGGTAGCAGAGACAGTATCTGTGACCTGTGTCATGAAATCTGAGTGAAGTATTGACATTCTGTGATTTTGTTTCTGTAATGGTGGTTATAGGACAAGTCAATGTTCTCAAAATTATGACTTAATTCTTTAAAACTGTTGAGACCATTACTTTAATTTGGGTATGGAGGTTTTTTTAGCAATATTAGTTTTTACAAATTTCTAGCCTAAGTGTGTAGACAGCCACGCTTGTGTTTCTATGTTGCAGAATTGTCCAAGGGAGTATAGTAACAGAAACAGTCCTCATGAAACTGTTTCTAAAACCATTCTTTGATAAGCTTTGTGGTTGGTTACTTCAGCTGATTGATTTCTCTCCCTGTTGGCTGCCTGTTGAGCAGTTATTGAGCCACATTTTTAAAGCTGTTTTCCTCAGCTTCCCGGAGGACTTGCACCTTCTGTGTGAGTCCGGTTCTGGAACAGTGAAGGCTGCTTTAATAATACTTGGGAGTTGCCTGTAATGGTAGATGGGAGGTGGAAACTGGGAGGCAGTGGAAGCAGAGCTTGTCCCAAACCGCAGCTTTGACTCCTCTGGAGGAGGGTGTGGAGGGAAATCAGTGACTGCAACCAAACCCTCCTCCTTTCTGTCATCTCTGAGCCATCTATCATCCCTTCTTTTCCTAGCACCTGTGTAATTAATGTCATCGTTGTCTTTCTGGACTAGTGAGTCATTTTGACTTGTATTAGATGAAATACTTGGCTTAACTGTAACTAGTGTGCAACAGCAACTTGAGGGGTCATACGGTGTTGGTTTGTTCTAACGAGCAGACTAAAACAAAAGTATTGTTTTTCTACAGGATGAAACTTTTTTAACTAGTGAAGAGCTTTCAAATTAATAATTCAAGGTGGCTGCTTTTTCTTTCCATCCTACTAGCTTATTGCTTATTTTTTCCTAATGTCTCTTGTTAATTAAGGATTTTGTTAAAATAGTAGAGTGACTCATGAGTATATAAATTTGATATTAAACACTAGAAATGTACCTGTATACAAAAACGGATAGCAATTCCTTATGGGTTTCAGGTTTTCTGAATAAGATGTAACAGGGAGGAATAGCAGTCTGATACATGATTGTCCTTTATTTTATTTTTCCAAATATAAAACTACTTGCATCTGAATAGCTTTGTAGTTTTGCATAACATCTCTGTAAACCTTCATTAAAAACATACTCATACCTAGTCTTGCTCATCTTAAAACTGGCCAAAAGCTAGGTTACTGAATACATTGACACTCAGGGATTTGTGACTGAAGCCTAGATCAGTAGTACCCAGTGGCTGAAGTGGGGAGGTGTTATGGACATTCACAAAAATGGGCAGTATGTCTCTGTTATCCAAATGTGTTTGGTCATAGTATGTTCCTTATTTCTATTACTTTTAAGAAAGAATTTTGGATACCTATCTGTATTTTCATATTTGTTTAGAGTACTTTTTTTTAAGTGGAAGATGTGATCCCTGTGATGCTGGAAAGAGCTTGAGACATTTGTATTTCTTTTTCATTATCTTTTAAACTACTGTTGGATCATAAATGTGAGCAAGGTTAGGTTTAAGTTATATTAGAGTCAGGTAATGATGATCACTTGCTACTACTGCATCTTTTGGCAGCAGATTTTTCAAAAGGGAAATATAAATCATGTGTTGCCGAAGGCTGTGCTGGACTGTATAAATGCAAAAAGCAAGATGCATTCTTAAAGCAAGTTTTTAGTTACTATTGTTTGCTAATGTGAAGGAAAGCACAGTTTCATTAGAGATACACAGATAAAAATGCTTCGTGTCTATGGTGCAACTTTAAATGTGAATGAGAAATTGCAATCTGTAGCTGAAATGATACTGTTCTTGCAGTGTTACCCTCTAATTTTTTTCTTTCTTAATTCCTTTAAGTGGTGAATAACAGAGATGCTTTTCAGATGATACTGGTATGATGATTTAACAGAAAGCAAATACTCTATTTTACAGTAATCTATGAAGGGAGAGCTATTCTCCCTGACTGCTGTGACGTTTGTGTAGAAACGCTTCACTCATACTTGGTGGGGTTTTTTCTGTTATGAAATTCAATGACCATTTTTATGCCAGCAGTGCATGCTTTTCTCTTTAGAAGAAACTTTTTACTAAAGTGAAGTTTGGCTGAAACTCTTTTTCCAAAACTATTCTCTATTTGATGCTGGAAATTGAATTTCTAGTCACAATATTTAAAATCACAGTTTAGTCACTGTACCAATATCTGCTGTAAAAGTTGATAAAAAAGCTCAAAAGTTGTTTGAGTTGCAGTATTTACACAGAAATAAGAAAAATAGGACAATAAGAAGTGAGATCCACTAACTGTTCTCTATCCACTGCACTTCTTTGTGTATGGAGCTAGACAAGAAGAAAATCCTCTTTCCTTACCCTAAAAATAAAACACTAGTTTGTAACTGTGCCTTTTCACTCATTTGCAATGTTGGACTCAGTTATGTTGAAGCAGCAATACCTTAGCTTAGTAACAGGAAGAATTGAGTTAGATATTGGACATAATGCTTTCCAGAAATTATTTGGTGGGGGGTTATTCTTTTCACGTATTTTGTACTGATAGGGAGAACATTCTTTGAGAATATTCAGAACTTGAAAGGAAAGTAAGCCCATTATGTGCTACTTCAGCCTCACATGGATGGGTATGACATTGGTTTAACTGTCCATTCTAGGAAAAAGCAGTAAAGAGTGAGCTTCTGAATATAATGTGGTAGAAAAACAAGCTGCTGATTTTTCAAGTAAATTTTCACTGCTGATTTAGCTTCAGATGTTAATGCATAAAAAGTAAGGTGAATTCAGGTGTTCTGTAGTTTATGGAACATTACGGTAGTAATAAGATGGCTTTTTACCATTATTTCTGTGGAGGTAATTTTAAGTAATTCTTGGACTTTTGAGATAAGATTTCAGTGTAGTTTGTGATTAAAGATTTTTTTTTAGTAGTCCTCATTAAAAGTATTTAGTTAAACTTTTCCAAATAAACTCATGCGTGCTCCAAATTTTTTATAATTTAGATTGAGTTGAGCATCCTTTTATACAAGCATAGTGGGTAACTAGTCTTCAAGTTAACTGTGGAACTGTGTGGAACTTCAACATAAGCCCTTTATCAAGATTTGATTTACCTACTGCAAATCATGTTGGCAGATGTAGTTTTTTGAGAGCTGTGAGAACACTTGCAGAGTTTTTGCTGTGAGACCACATCCCTTCAGTGCTGGCAACTGTGGGAGCTGAAGTTGTCTTGTGGTTGACTACTGACAGAAGAAATGCTAGGCAAGGAGCTAACTTATTTGGAGAGAGGAAGTCAGAAGTTCTGCTTGTTTGCTAGGTATTTTATGTGTTGCTTATAGGTCATATGTGTTAAGTTTAACAGAATTTGAGCAACACCTGCTGAAAATTACTGGAGTGTGTCAATGCAGCCTCATACCATGGTAGGGACACTGCTACTGTACTAGGACCTTTTGTGTCTTCAGTTCATCGTTAGATCTGATCGTTTACTGATCTCAGGGGAAGAAACGGCATCTGGTGTAGAAAAAATATCTGGCGCTTTAACTGTTCTTGATTAATCTCTTAAAGGTAACGAGGAGGCTTTCTAGGGCACGGTAATCTGTGCAATACTATTTTAGCTTTGTTTACAGCAGAAAGTAGACTGTAAAGGGAAGAGATAAGACATAGCTTTGCAGATGTCAAAGATGTGAAATCATGCTGAGTGGGAGTAATTTGTATTCTTAAACATAATTGTCCTGGAACCTGCTTGTCTATACTTACTTGGTTGGATATTGATTCAATGATGTTGGAGCAGAGACGTGTCTCTAATATGGATTTATTTTCATAGGTGTGATGAAAGTGCTGAGACCTGGGAGGGAAATAAGTAATTCCATTTTTGATTCCTTTGAGGTTGTATTGTGGCTTCATCTAGGAACCTATAATACTGATGATTTGTAAACAAATATTCCTTTCTGCCTGCAAGGGATGGATAAGTGACAAGTGATTAACAGGACTCCTTGTGAGGATACTTTTGGCCAGAATTATTAAACTGTGTGGGTATTTTGGTAGCAGTTGTTAACTTGAGGGAAATTGGAATTTGCCATGTGCCTGACAGCTTTCATGGTATAAATAAACAAGATCAATTAAAGGCATTACTGCCTGACCAAAGTTCTTGCAGCTTAATTTCCTGTACTTATTAGTCCATGACATTCATCATACATGCTGTTCTCTATGTTAACATTTTGTAAAATGAAAGAGATTGTAATTGTATGAGATACTGATACTCTTATGGAGGCATTTAAATGGCAATTGGAGAATAGATATTCAAAAAGCATTCTGTCTACACATTATTCTCAAATTAGTAACATTTTCTTAACCACAGAAAAAGAATAGTTCAATTCAGTCAACATTTCCTTGGCAGAAGAATTAAAAATGAAACAAACGCTTCTTAAATGTAGTTGAAAAATGCAGAGAAGGGAAGCTTTTTTTAGAACCTGCTGCAAATACCTGTAGATTGCAGGATGGTTGCAGATTAGTGCATGTTGGGCCTGTGGTTCCTTCTAAACAAAGTATTTTCCTACTATCTGGCTTCAGAAATAATCTATAGTAATATATAAATATGCAGTGACATGTATGTTTGCATTCAAACACATATACTATGGAAAAACATGTTTCCATTTTAGTGTAGTTTTCTGTTCTCATTGTTGTCATGCTTTGTTGGCAACAATAAAAATCAGATACATTGAGATCTTTGAAGAATAGTGAGTATTGTTAACAATTGCTCCACAGACTGGCAGAAACTATCCAGGAAATTTCCCTAATTCTTCTAAAATCAGTTTAATTGGAATGATTTTCATCTATACACTTTCTGGAACAATAATTTGAAGAGTTTAAATCTTACAAGTCCAAATACACAGTTTGGTAATGCCATGTGAGTTGTTCACAGTGGCATTGGACACAATCACTTTTCTCATTATAGTTTTCCAATGTGCAATGGTAAATAGAATGCTCCAAAATGGAATTATTTCAGTGCATATAAATATGCACTTGAACATGAAACAGATCTGATTAATGTTTTGTGATGTAGCTGATTGATATCTGTGAAATTGGAGGCTTTTTGAAACTACAGCTGCTAGTGAGAAAGTGAATGGCTGGTGTCCTCTTTTCTACAGCGACTTCCTTTTTGTGTAATGTGTTCTCTGCATTTTATTGCCGCAGGGTTACTAAAAATTGTTTGTATCCTGGTGTATGCAATGGCCTCAATTCTACCTGTAGAACAATGATTTGAGGTGTATTTGAAGCTGAAATGAGTAATTGAGGAGGCTTTTGCTTTTTGCCTGCTGTGACGCAAGGATTCTGACAAACTTCAGCACCTTAGGATAGTTGCTGCCTACTGAGTCTTGTGGTTTCTTAACTTATACAGTGAACGCTAATTATTTTTTTCCAAGAGGGAGCTCATCCATCTGAATTTAAGGCCTCTCCCCAGATAAATATATGTTGAATCTCAAAAAGCTTTGTTTGGTATGGTGCTAGGCATTATTAAAAGACAAATGAGAGGTCAGGTTGAGGAAGGGAAATGTGGTGGGCAGATCAAGGATGGAAGCTGTACCTGTTCCTTTGCCAGAGAGGCAGTTTGAGAATATCCTTGAGGGAGGATGATAATGAGCTAAATTTAGGCAAAATGAGCACTAACAGTTGCAGGGAGTTTAACAATGGTAACTGACCTAAGTCCTTTGTAAACTTTGCCCGTCTGCTTGGGTGCCTACAAAATCAAACTCTGAAAGTGATACAAAAATTTGAACTTTGTAAGATATAATAGTCTTTGTAAGAACATAATAGTTTATATCCTAATGGATTGTCAACTACTTAGAACTGTTATGAAAATACCTTCTTTAAAACACAGCAATATCCAACATTTCCCTCAGAATTCTATGTCAGAGGTTCCTCATACAGTCTTTTCCAAATTGAGTCATTTGTGAAAGGTTCCCTTCCTCCAACATGGCCTTTTCTTCTGCTTGGGGAGCTTTACTGTAAGAAAATAATTTTTTGCAAAATAGTTCTTATGCTGAATGTTTCTTTTTTGTTTGAATTTTTTAAACAAATATTACCAAGACATATGTTCTGTATCATGGAGTATGAGCAGTTCTTAATAATTTGGGTCTACCTGCCACCAGAGTAGAAGAGAATAAGTGGTTCTTGGATGTATAGACCAGGCATTGGCTAGCCTTGTAATTCAAGTAACTTCAAGTCATGTGTAGGACAGTTTTGGAGAACTGTTTAGATAACACTTTGAACTCAAATATATTTAATTTAAAGCCTTACTTTTAAGCAAACATGTGAAGATTTAGGCAATGCTTTATAAGGTGATTTCCTTATTACAGTCTTGAAGTTCTTAAAATAGAAAATTGGGCTGAAATAATATAGGATACTTCTAAACTATATGAACAAGTACCTTCCAGTTCCACTTACAGCATCTTAATGATTCTTCTCCGTCTCTTTATTTTTTTGCAGTCCAAGCCATATATATTTGACCGCGTATTCCAGTCAAACACATCACAGGAACAAGTATACAATGACTGTGCTAAAAAGATTGTCAAAGGTAAGGTGGAAGAGCAACTTTACTATAAGAAAATACCTCATATTCCTGTGGGTTTCAGTGTTGAAAACTGATACTTCTATTGCTACCTTTTATCTTCTGAATGTTTAGTCAGTGCCAACATAGATTGTAGCAGTGTAAAATCATCCTGTAGTTGAGGTAATAAATCCTGTCAATGCTTAACTTACTATTTCAGTTGATTGCAGCACTTGATAACATTTACCTTTAATGTTTTGTTAGGGGTTTTTACCATTCTCTGCAGTAATTGTTTAAAGCAATTTCTCAGAAATTAATCAAATTAATTTATTAATACCTTTGGGGTGTGTTGTGTCTGTCCCCCAAAAAATTTATTGGTGAAGAATATCTTACATAAGATTGTTTGCAGGAACATAAGAGCAAGTGAAACTTTTGAAATACAAGGTTTTGCTGTGCATGTCAGTATATGCAGTTTCTCCAAAACTGAATTGTCAGAATTGGCTTGGTAACTTCAGAAAATCAAGTCCTATCACAAAGAGGGATACACGTCAGTAAGTTCTTGTAGTAAGCGTTTAGATAGTTTCCTGAAAATAAAATTGATTTGTTTCCTGAGGACATAGATAATAATTGACATAACTTTCAAAACATCTTTCCAAAGTCTTGTCAGAAAGCCTGAAATATCAACTGCTGGTGACAGGGGAATGTTTGGTAAACGTAGGGGGTTTTTTATCATTACAAAAGTGAATTTCTGTGGAAAAGCCATGCTGCTGCAAGCATTGCACCCTGTAACGAGTTATATAGTAATCAGGATTAGATCCAAAGTTTGCTTGCTTAAAACTGGAATTAACTAAGAATTGTAATGCTGCCCCTTTTCTCCATGTAAAGCTGATTTCTGTGTGGCATTTCAAGGCTGTGCTACATCAAGTAGCAAGTGAGCTCTAGTGGTGGGACAAATGGTATTATGGGTCTGATGGAGTGGCAAAGACCTCCCCATTTGGAGTATCTCCTCATGCTTGTTTTCCTTGCAGGATGTGATTCTACAGTTACTGACTTGTAAACAAGCTAACTCACCAGCTCCTCACCCCGCAATCTAAAACTTTGGCTTAGTTCATTCATAATTTGGAAGAGAAGCTTATGGCTTAAGAGTAAGATGCTGGCACTTAGGGCATAGCTCGTTCACATCATAATTGAACTTTCCTGAGGGCAGAAGATATGATCACGTTCTCATGGTTTCTTCTTCTGAGATATCGAAGACTATGTGTTCAGTCTGGCATGTGTATCAATTTCCATTTTGTCCCTGACTGTGAATTTGTGATTTTTCTGGCTGAAGAAACAGTTACTTCTAATACAGTAAACTTCTAAGACAGTAGATGATGGCACTATTCATTTAAAGGGGTAGGGAGGGACACCCTCCCTCTCCATAACTCTAGCATGAGATTCCCAAATGCTGATTAATTTAACTTGCTGGATATTTGAGGAACTGCCTGTTTGCATTCTGCTTAATTTGACTTACATATTTAGAAGAAGGAAATGGAACACTAATGAAAATACTCTTTCCCTTTAGATGTACTTGAGGGATACAATGGAACAATATTTGCTTATGGGCAAACATCATCTGGAAAGACACACACTATGGAAGTAAGAAATACTAAAATAATTTTCTCGTAATGTCACTTGTCGTATGTTTTCTTCTTGCAATTTTATTTTCCTTTCCATTACAACATTTTGATACTCGATTATTTTTTTTAGGACAGAGAATGGCAATTGATGTATTTTTTTTCAGCCCTTGGTAGCAGGATGAGAAACACAAGAACAATGTTAATAGCAGTAGTAGTAGTTTGGGAGAGTTCTGGGGCTGTTCTTTTCACTTTTGACAGATACTGGGGCTAAATGAGTGGTCAAGACTCCTTTATGGACAGGATAAGTGGATCATATCTGTCAGCATTTTAAAACTAATTTGCTAACTGGAACCAGTTGTTTTGCCTTTAAGTACTGTTTATGATGTTCGATTGATTCAGTGTGAATGTTTCATTTTATTGTATCTTTTTTTGATAAGGGGAAGCTTCATGACCCAGATGGAATGGGCATTATTCCAAGAATAGTACAAGATATTTTTAATTATATTTACTCCATGGACGAGAATCTTGAGTTTCATATTAAGGTGAACTTTTCTTCATTTTTATGTACTTACTCTGTACTAAAACTGAAATATAATCTGTGGGTAGATGGATATTCTGTATTTGTTTCAAATGCCTGTAAAACTTGGAAACATGATAACCTGAGTTATTTCTGAAGTAACTGGTTCTTCTTAAAGCAGAATTATGTTAACACTTGAATTTTGTTTCCATTGAACATTGATGTAGCTGTCCTGATAACCTATCAGATTGCTGATAGTGTTTGAAGCTTTTGATTAAAAACAGCTTCTTCTCGAAGGGATATTTTAGTTCAGCCTTAAGAACACGAGCTGGATATGGTGTTGTGTGGGAGGTCGTAGTAGTCATGCCAAATCCTTGTGATCAGCAAGCAAAGCATTTTTGCTTTCTGATGCTATATCTCTTTTTCCTCTTCCTACTTCTAGGTGTCATATTTTGAAATATACTTGGATAAAATAAGGGACCTTTTGGATGGTAAGTCTTTTATTTGTATTGAACATATAAAAAAAACCTTATCATGATACTTATGTATACATTATGCCAATAACCTGTACATGGTAATTGTACATCAAAATAGGAATGTGTGGAGCTCATCCATATAATATTACTAAAGCTACAGTAGTGGTGGTTTCTTGTATATTAGGTTTTTATAAAGTATTGCTGAGAGGTAACATTTGTGACTCAGCCATGCATTATACACAGTGCTTTCATTCATTTTGCAATGAGATTGTGTATGCCTTAGTTTTGGAACTTTTTCTCTTTCAGTTTCAAAGACCAATCTTTCTGTTCATGAGGACAAAAATAGAGTTCCCTATGTAAAGGTGAGCATCAGTCTGATGTGTTTTCATCTTGCAGTCCTCTAGTGTACACACCACTTACTTTTGGCTTGTTGGTATGCTGTTATTTTGCAACATTCCCTCCATTTTTCTTTTTTTTCAAAGGGTTGCACAGAGCGTTTTGTATGTAGTCCAGAAGAGGTAATGGATACTATAGATGAAGGAAAATCAAATCGACATGTAGCAGTTACAAGTAAGTATTATCTTTTGTTTCCTTTCAGTGCTTTATTGATTTGCTTCTGGTATGCCTTAAAAAGTAGGAAATGCAGAAATAGTGAGCTAAACAACTTGGGTGTTTTAAAAGTGTCTGGCATGAGCTGTTTCAGCATGTCTTTCCAAAACAAGTATTTCAATTAATTTCTTGTTAGATGATTGCCTAGTCTTGGATTGAAAGGAGAAAGTGAGTGATCAGTGAGGAGCTCTGAATCTCTGGAGAAAAAGGTGTAATTCTGCTTTCGGAATAGTTAAAAATCTCAGTTTGTGGAATCTGTTTCAGTTAACCTAGAAATCTACAAGTAAGGCACTGTAACTCATTGACAGTTTGACCATTCAGTCACATACTCCAAGAGCAGCTGGTCAGAATATATATTCAGATATGCTGCAGATTTAAGCAGCATCCCAGTGTCCTGGGGTTTTTGGCTGTAGCATGTAACTGAGTTGCAAGGAGCCATGCAGGTCTTCGAATTCCCACCAGTAGCAGAATTAGGAAGTGACAGAGGGGTTAAAAAAAGACAAGCAAAGATGATGTGCTTGCGAAATAATACTTGAGTTCTTGGCAACTGAGGTGACTATCAGAAATATTTTGAGAGCCAATTTTAGGGTGAGTTTCACAATCTTCCTGTGTCTGTAGTCTTTCTTTTTCTGAATAAAGAACTAGTCATTAAGAAAATACAAGATTTTCTTTCTCATTTCTTTGGTTAAAGATCATTAATAGAAATATGATGGTCCTTTTAAGGAATGACTCAGTCTTGCACTTCCACTTCATTGTTCTTAGGTAGTAAGGTTTTAAAGTAGGAACCACACTAAGTAAAGGAGAAATAGCAGAAATTTGGGAAAGGGGTTATTATTCTGTGTTGAGCTGCTTCTGTGGCATCGGTAAGCTGGTCCTTCTAGGACTATGGGGGATTTATAGTTAAAAGGAAGAAGAAATAGACAGACATTCAGATTACAGTCTGAATTTGTTTAAATTTTGTTAATGAATTAAAATAATTCTGAATTCAACAAGTCTTGTTTGTTCTGCATGTTTCATGGCAGAGGGGGCAGTACAAGAATGGGCTAAAAGGTTATGGCCATTTATCACAAAAAGATGAGATGTGATATACTGGAAGTCTGTTAAAAGGATTCTGGTATCAAACCCTAAATATGCTTTCTGTTCCAATAAAGTAAATTGGAAGTGTGAACTCTAGTGATAGGCCAGCAAACCTGATCAGTGAGCTTATGGGGTATTAATTGAATCCCAAGGGAAACTGGATCTTTATTACTTAATTAGATGATACTGTTTGTTTTGCTGCCTCTGGTTCTTTTGTCATTGCGATATTATACAGTCGCATTATCTCTCACTACACTTTCAGAAGGTGTTATTTTAAGAGAGTTTGGTTGTACAAATCTTTTTGACAATGTTCGTATTTTGAATTATAGATATGAATGAACACAGCTCCCGAAGTCATAGTATCTTTCTTATTAATGTAAAACAAGAGAATACTCAAACCGAACAGAAACTAAGTGGAAAACTTTACCTTGTGGACTTGGCAGGTAGTGAGAAGGTAATCATAAGTTTCTTTTTCTGCTTGGAAAAATATTTTTTTTTCTCCTTTATAGTCATGTATTTTACATTAATGTAATACTGATCAGTTGTCATCTAAGGTGGGTTAATTTTGACTTTAAAATGTGATTATTGAATCCTAGGCTAGGTTGGCTGTTAATACTACCAGTTTGAGCTGATACGCATTTCTGCAGTGAGGGTTTGTAAATATGGACTAGAGTGGGGTAACAGTAGAGTTCAGTTTCAGTATCTGAGAGCATGAAAACTGTGTATAGGTGTGTGGATTAGCCAAGTACTGGAATAAAGAGTTGTATGGATATGGCCTATTGAATTATCTCATGTAGTGGTACCAAGTTTCTTAATTTTAAATTCTGATTAATGTTGCTTAAAATGACAGCTTGCTTTCCTATGTCAGTGGCTTAAAGCAAGGAAGGAAATGAGTACTGTAATTACCTTTTCAAGAGTTGGGATTTTTTACATTCTTTTCATCTTTGCTTCTGGGTTTATCCCTGTCTTTGTCTCCACTATTTTTTATTTGTTTATGCTTGCTGTTGGCTTTCCTTACATGATTGTTCTTTAACCTTATTGTTTTCTCTGATCTTGTGTGAATTTTGAAATGTGTTTCTTAGTTACAGTCTTTTTAAAAGAAAAAGTCTAGGTTTCAGGTCCCCTATCTCTGTAGCTAAGGTAAACAGAATGATGTCAGGGTAGATTTTTTTCACATTTCAACTGATATCTGTGTAAGTTCGTAGATCACTTATGTAGGTCAGATTCAGCTCCTGAAATCTCATAAATTTCTGCTAATGAAGACTGCTGTGTTTTCCAGGAGTTGTGGTGGTATGTGGTTTGGGTTTTGTAGTTTGTTTTTTGGAGGGGTGTGATGGTGGTTTGGTTTTAAGCGTGACCTCTGGACAAACTATTCATAATGCTTTTTTACTTTTAAGGAGCTCAGTCTTTTTATGAACTTCAAACAACTTTTGAAGTTGTTCATTTGACAAGTTTCTAACTATACGTTTATCTTCCACAAAAAGACCTGCTTTGCAGGGAGAATACTCACTTTGGTTTAAAACATCAAAAACATCTTCAAACAGACATTTGAGTTTTGAATGAGGAATTGATAGTGAATCAGGGAAAGAGTGAGACAGTTTGGTTATTCTAATCCAGCTTGCTTCTGAGCATCTCTTAAAGTCAGAGAGACTGACTTAAAAATGGGAAAATTGCTTAAGTTTGATCTTAAATGTGAAATGTATTTTTTGAAGATGCATTTAGTAATGTACTGAAATATTGCTTAGGTTAGTAAAACTGGAGCAGAAGGTGCTGTGCTGGATGAAGCTAAGAACATCAACAAGTCTTTGTCTGCTCTTGGAAATGTTATCTCGGCGCTCGCTGAAAGCAGTGTAAGTGTTCACTTTTGTACTTTTACACTTGAATGCTAAAGTTTTCTATCTCTGAATACGGTATTACACAGAAATTCTTACTGATCTCTGTGATACCCCTGGAGCCTTTTAAATTACTCCTTGCATCAGTGCATTGCAGGTAGCCATTACTCTTGTACTCTTATATTGACAGTGAAGATTAACAAGTTACATTTAATGCTGCAGGACCTAAGCATCATCCTGGAAGTTTTCTGGTGCTCTCAAAGTTGCCAAACGTAGAAGTACAATTTTATTTCACCTCATGCATCTTCAGTTTTATTATTTATTAATTCAAGTAGAATTGAACGTCTTTCTGATGAAGCTATACAAAAAAAAGTGTAGCTCCTATTTCAACAAATTAAATGTGTCTGAAAAACCGTGACTGATCATTTAACCATTTTCTTGGTAGACGTATGTTCCATATCGTGACAGCAAAATGACCAGAATCCTTCAAGATTCACTAGGGGGTAATTGCAGAACCACTATTGTTATTTGCTGTTCTCCATCTTCTTACAATGAATCTGAAACTAAATCTACTCTTCTGTTTGGCCAAAGGTGAGTAAACAATTTAATAGAAATAAATCCAGAATGAGAAATAAGTGAGTTACTCCATTAATATTCCTTAACCAAATTAATTAGAATGTTTCCCTTCTTTCTGTGCTTCCTCAGTGTACATATAGATAAGTGTTGTGATCTATCTTATCCCATATTATATAAAAATCCATAAATCAGGATCCTCAAGACTGTATTTTCAGGAGGACAGCATATAGTTTCGTTCATAATGTGGTTTAATTATAGTCTTGGAAGGTAATGAGTTTGGGTTTTTTTCTCTCCTAAAGTGGAAGGAGGGAGAAAGGAGCTCTTTCCTGTTAAGTTGAATCCTTTATTTGCCAGAAGAGCCTATCCTCATCTAGCATGCCAATAACATTGAGTTAATACTTGTAAATTCCTATGTCATTCGTAACTGAATTTTTAAGTACCCATTTCAAATTTGATGTTCTGTTAGGTAGCTGTTTAACGTTCTATTATTAATGCTTCATTGTTATACTGCAGTTCCTGACCACTAGACTGAGTCACTGCATTTACTGGAGCATGTAATGAAAGAAGTTAATGTTTTGCTAGTCCATCTGGTCTCTGGTGTTAGTGTACATCTTCCACCCTAGTTCAACAAGGTAGTTTCCTACTGGTCTTCTTTGAGAAATTTTGTATTTTGGGAAGTAGACTAGACTTAGAAATCTGGCAGAATGTGATTCGTTAGTGAGTGGAGTAATGACTGCATTCTGCAACAGTGCAGGTTTTTGGTCTCCTCTTAGAAGTTAGAAAGTCTTTTCCATTTTGTATTTATTGAATGAGCTGCTGGAAAGTGTCTTCCAGCTGCAGCTATGTAGTTTCACTGCCTTGTACTCTTGCCCATCTCAGAAGTTAGCAGAGTACACTTCTGTCTGAGACACCATAGTCTAGTATATTCAACCTTCTGAGGTTGTCAAATTTATGTTGAAACCCTCAGCTGTACTAACTGAAGGCTATGGAAATATCACATAACACAGCAGAAAATCATGTGTCTTTTGATAGTAATGTCTCACTAAGACTTTGCAGAAAGGTACTTTTAGGAGTCGTAATGCAGGGCTGAGGAAATGTTTAATTGCCATTAAGTTTTTTTTCCTGTTTTGATCTCTTGGGGTGGAGTATTTGGTAGTAGGAGGCTATATATGAAAACTGCTGAGATAAATCATGTATGGCACTAAAGTAAAAATCAGACATTAACTTAGTGAATGTTACTTGTGCCTGTAGTTTTGTCTCCAGAGCTAATTGGATGGAATTCACCTAACTGAATGTAGATAATCACCTCAGAAATTATCTAAATGGCTTGTAACACCTTTTTGGTTAGTGGAGACCTAGTAACTGGATTTTTTTGGTTGAAATGAGCTATTTCTTAGATAAGCCAGACGGTTTGCGCCTTAAAAGTTATGCTTTCATTGTACAAATGTTGGCTAGATGTTAATACTATCCTCTGTTCCAAGTTGTGCAGAACTGTCCTGACCCGAATTCTT
Organism: Formicarius rufipectus; assembly: GCA_013399695.1. Taxonomy (NCBI): domain Eukaryota; kingdom Metazoa; phylum Chordata; class Aves; order Passeriformes; family Formicariidae; genus Formicarius; species Formicarius rufipectus. The sequence goes on along the minus strand of VXAU01004424.1, from coordinate 752,195 downwards.
TTAGGCGAACATATGGAGCTGAATTTTTCCAGCTCAATCAGCTTGAGATTTTTCAGCCTTCTGAAAGTTTATTGTGTTGCTTTGTCCATTAACAGTTGGATCAATCCACTTGAAAGAATAGTAACTTGACAGGGAATAGAAATAAACTTTTGAAAGAGATGGGAATGCTTATACTTTCACCAGTGATCTGTGGAAATGAAATTTCAGCGCTTTTTGCTTTTTCTGTGTAGAGCGAAGACCATTAAGAATACAGTTTGTGTCAACGTGGAGCTCACAGCAGAACAGTGGAAGAAAAAGTATGAGAAGGAAAAAGAGAAAAACAAGACTCTGCGTAACACCATACAGTGGCTGGAGAACGAACTCAACAGATGGCGGAACGGTGAGAAACAATTAGATTTTTACTCTGCAAACTTTAGTCAAAACAACAGACACTGAATAAGTCTCAAAGATGCCAAAAATTTCTAGGAGCACCAGTATTAAGAATATTAAAGCTAGAATATTAAGCTGACTTTGAAACTCCATATTTTTTCACTTTATTGTAACTGAAACAACTTTAAGAATCTTGTAATAGCAAAAATATCCAAGAGTGTATTTGTGTTATATTGTTCAACACTTGGTTTACTGGCAGAGTTAGAGTTAAATACATTGTAAATTTTTATTTTGGGAGAGAAAAAACTGCTATTAATTGCAAGTGCAGAAGCTGAGTAGAATGCTTCCTCTGATGTGGTTTTCTAATTCAAATCAATATCACAGGAAATACCTATTTCAAACTCAAATATGTTAATATACACAAAAAAAAATCCAAAACTGCTGACCGTACAGGTCGTGTGCCAGTTCATTCTTCCTGAATAGTTAACTTCTTATCAATTGAAATTTCTGCAGAATGCAAGTTAATAATGAAGCCATAAATTCAGTAAAAGAGTTGCATAGGTCATACTTACAGGTGTATTCTGGAGTTTGGCAGCTGTAGAAGATGATTTATAAGTCTTGTAGACAACTGCGCTACATCCTGATATAAATCTGAAAAAATGGGTTCACTGAAATAAATTTAGTAGGATTTTTTTGTTTATTTTTGCGTTTGTTTTTTTTGTTTGTTTTTTTTTCTCATTCTTTTATAGAGATGTTATGAATCCACACCTGAAATGTTAAATATAGTTCTTTCAGAATATTGGCACGAGGTACTGAAGTGTTGAACAAGGACTGCATAAAATGTTTTGAACTACGCACTAAGGAGTTTAGTTTAATTTATCAAAGAAGTGCCTTAATTAGCATGTGGTATTTTTTTCCTATGGAAAGTTTGTGTTCTCATTAAAAAAAACTTCATGAGCATAAAAGATAAAACTGAAGAAATATTTTACACTACAAGCAAACCAACTTAAAAGTAAATATGGCTACCTAGTAAATCAGACTACCAACGGAAAGAAAGAATATCTTCCTAGTGATATTTTAGTGATATGATGAATATCCTAGTGATGTTCCAAGAAAGAACATGTCTTCCTAGTGAGTTAGGTGACTTTCTAGAAGGTAAAGTGTGATGTGTAATTTGGGACTCATAGCAGAGTAACTGGGTGAAATATAATGTTTTGTGGTAAGCAGGAAATAGTTTGGATGATGTAGTGGTAATTTTTTTTTTCCAAGTGATCACATGAGCTCAATTGCTTGTTAACTATGGAGCAATACTGTTAGCCTTGAGAAATATGACTTATTTCCTACTAAATTTGTAGACAATACTTTATTGCTGACTGTACTGAAACTAAGTGTATTCTTTAAGGGGAGACTGTGCCTGTTGACGAACAGTTTGACAAGGAGAAGGCCAACTTAGAAGCTTTTGCAGTGGACAAAGATATTACTGTTATTAATGATAAACCAGCTACCACAATTGGAGTAACTGGCAATTTCACTGATGCTGAGAGAAGGAAATGTGAGGAAGAAATTGCCAAACTATATAAACAACTGGATGACAAGGTAGGTCATTCTTACTTAATGTAAGAGCTCTTGAAATTATGTCTTGAACAAGGTTATTGTGTAACATTGAATTTGCTAGTATTCATTTCTTAGTTCAGTTTGTTTAAATATTTGCTGAGGATTCCCTCTCCTAATTCTGCAAATTTAAGCAGTAGTACTATATTTGGAGAGGAAAAAATATTTTAATTAAATCTTAATTGTTTCTTGGAAGTTAGAACAACTTGGACAAGTCTTGCAAAAGAACAAGTATAAGACTCATGTCTTTGAAACATGATGTGTTACACACGCATGCCAAGTTAAGAGCCTAATGGACCAGCCAGTGAAATTAAAAGGATTTTTTTTTTTTCACTGTCTAAGTTTAGAGAACTTAGAAAAATTTATAACTAAAACAGAGAGACAAATCTCCTTTAATTCAAAACAAAATTTAATTAAGGTATGA
>VXAU01004424.1:706701-749374 GCA_013399695.1 Formicarius rufipectus | reverse complement strand
GGACAATTCACTCCTCATTGTGAGGGTGGGGGAAGAGAAATTCCTTTAGAACCTGAACCTATAACATTCACTTTGATTGCTTTCAGTTGTGTAATTGTCTCAGAATAGAGAAAAGTTAGATGCATAACATCTAATGTCTCTTAGATTATTTTTTCTGAGTTGTATTTGTCAGTTTAATGGACATGGTGTAATTTCAACTGCAGGATGAAGAAATTAATCAGCAGAGTCAACTAGTAGAAAAACTGAAGACACAAATGTTGGATCAGGAAGAGGTGAGTTTTGCTCTTGCATATTTATTTTATTTTTGTTTGTCTTTCCTTTAAAGAAACTGGAGGTGTTCTGAATAGGTCACAGTGAACAGAGAATAGAATGACAGATTACTACTACACATAGTTCTCATTTGTGCCTTAGCTAAGTACTCTGCTTGTTCATTCCTCCCACTTACACTGTGCTAATTGCTAAACTTAAGCCAGTTTACTTGAATCTCAGGTATCCACGAAGATTGAAAGAACTGAAGAATTTTAACAAATCTGTTGTAAGGTTCACTTTTGATCAGTTGCTGTGCAGAGAGAGAAGGGAGAGGAGAAGGGAAATTTATTGACCTGTAATTAAAGAAAAATTGTCTGTGTTAATTTGGATCCTACTTGCTAGAATAGTCAAATGATTGGTATGTACACATTGCTAGAGATGTAACTTAATTAAATGGGGAAAATGCCTATTAACAATGAAAATGTTAATTTCATTAGTTTAGCCAAGATATTAGAAAAATATTTCTCCATAGCACAAAGACTAAAAAAAAGTAATACTTGTGTACATGGTAAGAAGGAAATAGGTTGAGAACTCAGAAGTCAACGCTACTGTTTAATCTTAAATAAATAAATCTGATTCTTTAACAGGTGTACACTTTGGTTATTCTTCAGCAGCTGGCAGTGTTAAAATGCTGGAAGTTTAGTCCCTAGCCTGCTGACTAGGGACTCATGAATAGTGTTCAGTGGCATTTTTGAAAACTTGCTGTATTCCATGTGCATTTCCAGTTGCTGTACCTTTGTGTCTTGATTTGTAATCACTTCCATTTTGAAGGCACTTTAAAAGCTAAGGAACTGTGGATAATAGATGGTAAATTCAATTGTTCATTATATTCTTGCTGTATCTTTTCTTGACATCCTTATTGCATGATGCTAGTCACTAAAAATACAGGTATAAGCTATTGTAGTAGCTAAAAGCATTAATAAAATTCAAGTTATACATGGAAATCTATTCATGATTATTTGTTGTTGCATTTTATTAAATCTCTATTAATGTTTTAGCTTCTAGCATCAACCAGACGGGACCAAGACAACCTGCAAGCAGAGCTGAATCGCCTTCAGGCTGAAAATGATGCGTCTAAAGAGGAAGTTAAAGAGGTGTTACAAGCCCTTGAAGAATTAGCTGTCAATTATGATCAGAAGTCTCAGGAAGTAGAAGATAAGGCAAAGGAATATGAACTGCTTAGTGATGAACTCAATCAAAAATCGGTATGAAATTGGGATAAGAAATTACTGACCGTCTTCAATGTGCTGTTTCCTGTTTTATCCATAATTCTTACTTGAAGTCATTGAAAGGTTTTTCACAAGGGAAGATGAGAGCCTAAGTTTAAAACTTAATTTTAGCAACAGATGATTTTCTAAAACCAGTAAACTTCAGAAAAAATCGTTATGAATACTGACCTTGTTATCTCTCATCTTTTTAGTGCCTATGGCATTTACTACCTCAGGAGTGTTCAGAAATATCCTAGATGTCAAAAACTAACACTTCTGTGACATGCTGGTGATTTGATTCAGTTTTGTTTGTCTTACTGGTGAGGTTGGGGTAATCCTGATATAAGAATATGCTTCTTCCAGTCTTGAAGTTGCAGTGAGCATGCTACAAGCTCTTGTGTTAATTTGCCTGCTGTATTTATGGCATGTGAAATAATATACCTTTATGCCTTCAAAAGTAAGCAATTCAGCATATTTTCTGAAAGGAGTAGTTGAGAACATATTCCAGAAGATAGCCCTGGTTAAAATACAGATGCAACATCAGCCCACATCTCCGTTATCATACATTTCCTCACATACTTGCAAAGTTTCTGAACTGACTGTTTTGGGAGCCAGTTATTTGGCAGTCTTCAATCAGTTTTAAGCGGTTAATACTCCACCTACTATCCTAAAATTCTGAGCCCTGGAAAGGATCCGCATGTTTGCTGGCGTTGTAGACAATATGTGGTGACACAAGTCTCATTCTTCTCTATTCTTGAAGATGAAATTTGAGTATGTCTGGGTCTTCTAGTGAATTTGGCTTTCAATTTTCAGTGAGTAAGATTTGGCTTGATAGAGCACTATAAAATTGAAGTTCACAAGACTGTGAAGCTTCTCTTTAAACTTCTAAGTATTCTGAGCTGAGTAATCTTTACTTGTAACTCCCGTCACTTGAAAGTTGGCCAAAAATCAGTCGTCTTATGAACAGCATTTAAAATTGGGTGGAGTAGCTTGCTCTCTGTGCATATGATTCTTAAGTGTGTGTCTTGGGGTTTTTTGTTTGCTTTGTTGGTGTTGGGCTTAATCAGTTTATAGATAGTTATAATGTGTAGAATCACTATTATCCATTGTAATGAATAATTTGATCCACAAGAAAGCAACTGTTCTAAGATGATGTAGAATTAAGACATTTTGGTGTTCCCTGTCACAGTGAACCCATTCACTGAGCATCTTTTGGCATCTCTGCCTGAAACTTTCCTACTGGAAAAGAGCAGGGCTTTTGAGGATGTGAGCTGCTGAGCTGCAGCCATTGCAGTCATTACATCCGGAGCATCTCAGACTAGCTGAAAAACTGCTCTAGATTAAGTGTTGTGCTTAGGAACTCTCAGTAGTGGGTGCCATTTGTTTGCTTTGCAAGTAGGGAAAAGTTAAGAGCTCTGCAGGCAAAGAAATTGTTTTCCTTTACCAAAATACGGTGAAAAGTGTTAATGGACCTTTATCTATAAATGCAATTTTCTACAATACTTCACTGTATATAACTCTGAATGCTGTTTAACAACATGGACACTAATTTTGTTGCAAAATTGTAAGATTATATTTTATGAGCTAAAGGTCTATGTCCCCAGTACTTCCTAGTTCTTTCAGAAGAAATGCTGTTGCTCTGTAAACAGTATCAAAATAGTTCAAAAGCAAGAGTGTGTTTTCTTTATTTAAGGGATTACTTCTTTTACTGTAGGTCACATTAGCCAGTATAGATGCAGAGCTTCAGAAACTGAAAGAAATGACCAATCATCAGAAGAAACGAGCAACAGAAATGATGGCCTCCTTACTGAAAGATCTTGCAGAGATAGGAATTGCAGTAGGAAATAATGATGTCAAGGTAAGAATTAATCAGAGCTATCTTTAATGCCATGTATTAAACACATACATTGGATAGGTGGAGTAATTTTCTTAATATGGTAAAAATTATCACCATAGGAAGCCTCATGTATATTAATAATTTGTGCATAAGCTTACCCATTCCATATACTGTGACTTGATTGAGCCTCAGGCACAATTTGATTATGCAAAGGCAAAGAAGAGCAGGCATGATTTTCTTCTGAACAATGTTTTTATTCCTGTTGTGAAACTGCTATATGAAGTGGCCATAATCAGCAGCATTGTCTTGGAAACGTGATACTGACCTGCAGTGACAATCAGGATGATCGTTACATATGAAATGGAATGAGGAAATTAAAGATAAATCTAGAAGGTCACTGTAGGTCCAGAATGTAAGCAGTATTAGAAATCAGTAGCAAACTGTATTTCCCTCTTCAGGTGACTCATTACCTTTTGACAAACTTCTCAGTAATCAGTCAGAAAACTTGAGCACCAAAATGTGCGGGTTTGGGTGTTTTTTAAGTGCTGTGATTATCTGTTGAGGCGGGTGATGTGTTCTGGGCATTAAGTTGCTCCAGTGTGCCTTTAGTTTAACTTTATCTGAGCTTTCTAAATGTACCGTTCCACACTTTTCAGCAGCCTGAGGGAACTGGCATGATAGATGAAGAATTCACAGTTGCAAGACTGTACATTAGCAAAATGAAATCAGAAGTAAAAACAATGGTCAAACGTTGCAAACAGTTAGAAGGCACACAAGCTGAAAGCAATAAGAAAATGGAAGAAAATGAAAAGGAGTTGGCTGCCTGCCAGCTCCGTATCTCACAGGTAAATGTTTCTATACAGTGGACTTCCTAAATGTTGCAGTTTCAACATTTTAGTTTCAACATTTTAGTTTCAACTGAAAAAAGTTGCAGTTTCATTTTGACATCTATCAAAGCACAGTGTGAGAGAGCAGCCACAGGACTCAGCTATTTCCTCAGTACTCTTTTCAATTAGATTGCTTCTGAGTGTGACAGGATGTCAGAATTTCTGCAGCATATCTCCACCCTGATAATGCTTTTGTAGCACTTGTATTAAATATTAGAGTCCCTGTTTTCTCCATCCCTGGATCCTTTACAAGTACAAGTCTTAGAGAAGCAGTAGCCAGTGCACACTTTGCCTACTAATGCTGCAAGTTGCAAGTGAAAGGGTACTAACACCACCATGGAATTACTGAAGGCCTGCATAGCAGATTAAAATTACTTCTAATGTGAGAACGGCCATTTTAATGCGATTGTTAGAAAATATCGATAATGTGACTGCTAACACTTCTGAGAATTGTGATCCACATATGCAATTTAGTGATCATCTTTTTAAATCAGAAGATGCACATTTTCAGTCCAGAAGGAAGACATTGTCTTATAGACTGCATTGCAGATCTACTTGAGTAGTCATATTCTTCTTAGAGTTTTTAGTTAGTATAATTTTTGTTTTGAGATGAGGTTACTTACTGCTTAAAATAAGTAAGAACCATTTATGCAGATGTAATTCCATGATACCTGGTTCCAAAATAAATAAATCTTTTTATTCCACAAGCATGAAGCCAAGATCAAGTCATTGACTGAATATCTTCAGAACGTGGAACAGAAAAAGAGGCAACTGGAAGAATCTGTGGATTCCCTTAATGAAGAATTAGTTCAACTCCGAGCACAGGGTAGGACTTGCCTCCCTACACCCCACCCACCACCATTTCAAGTATATAGTAATATATAAGGAATTGTTCTGTTTAGGTTGAAGGGTAGAGCCATAGGAAGGCTTTTTGCTGCTAAATATGTAGAATTAATTATTGGGAAAGCATATTTGTTGTTTGAAAGAACCTCTATGGATTGGATTAAATTAAAGATGTTACTGATTTAATTGATCTTTTTAGTGAGAGGAGACTTTTTCCAAATTTTAAGGTATTGGCAAAGGAAGGGGAAATCAGCTCTGTCATCCATGTGATTGCCTAGTTATCTGGCTGAAATGTGTGTTTTCTTCTCTGTCTCTACTAGAAAAGGTCCATGAGATGGAGAAGGAGCACTTAAATAAGGTTCAGACTGCAAATGAAGTCAAGGTAAGTTAAATATATTGTCTAAAAAAGACCAAGAAAACAAACCAACCCAAATCCCCACAAAGTGAAGTCTGGCAGCAACTCGATGCATTTAATGCATTCTGTCTTCTTCTAATAGCAAGCTGTGGAGCAGCAAATTCAGAGCCATCGTGAGACACATCAGAAACAAATCAGTAGCCTGAGAGATGAAGTTGATGCAAAGGAGAAGCTTATCACTGAACTTCAAGAGTAAGTAATTGTCGTTGTTGTGGTAGTGCCAAATGTCTCTGGACTGCATGAGTACAGAAGCAAAGTACAACAGGAAGGAAGTGGCAAGGGTTTCCTCCAGCAGTGTCTTTCTGTCTTGTGTTGCATTACTGTGTTATCTGACAGTTTCAGCTGATAAAATATTTACTTTCTGTGTTCAGCCAAAACCAGAAGATGATGCTTGAACAGGAGCGTCTTAGAGTTGAGCATGAGAAGTTGAAAGCAACTGATCAGGAAAAAAGTAGAAAACTGCATGAACTTACGTAAGTCATGATGATGATGTGTAAAACAAATGTGTGTAGGAACACTTACTCTAAAACTAGTGACCTAATATGATGAAGTGGCTCTCACTGTGTAGTATGCCTATTAAAGAAAGGGATTCTTGGGTCTTCTAAACCATAACTCTTTCAGAACCTTGGCACTGCCTGAGTATTTAAATTTGGAAATTGAATTATGAAATATATGAAGGCCACAACGGGGTTTTTGTTAATATGCTAAGGATTGGAGTAAGATACTTTTCAATTTACAGCTAAGTGTTGCATTCTTTAAGACTGGAAGAGGCTTGTAACCCCTTACTCTTTTCTTGTTTCTCATGTGCTAACTGGCTGATTCTTAACATGAAACAGTTGCATGCTTCATTGATAACTAGATATAGTATATTAGTGAATTAGAAACTGAAAAGCTAGTGCAAAAATTGGATTCTGCTTGCAAGTAAGTATCCAGGAGCCAAGCTGGAAAACAATTCTCAATTTCAAGAAATCTGATGATAGTCTTCTGGAGATGTTTCTATGGTATCAGTAGCAACCCCTTTCTGGCGTATATGAATTTATTAAAAATACATTCTATTTAAAACTTTTTGAAAAGTGCTTTTTGATTATGTTTAAAACACACACAGTGGCTTTCATGTTTTTTATCATAGAATATGAAGTAATCAGATGGACCTGATTGGTCTGTACTGGTAACTGATAAGCAATGCTTGCTTTTTTTTTTTCCTTTTTTTTTTCCCTTTATTTCATTTAACCTTACTGTGCAATACAGTGTTGATTTAACTGGCTAAAATTTTAACAGTACTCTAGTCTTGTGAATCAATCTTATTTTTATTTATTTATATGCCACAGTGATTACAGAAGTTATGTTAATTATGATAGGTTTTCTTGTCTTGTAAGATTTGCTATACATACCATATTATTGTTTCTTATTTAAGTTTGCAGCCTAAACTGTATCTGGTATTGAGCACTTAAAAGCACTTGCTATATTAAACTTTCCTCTTCAAAAGCTTTCAAAAAAAACTTTAAAAAAGTAGTTCGGTATTCTATGTTCTCCCTCAGCTTTTTTAATCAAGTTATTTTCTATTGTATGTCATAAATGTGTATGGTACATAACAGACCAGAAACAATGCAGATTTTTTTCATTTAGAGTTGTATGAGATGCCTGGAACTACTTTTCTAGAGGAGTCTAGAAAATGGATAAGATGCTGAGATATTGTTTAGAATATTTTGTTACTGCAAATGTTTACATGTGAACTAGCAGTGACACTGGCAAACTAAGGAGAAATTTCAAGAGGAAAAGCAGCTTTTTGGCTAATTAATAGGAACACTTCATGCATTTCCTGACCTTTTTATTCCAATTTTGAGTCATAAAAAGATAAATCCCCATTCCTTTTCTGTATTCTGTCATCTTAGTAACTGCACTGGCTTATAGTTCTGAGCAAGAACATTATCTATGCAGAAAATGCTTTCATGTTACATGGGAAGACAGCAGCTCTGTACAGTGATAATGATTAAGTTGTATTCCTGTACACTGAGTTTGTGGGTTATGGTGCTAACTTCGGCAGATGTGTTCAGGGTGAGGTGTTAGAACAAGACAAAATAAAAATCCTTTATCTGTCACATGCTACTTACCACGTCAGCTGGTCAGAGGTAAGAATGTTTTTAGGATAAGATCTCCCCAGATATTCACTCTGAAGGTAACTCTGAGTGCCTTTCACTATTCTAGAAACTTTTATAGTTTATGCATCTGAATGTACTTGTTTGTATTTCTTCATTAAAAGTAATTCTCTTCCTCCTGGAGCTTTCCCAGTCCATCCCTTACGGTTTTCTAAGTGTGATTCCATTTCTTGGTTGCATCTTTGGTTTAAGACTTTGACCAAAAGATATTTTGTGTTTGTACTAGGCAGTGTTTATTACTCTAATCTCCTAAAACATTAAAATTTCCAGTTTTGCTGGGATGTTCAGGATGAATTTGTTTTCTTTTAGGGTTATGCAGGACAGACGGGAACAAGCAAGGCAAGATTTAAAGGGTTTGGAAGAGACTGTGGTAAGATACTCAGAATGTATTCTAAAGCAAATATCAGTACTTACTGACTTTTTTTTTTTTTTTTTTTCCCCAGAGTTTGTTTGGGTTGTTTTGTTTTGTTAATTTCTTGTCCTTCACTGTAGGCAAAAGAACTTCAGACTCTTCACAATCTTCGGAAGCTGTTTGTTCAAGATCTGGCTACTAGAGTGAAAAAGGTAATGAAATTTTGTAATGAAACCTGTTTCTGAGATCATTGCATAAATTTCCGTTTTGAACTAAATTAGTAATTGATGTTTATGCAGTGTAATTTTATGGCTTGATCTTAATATGCAAGTTCAGATTTGTACTCAGCTTACTGTCTCTCTCCCCATGCCTTTGTTACATCAGAGCGCTGAGATTGACTCGGATGATACAGGAGGCAGTGCTGCACAGAAACAGAAGATTTCCTTCCTTGAGAATAATCTTGAACAGCTTACAAAAGTTCACAAGCAGGTATAATGAGACTCAATTTCAAGTGTTAATTAAAAACAAACTACTCAAGGTTCATTATTACTGCAACTACATAGGTCATAAAGTAACTGTTTTATAATTACTTTTATATCTTTAGTGTGTCTGTTGTTTTATGATGTACATTAATTAGCTATTATAAGTACTTGTGGGTATATAAAAAAATAGCTGCATTGAAAACTGAAGAAGATCCAAGTTAATGTTTTGACATAGTGTATCAGTCTAGGGGATTCTTGCCTGTCTCTGGTGGAAGAAGAATGTAGAAGTGCATGTGCTGGGTAACAGGTTCTTCCATAGTATCTGATTTTCCAAGTGACAGTCTTACTGTCGCTGACCTATAGACTTACTAAAAGCTGAAACAAAGTTAATATGGTATCCCTACTGCTTCACCTGTTTAGCGGTGGGAGGGTATTTGATTAGCTCTCCCTGTGAGAAGAGAGAGGTACCAAGGAAATAATCAATTCTGGTTTTGTAGCTGGTACGTGATAATGCTGATCTTCGCTGTGAACTTCCTAAACTGGAGAAGCGACTTAGAGCTACAGCTGAAAGAGTTAAAGCTTTGGAATCTGCACTGAAGGAAGCCAAAGAAAATGCTTCTCGTGATCGCAAACGGTATCAGCAAGAAGTCGATCGTATAAAGGAAGCTGTAAGATCCAAGAATATGGCCAGAAGAGGACATTCTGCGCAAATTGGTTAGTGAAGAATCCCTTGCCCTCTGAAGTTTCATCCTGGCTCCCTAAAGCTTCTTTCTCTCTTTTTTTTTTTCTGCTCCCCCCCCCCTTTTTTTTTTTTTAAGCTTTGTGCCTATGTGCCTCTTTCAGCCCTCATTGGAACTACATGTATGAATCTGATGTGCTTTCTGCCATGAGTTATATTTCAGTTAATAGACCATAAGTGTGGGTGGATGGTTCTGTTATTTGGCTTTTTATTTGTTTTAAATGGCTCTGGGAAAGGCCTAGCAACCTCGAATTCTGGTCTGAATGTGTGTTGCATTTCTCAGAACAAAACAATACAATGAATGTGAGTCTTAATCTGTTGGACCATTCTAGTTTCTAAGACTAAAGAGGTATGTCAAGGCAAGGGGAAAGATTAAGCCATCACCTTTTAACAACAAAATCATCTTGATTGTGTGGGAAAGAGGAGCAGACAGAAACCCACAACATCCTAAGATTCCTAATAATCTTGTCAGTTACTTGTTCCAAAACGTATAGTACTCCACAGCTCTCTCTAGGGACAAATAATGGAAAAACAGACAGGGGTGGGAAGGTGGTGGCAGGACAGTCACATTCCTGTGGTCTTCCACCTGCCATTACACTGTCAAGTCTTGAGGACCAAGAAGGTGTGTGTGACCTGTGGAGGACTTTAATGTGCATATTACATTATAATTGTAGAACTAGAGGACTTCAATAATCAATACATTTCTATTAAACACTAATGCAACTGAAACGAGTGTTTCAGTTAAATTTTGCTCATATTCTGTAGCTCTGCAAAATAGTTAGTCACATGAAGTGGCAGCTTGCAGACAGGTGCTTTTCTGACTTACCTTTCCCTCAGATTGTCTCCAAGAAAACAGAATTCTCTAGTGATCTTACCAGAGGTACACAGCCTCTTTTACTTAAAAATGTCTAGAGAAACATGTCTGACTAGATAAACGTGTGTGACTGGAGATCAACTTCCTATAACGTAGAAATTGAGTAGTGTTTCTGTGATGCAGCTGCTACCTGCAGATGCTTTATATCCCCTCTTGCCTGCTGAAACTTTAAGATCTTCTGTTTGATATTAAAGAACTTTGTAAAGTCATACCATTGTGCATGTTAAAGGTTAAGTGCAAAATTGATTGAAAAGACAGTTTATTAAGTGTATGCTGCTTGTGAATGACCTGTCAGAACTGCTGGGTTTTTACTTCAGTTATTGAACAGGTTCTGTTCTTATGTGGTGGTAGGCTGATGAAGCAGCATTATCTGAGGAGTAATTGGAACACAGAACCACTTGCAGAGCAGAGTAGTTAGTGACTTTACCAATCAAGTAGATGTGGGAAGTGTACAGCAGGTATAATGATTCCTTTCAGGAACATAACCCTCATGAGACTCTCTAGCATTGTGTCTTATTTGAGTTCTTATTGCCAAAAAATGGGACTCTCACCAGGTAATACAGTAGGTGGGGCAGATAATGTGAAGATAATTGTCAACAGAAGCTTTGCAAGCTTTAATTCCAGTAGGGGCAGCAAAAGCAGAACATTGTCTGTTTTCCAGGGCTTGTTGTAGTTGACACTAACCTGTTAAGTTTAGGGGATGGTATTCTGAGAACCTGTTTTCTTATTCAAAGGTCATTCAATTTTGATTATTACATTTGGACAATTTAAAATAAAGCATCAGTAAATTTGAATAATTGAAGGTCCAGTTGTGATGTATGTATTTGTAAGTCATGTTCCTTTCCATGCAGCTAAGCCTATCCGTCCTGGCCAGCATCCAGCAGCTTCTCCAACTCATCCAAGTGCAATTCGTGGTGGTGGTGTGTTCACTCAGAATAGCCAGCCAGTTGTACTGCGTGGAGGGGGACGGCAAGACAAAGTGTAAGTTTATCTTGTAGCATTTCTTACATGTGTGATTGAACTACTTTGTATTAGGTTTATTCCAGTTCATTCTGTGGCACAAAGTTACTGGAATAGTCAGATTAACTTCTCTTTTTTACAGAATTTTATAGTTAGTGAAACAGTATATTGTACATCTGACTAAAGATGCTGCTGCTCTTCTTACAAAACTGGTGTTTGTAAAATGGTAGTTCTGGGGTTGTTGTGCTGGCATAGAACAAAATGTGAAAACAGTTGGAGGTACTTACCAGTCACAGACAACTTCTACTGTTTGGAAAAGGAGTGGACATTTTAAATTCTTTTGGCTTGCTAGTATCTTTTTAAATATTATTTTCTTCAGTGATGAAATAAAAATGACCCTATTGTTACATGTTATTTATTTGCTTTTCTTTATTTGCACACTGCTTCATGTGTCAATGATTTGGAGTTGGATAACAGAAGAATTCATGTGTTCATCCAGTAAACTTAAAATGTTTGCCTAGCTAAGATACAGTTACAGTAATTGAAATGAATATGTGCTCTTACTAGTCTCCAAAGTATCACTTCATAATGTGCAGATCTGGAATCCGCAAAGTAATTATACAGTGTGGTACTTGATATGCTTAAGTTGCTTTATAGAATCACATCTTTGTAATTAGTCTGCTGTATAGTTAGTCTGTTCCTCACCTAACAGTAATGCTTTCCTATATTCTCTGTTGTCATCTTTAGTTTTGAGCTTGTCTATAAAAGTCTTCTAGACATTCCCTTAGTTAAGGTGACCTGCATCTTCAGTTTGAAAATATGCCTAAAATGATTGTGGGGTGCTTGACTCCTGGGTATTCCTCTTCTATTCTGAAGGGCTCTAGAGCAGCTTATATTAATCTTGTTTTATTTGTTTCATTTTATTAGCAGATTACTTTCCAAAGCTTTCTCTCCAATTTAGAAAAAAATTGGGCTGTAGTACTGGTCAGGGTACCTGGTTCTGTTCAGTAATGTTTCTTAATAAATAAGAGGTTGAAGTGGTGGGTACTTTACCCTTGAATAACATCTTGAATGACCAAGGAGTAGGCAATTTACAGGCTCCAAATCACTGACTTCTTGAAATTAATCTTTTGATAGCCACTTTGACTACAAAGGCAGTTTAGCTCAGCTGTCTAATATAGAGACATTTCAAGGTGTGATTGACCCAATTTATTTTAGTTGTCCTTGGTAGCATGAGTTTGTACATACTCTGATGTTGCCTAGAATGCAAACTGAAAAAAGCCTATTTAGTCTCATGCTTCAAGCTTTAGAAGAGCAGATACAATCCACAGTAAATAGTTAAAATATGAATTTGCATGTTGCTGTGAAGAAGAGCTTTCACTGAAGAATTTAAATATAGAACTTGGCCCTTTGACTTCTGGACTATGCATAGATAAAACATGAAGGAGTACAGAATGGCTAAGGATTATCTAGAATACCTTTCTAACAAACAAACCAAAACTCTCATGTAGTATGCTCATAGAAAATCAGTTGCAAAGCTTTCATACCTGTTGTGGTAGAACTGAGTAGAGTTTAGCACTTCAAAGCAGGAAATTGTAATTCATTTCAATTTTCCTATTTTATTCTTGGAAGAACCCATCTCTTAGAGAAGCAAAGGAACACAACTTCTTTGAACTTATTTTACTATTAAATATGAACTTGTTCTGAGCTTCTGAATTCTCTGCTGGCTAGGATCATTTTTCTGTGGGGCAATGTCTACACTTTTTTTTTAATATCAATACAGATTAGAAGCATCTGAACTTCTAGTTAGAGAAGAACGTTGGGTGTAGTTGGAACATAATGTACTGTTTTACTTTTGGAGGCCACTATATGACAAATTCTTCTGGACACATTAAGGAAATACAGAGATGATAAATTATCTTCAATACAAATCAAACTTTTGCCATTAATAATCCTAAAAAATTCTCTTCATTCCCATTCCATCTTTCCAAAATAGCAAAATCAAAACTTTGTGATAACTGGTAGACAGTATCTGTCCAGTTGTCACTAGCCTGGAAAAGCAGCAACAGTCACGGAAAATGGTGCTGGGTTATAAGTGGTTTCTGTCTGTACTGTTTACTCCATTAATACAGTCAAGATTCCACACCCAGTTGGTTTGTTGTGCTATAAATTGGTTGGTCACAGCAATGTTTAATGCTTTGTGTTGAGTGATTTCTTATTTTAAAGTATATGTTTTATTAGCACTTAACTGAGTGGTCTAAGAACTGGAGTCTTAAATATGTGTAAATAGTGATACAGTTTACGGTAAATATAAATAACTTGACTTTTTTGGCTTAACTCTGATTTTTCTTATTTACAGTTGCTGAAAAGTAAATGCAGCGTGAGGAGGATTGGATACTTTGTAGAGGGAGTCATTCCATGACAATAATCTCTCCATTTGGGGACTGTAGGATTATTTTCTGAAAATGTATAAATTATACCTGGCCTGTACAGCTCTTCCCCCTTCTACAAATTCTGCTAACTGATTTCCAAAAAAACCCTAGAGTGCAATTTTGGCGTCTTGAAAAATGACATGTTACTTAAAGTGTAGCTCTGCTTATTACACAGTTTGTCTTTCATGTCTTAAATTTAGTCTGCACTGTGCCAAGCTGAATGTACGTTGAGAAAATCTTAGTTCAAATTTTCTAGCTTAATTTGGGTACATCTTACTGTCTTAGGGAATGTGCAACAGTGTTCAAGTATACTTTCATTTTTATCACTTCACATAACACTACATGTCCCACTGAACTAGGGAGGCACTCTACATCACAGTTTTCTTTTGGAATGCTACAGAGAGCATTGGAACTAAATTTATTTGTACAGTGTAAGAATACTGAAGTGCTTACGACAACTGCCACGAGGCACTGCGATCGTTACACCACAGATCTCAAGAGTTCAGTATGAACAAGGCTGTATAACTGTTATCTGATTAAATGCCCGGTTATCGGGTAACTTAGAATTAAATATTGTACAGTAATAAGAGTAAACCTAAGTTTACAAAAAAGACTCTGGCAATGGATTATCCCATCTGTCCTGTTCCTGATTTTGCACACAGTACAGTCTGGTGGCATGAAAA
This sequence comes from Formicarius rufipectus, assembly GCA_013399695.1. NCBI lineage: Eukaryota > Metazoa > Chordata > Aves > Passeriformes > Formicariidae > Formicarius > Formicarius rufipectus. The sequence goes on along the minus strand of VXAU01004424.1, from coordinate 735,197 downwards.
CATTCTGCTTCATTATGACGAGCCTGTCTGTCCATTTGTCTGTATCTGTGATGGCTCACTTTCACTATTTGGTAATAGTGAGGTGGGCGCAATCTAAAACATAACTTTATATTCCACTTCATGCAGTACTGGAATTTTTGGCTAAAATTTTAATTTTCAATTTAAAAAAAAAAAAAAACCAAACAATTTTCAGCAACAGGCTAATGAATTCACATACATAAATAAAGGACAACTTTTAAAAACTGATGTATCTGGAAATCCCAGGGATGTGTTTAAAATAATAATAAAGTGCTACCCTGAATTGTATTTGTAATCCATTTGTAAGTAGGTATATGAAATGTCCAAAGTAGTAGTTGTTGAATATTTTTCTTCTCTTTGCAATAAAGTCCTGTAAAGTGGCTAACAAAATGAAACGTTGGGGTTTTTTTTGTTTTGAGCTCCAGTATTCCCACTGAGCTGAATCCAGGGTTTAAAATTTTATACTATAATTTACTTAACTTATTCATAGGGTTTAGCCACTATAATTTTCAGAACAGCTTTCTTCTGTATAGAAACTAGTTACCAGGTCTCTGAGAAAAAAGGAACTTAATACTGGAAGAATTCACTGAGCTGTCCAGACCTGATTGGTACCACTTTTTTTTCTGGCTTGAATTTTTTGCTGGGTATTCATCAGTTGTTATGGAAACAGTAGAAATTCTGTGACTGTTCAGACAGCAAATCGATTTCAACTTTTATATTTTAAATAGGTAAAATATTTATATTATGATGGAATATAGTCAAATTTTAGACCTTGAACCACTTTTTTCTATATCTACAGTAGTCTGAATTTTTAATATATTGATTTTTAAAGGTAGAATGTGTCAGTTGGAAATCTCACTGTTTTGGAGTTTTCAGCTCTTTAACACAGTTTTGCTCATTAAGGCTGCCAAACACTCCAAACTTGCAGTTGTTTTAGAGCATGGTTTAAGACAACATACTGAGGGGAAAAAAAATAAAGGAACAGCAAACTATTTTGAATTAAATTTCTCATAATGAAAACAGCACTGTCCGTTATGTTTTTCAATGTTAACTACAGGTTTTTAGACCTTCCTTTGTCAATGTGCAATCATAAGAACAAACCAACACACTCAAATGAAGCAGGATTTTTTTCTCATGCCTGTGAGTGGGGGTTTCATTCCTGTAGGTAATTGTCATGGGTTTTGGTGCTGAAAATTGCTGTGTTAAAAAAAATAGATTAAATAGTAACTAGTGTGTAGCTCAGTGTACATCACCTTTTTATATTTAAACTTTTTTTTTTTTATTTTAAACCTTTTATGAAGTTTACCAAGAACTGCCTCTTAAAATGTAAAAAAAAAATAAAAGAACAAACACACAACTTTCTTTGCTTTCTGGTTTGGCTGTCATAGGTCAGCCAGACAGGACAGTTACTGTATTTTGTAAATTAAAATATTCAGTCTGTATGGAGAATGTTCAACACTGCTATTTCAACTTGCAGTCTTGAATGGTTCTTACTTTTATGTTCCTCTAGATCATGTTTTTAAAAGATGATTTAGGAGAGGAACTTGGTGAAATAATATTTATTTCTGGTGAACAACTAAATTATTTACATAACTTAAATGCTGACTCACTACTGTGTGTAACTCTAAATTTGACATGAGGACAAGTCTACCTGTGGAATATGATTTAACTTCAGTACACTTAAGATGCATTAAAACAATTGGTTTGGGGAAGACGCCATATAGTTTTAACTTACCTGCATGCTGTAAATGTATTTGTGTTTAAATAAAGAGAAGAAAAATCTTTGAACTTCTTTGTGGATTCATTTTATTTATTATCTCTACACCTCTTGTTTGCATTTTTTCCATATAATATTTTTCACTTGTTAGGTTTCATGACTGCTTTTCTCTTTGTAAATCATGATCACTTGGTGCCTCTTACCCTCTTATGTCTGTGGTAGTTAATTCAAGTAAGCTTTCTCACACGCAAATATGGGTATTTAAGTCTTAGTCTTCAGAAAACTGTTCATGACAGGGGAAAAAAAAAAAAAACAAAACAAAACATACACAAAAATCGAAACCAAACAACAGGAAAAAAAGCATGTAGCTGATGCTTATGGAAGTGTTAGAAATTGGTTACAGCTACCGTATATCAGACTTTGAACCCCTACAGTCTTTACTTCCCCAAAGACACGTGCTCTGTAGTTCTTTTTTAATGGCTTCTCTTAATTGTGCATGGTTTGGTTTGTGTTAGGGGGGAGAGGGAATTTGAGGAGTTTTGTTGGTTTTTTTTTAACATCAACTGGTGTATCCTGTTAAGAGAAAGTAACTCAGTCACACCAATGCTTTTGGGTAAATGTGTCTCTACTAGGAGATGACCAACTGGGACGTTTTTAGTTCCAGACAAGGACATAATGAAGAGGAAAGTAAACCTCCTTTCACTATGAAGTTTCTTAGGAGCAATTGTATGATCCGAAATTACTTCTGAAATGAAGAAAAAAATATTATCTCTCTTGACAGTGAAAACCTGTCAAGAGAGTCGGCAACAGTTACCGGTATTGACAAACTGATAAGAATAGGCAGAACAAGTTTGTTCTGTTGTCTGGCCTGGGTGGCTTCCCCCTTGAATGCACCAAGAACTGGTAACACCTATTTAGGAAGTGTCAAAATGCATCATTCTATATAAACACGTGCTATGTGCAAAGCTGTCACTTAAGTATGTATTAAGTACGTAATATAACCTCACTGACACAGAAGACAAGTGGTTACTGAAGACTGTTGGGTAAGTCACAATTTTTGCCTGGGGAGTTTTGAGCTGATGAATCTTTATAAATTCTCTACAAGACTGTTCATTGTTTTATCTTTAACCTAGCGTTGCTGAGGGGAATGACGTGGGACTGAGCAGGGAGAGTAACTTGAGCTGCTGCCTCCTTTTAGAGTTCCATTGTGAAAGCTGAAGGTGCAGAGGGTATCAGTCAGCTCAGCTACCTCATATAGTGGGCAGGGGAAAAGTTAGATGAAGAAGGGAAATACAGTACAAAAGAAAATATCCCATTTAGCTTATTTAAATTGAAAAGGAAAGTAAGATGCTGATGACTACAAAGAGCTGTTGCAGGGGTGTGCCTTTCCACAGTGCATTCCCTGTTGAGCTCTGCACGCCGTAGGCACGCCAGTGTTGTGGATCCATCGACTGCCTTCACCTACAGTACCGAGAGAAGTGTTGATCTGTACCTGCAGCAAATAACAGCAGTGGGAGAACAGCATAACCCACATTCTCCGCGTTCCTAAATCCACAAAACTGGGCGTGGAAATGACGGAGATGCCCTGAGGCGTGTGTTAAGGAGCCATTTCCACAGCTTCTATTGTGAGGAACAAATGCCCCGTCCTGAAAATTGTCTCCTCAATTGTCTCTTGCAGTTGGACATAAATACCCTTCACGGCTGATAACACCATATTGGAGATACCTGTGAAGCCACTTGCTGTTTTAATGGCTTCTTGGTTTGGCTTTTGTCAGGAGCAGCAATTAAAAAGTTAAAGGTAGATTAGCTCATCACCAGTGTAAGTGTGGGTGTTACCCTCTCTGCTTATCGCCTTCATCTACAGGTCCGGTTCCCATCAGCCAGGGGGCTGTTGTGCTGCCTGGACAGATGTTTTACATGATCACCCAGCATCCTGTAAAGAAGCGGGTATTGGCAGAGTGTTATGAGCTGATCTCCTGAGACGGTGGAAATGCTTCTTTAAATGTTTTCACCGCAGGAAATACCCTTCTACAGAAACCACGACAGAACTGTCTGCTGCCCAGGAAAGCTCGTTTCCACCACAGCTCGGTATGAGGCCTCTCTGTGTGTAGTGCGGGCTGCCTGTGGTGTCCAGGGCCCGGTTTGCAGAAGGGCTGCAGCAGAGTGACCCCCCCCTTCCTGCTGCTGATAGAAGAGGGAAGCTCCTTTAGAAGGGGGTGTCCTCTCACACGTGTTTTGGGGGCTGTGCCCTGTTGTGTTCCCTCATCCTGGTGGGTTGCCTTACAGAGGCAGCGCAGTTCCCGCTGCTCAGAGCACGGTCAGAAGGGACTTTTGGTCCTGCTACCACCAGCATCAGCCCCTGCTGCCTTCCACTTGAGGGCCCCCCCTCGCTCACCCTGGGTCCCCAGCTTGAGTGACTTTGCACTGTGCTGGGCGAACGGATGGGCTGCCTACTTTTTCTGAAAGAAATTCGTATTGCTGCTCCTACAGGTCTTTTCTCCAGAGCATGGGGCTGTGTGCTCAGGGCCATGCAGGAGGAGAGGGGATGAGCCACAGGTCTCTCATGGAAAGAACACAGGTCAGGCTGTGGTGGAGTAATAAAGGTTTCGAGTTTGGTTTGTGACACTTTCTAGGTCTGAGGTTCAGCTTACAATAACAAATGACGAGTTCTTCCTCTGCCAGGGCTGAGGTCATCCTCTCCGCCCAGCACAGGACTGCTGTGTTGATGAGCCCACGAGGATGTGATGAAGCATCAGCCACACTTGTCATCGCACTGCTCAGCGCAGTAGAAACAGAACTGCCCGCCTGGGGCTACAGGTCCATCTGTGCAGAGGAGGTCAGTTCCAGCTGTGCAGAGGTGGTGAGGCTGGGAGGTCCGTGCTGGCTCCTGCTCAGAGTGCTGTATCTACCCGAGATCTCATGGCCATGAGAGAGCACGGAGGCGATGGAGCCCCGTGCGCAGGGAACCGATCCAGGGATCCCTGCTCCGTCCCTTGGCTGCGGCCCCCGTTCTGCCGGGGGGAATTCTGGAATCCCTGTTGGGCAGCCGGCCCCGGATGAGTTCGGGATGTGCCCGTCCAGCGCCAGAGGGCGTGCGGGAAGCGCGGGGCTCCCCCGTGGATCCCGGCGGGATCGCGTTGGGTTCGTGGCGTTCGCGCTCGGATCGCCCCCGGTCACCAGCCCGGGGTTCTGCCTGTGCTGCCGTGTCCCTCTCCTTTCCCACCAAGCTGCATTGGATCGAGTTCTGACATTAAAATGCTGTGAAAAGCTGCATGTTGTGTTTCAGAACAAATACTCCAATATTCTCCTAGGCGTTTTCCACTCTTCATTTAAGTCATCCTTTTTTAATTATTTTTTTTTTCAGGAAAGTATTTGGAAATGTCATAAAATTTGGTTTCTTTATTTAAACTGCAAAATAACGGTAGAAGATGAAAGTCAGACCCGTACACTGGGTGAATCATAATTAAATCCACTCATAGTTGAAGCTTAAGACATTTTTTTTTATTTTTCTCTCATTTCCAGCTGTCTTGCCTCCACTGATCCACAGACACTTGAGCAGCACGTGAGAGGTGGGAAGAGTCATTCCTGATGAGAAATGGATATTTTCCCCCCCACGCTCCTTATTGTAGAGGACTGTCAGTTTCCCTTGGCAGCTCGTACAATAGGCTTTCTCTCTAATAAATGCAAATAGCATTAAATTAATGTTTCATTCCCATGGTGACTAACAGTGGCATCCAGTTCCAGTGCAGGATAATTCAATGACAATATGGCAGCAAACAAGCACCTCCACTGTTATGGGCTAATCAGAGATGCAATGTTCAAATTGGAGTCAGAGCATCCACGTAGCTTGGAGTGAGTTTATTAGCCTGGTCACATGCTGCTGAAAATGAGCTGGGAACTGGGAAATGAGACAATATGCATTGAAAAAAAGGGTCCTATATGCATCAAAAAAAAGGCACCAAAATACATAAAAATAAGTATCAAAGCATGAGTAAATTTTAATAATTTTTGTCCTATTCTTCATCCAACTGTAACTGAAACCTGCACAGGAGCTGTTGGCGGGGGGGAGAACTCTATCCATACCTGACTGCAGGAGTGTAAGAACATGTGGAGATGAAGAGAACCCTTGGCTCAGATGCTTGTCAGATAAAGTTGGTAGAAATTGGGCTGCCAGCCTGGGGAACAGTGGAGTTTGGCTTTAGTCAGAGTTTTGCAACACAGGACAAGGCAAGGCTGTAGAAAACGAGACCCAGAGGTGTTTGGAAACTATTGCATGGAGTGGCTGCAGCAAACAAGAGAAGATATCCATTACAGAAAGACCTCAAGGGTCAGGGAAGCCTGACAGGTGAGCAGAGCCTCTCTGCACCCTGCCATGCTGCTGGGAAGGGACCTGCTGGCCCTTGGGTAAGACCTGGCTCTCAGGCTCCTCTCTCAGTTTCTCCTCTGCTGCCTTTATTCTCTCCTGATGCATAGCTGGTGGGCCTTCATTAGGCCCAACAGTGAATGCATAATTCTTTTGAAGTTATAATACATTTGGGAAGTCTCTCCAGAGGGAACAAGATGCTGAGCATTTTGAGACAACTTGCAAAGAAGAAGAGATTTTGCAAGGACAGGAAATTCAGCTATTACAATGTGCCCCAGGGTTTTGTTCTGCACATCAGCAGTTCTGCAGGAGGGAAAGGACCAGCAGCAGTCTTGTAAAACACAGGGCTTCCCTTTCACTTGTGCTTAGCTTTATAGGTTGTGTGTTTCTAAAAGGCTCTTTTGCTGCATGAGTTCTCACTGAGAGCAATGCTTCAGTTAGTGCTCGAGATAAAATCCTATGGGTGCTAGTTGCTTTTTACTTTTCATCAGATTAGTTATTTAAAAAGCGTTTCATTCATGTCCCCTAGAATTAGTCTGAAAATTGTCATCACACTTTTTTTTTTATTAATGAAAGCTCTTGGAGACACATCTGGCATGTTTTATTGATCATAATCTCAGGACTGGAAGCTCATCTTGGTAGCTATAGCAACAGAACTTTTTTCTTTTCAAATGTCATCATAACTCCACAGAAAGTAGAGTAAGGGGGAGCAGATAATTTAAATTACTAGGCAGCTAATTACTCCTTTTTCTATAACAAATTCTGAGATTTCTAATTTGATATGGTAAATAATGGATAGGAACAAAATCTTTTCACAACTACATCTGCTGTGGAACCTCATGAAAGTGAGTAACACGGATGCACATGGTATTTCAAGAGTCCTTTTTGGGGGTTGTCTGTCGCTCACATCCTGCTGGGCTGCAGGTTGGGGGCACAGACCCCAGAGAAGCAGCACAGTGGAGCACATACTGGCAGCCCTCCCCCTGCTACTCAGACAGGCAGGGGTCTCAAACGCTGCCCAGGGCAGCAGGGCTTGCTCCTGCTCCTGGGGGGAAAGGTGCTCCCAAAATGTGCCTAAGGGTCAAGATAAAATGATACAGACTGAAATGACAACTTTCTACATGTGTGCTCTGATGCCTAAAGACCCCTGTGAGGTTGGCACCACCAAGTTCTTATCAGAGATTTTCTCAGGTACATCTACTTAGGCACAAGTCACCTCTGAGCCAGGGGACCTGCAGGTAACCCAGTCTGTGTTGTGGGATGGCTCTTTCCTTTGCTTCCAGAGGCCGTGTTTCTTCCTCCTGCCTAATAGTGGCATCCTGCTCGCACTTGAAAATGGTAATGTTTGGACAGTCAAAAGAGGCAGTGGGTGGATGCTGTTGCCTCCCTTGCTTTCCCTTAGGGCTTTCCATCAAGGCAAGTGTAGAACCACCCTCTGCCTCCAGCCAGAGCAGAAAATTAGATCTAGCTGTGGCTGCCTGACTTGTTCAAGTCTGCAAGGAACTACACACAGGTATAAAGAGTATTTCTAAAAAATTTCTAGGCATTCAGACTGTGACATCTTTTCAGCAACAGAAAAAAATAACCTTTGGAAGCCCTGAGAAAATCGCAGAGAGCAAAGGGCAGCCTCCTTCCCTGGGGACCACAAGTGCTGCCCAGGTTGGGGCTGGAAACTTCCCATCAGCTCTGTGGTTGGCAAGCAAGGCAAAACACTTTAGTGCCCTTAACACGTTCCCCAAGTTGGTGATTACATTTCCCAAGTCCCATTCCCGGTGTGGGAGGTCTCCCTGGGCCACACAGCCTCAGGTAGAGCTGAGGCTCTTTGCAGCACCCTACAAAGGGCCTATTGCTATTGTTATTATTATTGTTGTTATTATTATCAAGCTCTCAGCTGGCAGGCAGTTTATCTGGGGGCTCTGCTGTTTTAAATATCATGTATGTGACCCTCACTTCTGTGCAGTCCTTGGCCCTGCAGCCCCGCCAGCAATGCAATCTGAGGCTTTCCCTGCAGATGCCTTTTCCACCCCAAAAACTGCCTAGATCACCCTCTCAAAAACCAGGATGGGTGGTTGTTGGTGGTGGGTTTTTTGTTTGTTTGTTTATTTGTTTGGGTTTTGTTTTGGGTTTTTGTTTGTTTTGTTTTGTGTTTTTGTTTGTTTGTTTGATGTTTGCTTTTTTTTTGTTTTGTTGGTTTTGGTTTTGTTTTGTTTTTGGTTTTGTTTTTGTTTTTTTCTTTGCGTCGTCTCTCCTGGGCTGTGTTAAACCTCCATCCACCCCAGCAGCTGGCCGCGGGAGGGTGTAAGTGGCCACATAAGCCCGGACGAAGCCCCGGCATTTTCCTCCTGTGCAGATGATGCAGCCGCTCATGCGTGTTAATCTCAGCGCCAGGTCACTGAGCGGGAACAAGGCGAGGATTGTTCCTCTGGAGCCTGGGGGAAGGCAGGAACGCAAGGCACGGGGGGTGGGAGAGAAAAGACACGCCACCCCATCCCGGACAGAGGCGGAGGGCGAACTGTGTTCCGTTCTGCTGCTGGTAATACCGAGGGCTGGTTTTCGGAAGGGATGCTGGAAGAGATGCTGCTGAGTAAAAGTTGGCGCAGGTTGGCGCTGACTTGGTGGAACACGTTTCCCCTGAGCTGCACCCACAGAGCACCCTGGGAAAGGAGATAACCATCGGGCAAATATGCTGCAATGGTGCTGCCAGGGATTTGATGCAGCGAAATACTCCTGCCCTGGTGGGTTTCTGCTGGTTGAAGCACAACTTGCTGCCGGGGCAGGTCTCACTGATTTAGCACTGGGAATTTGGGGAAGTAAGGCCAGTGGGAAGGATCAATCTGCCACATGGTTAAGGATGGGCTCCCTGAGGTTTTGCTTCCAGTTCAGTAGGTCAAGTGCATCACTGAGGAGTTTGCAATTTCATATGGTAAGAATAAAATAGAAGAACAAAATGCACCGTAGGAGCAGATAAAACCAGTGTACCTGGAGAGAATTTCACAGACAAAATGTGGCTGGGAAAAGTCAAGGGGACTTCTTCAGAAAAGTGAATGTTGCATTGTACTGAAAAGGCATAAAGGTATATAGAACTTCTCTTTCATCCATTTAATTTATTCCCCTGCCTTTAAACGTCCCAGATGCTATCCCAGGTAAAGTCTTTCACCTTAAGCAACTGTTTTTTATTACCATAGCCGAGGGCCTCAGACAGAGCAGACCTGCAAGTTTGCCTGGTGCTGCTGCTAGCAGTGGGCAGCATCACTGACAGGATCATCAACAGAAAATTGAGTTCCACTGGGAAGTTTCAAACTCATACAAACCTCAGGTATTTTAGAAAAGATTAATGAGGCCACCTTTTATTTTAATTCCTGTTGTATCTTTATAACTGTGCAGATTACACACCACCCACTCACGAGCCTCAGACAACTTCATAACCCCAGTATCTAGGGGTATCACAGCAACCTGCCCTCACCCTGGAAGGATCTAGTTCTATTATCTCCTGCTTTTCTACACTTACAGACATCAAAGTCCCTTCGTGTCTGCCACCTCCCAGGGCTTGGTGGCAGGAAATGTGCTGCAGGCAACATTTTGGTATTCAAAAGTGTAAGGATGAGAAGGGGCTTCTCAACCTCTGCTGATGAGTGGTGTCCTCCAGGCCAGAGACTCACACTGACTTGACCCAAGAAATGTTTATGGACTCTGTACAAAAAGGGAGAACTTCCCCCAGTGGAGCTGAGAGGGCAACATGGGCTTGTAACTGCCTTTGGGTGGAGGAAGGGGCCAGACAAGGGGTTCCCACATCTTGGCTGACTAGTTTAACCACAGAAAGACAATAAACCAGTGGGTGAAAGTAACAGCAATGAAAACCAAACCCAGCACCTAAATGAACCAAAACAGAAAGTAATGACTCATGTATGGGTCTACACAGAGGATTCCCTACTCCCACTTCCCACATACCTTCAAAGAGCTGAAAATATTTCCTTTTTTTTCTTTTTTTTTTTTTTTTTTTTTTTTTTTTCCCTAGAAGATGAGATTAGAGAGAATATTTGCGAAGTGTTTAAGCCCTCATGGGGAGCAAGGCTGGGCTCTACCCTCCTCAGCAGCTATTCCAGTGTGTGCCTGGGGCACGCTGCACTGCCTATGCTGCCTTTGATCTTGTGGGTAGGTGCCTACTTCTTCTGCATCCCCTGTGTAGTGGGGATATTATGAATGCTAGTTAAAAAGTTAAATATCACAGGGTGCTATTGCAGCCTAAGTAATCTCTTTGACTCTAGTCTGTGTTTGGAGCTAGTTGTGTGTGATGATTGTAGCAGAACTGTTTTCTAAGCCTGGAGCCTGTAAATGCCAGCTAGAGTAGAGCAGGGCCAGGCATTTAGCTGAGGAGTTAGGTTCATCTTCTGCATATGTTACTGATATGATCATTTGTATTTGACTCAGTCAGCATTCATTTAATACACAGACATTAACAAATACTCATAAAAGTCAGATAGAAGCTGTCTACTGTCTAATACACCAAATACCTTGGGCTACTTGTAGCACTACAAAAAGATTACACTATTTATTCAGGGGTGTGTATATATATATATATATATATACACATACACAAGTGTAGATGAATATAGATGCATGTATATGTATGTTTGGATTCCTTAGTCCTCGAGACAGTTATGTTCTGCTGATCCTTCAATATAGAGACATCCTTGTGGATGTTCTGCAGTTGAAATGACCTCACTTGGTTTGTGCTGTGAGTGTGGGGCGAGGCAGGGCCATGCTCACTGTTCATGCAGCCCCAGCCCATGCAGCCTGAAGTCAACAGCATCCCCACCAGTGCCTGGGGAGGCTGTGGCCAGAGTTCCTCCTGCTCCAGGGTGCAGAGCAGCTGCGGATGAACATGGTGGAAAGGGAGCAGGTACTTTGCCCCAGCAGAGCATTAGCTACATAAATCAACTTGTTGCAGATTTGGCCTGGTACTGTGTCAGAAATGCTCACATTTTATTTAATATGTTCACTTCCAAGGCAGAGCCTGAATTGGCAACAGTCCTGCATCAAGAGGTCCTTGCTGCCCACTCCACTGAGCAGAGCGAGCATTCACCAAGGAGCACACAGAGCCCTGGAAATGCTGTGTGTCTTCCTAATGCTGTGGACACACCACCAGTGCTGGCAGTAGCAGCACAGCAGCTGTTCATGCCAGGGCAGACTGAGGGACCACCTTGCTTTCTGGCACCAGAGGTGGCTGCTGCCACTGCTGCACCAGGAGGGTGGTAGGAATCTGCTTGATGCCACCTCTCTTTCTTCACAAGCATCCCCAGAGCATCAGTAAGGATCTTGTTCTGTACTCTGATTTACTTGGAAAAAGATATGTCACTAAATATTGACTCACTCTGCAATGAGACTAATACTTTCCAAACAGCTGCAGGTCTCTCCTACCCTCTGAAATATTCTTGTGGAGGAGTGACGTGGAATGTGTTCCCCTCTAAAATATTTTTTTCAGTTGATGTGTGTGATAATCCATGTACAATACTGTCAGCGAGATTATCCTAGATTGTCACATGTTGGAGACTCTGTACAGTTCATTTCTATAATGGCACTTCTTACTGCTAAACATTTTTAAAAAGTGAAAAGCAGACAAATATTGGGAAAGTCTTGCTTGAGACTGGGAAAACAGCTCCTGTGGGAAAATAATTTTTACTGTTCTTGGTTTATGAAACACTTTACAGAGGTCAGACTTCTTTTCTGTGTAAAGATCACACATGGTGCTACAGAATGATTTTTTGAGTCTCACAGTATGTTAGCAGCAGAGATAGCATATATGTTATTAATAGAGCGTTAAATAATTAATATTAGTAACTAAGATGCTCTTAGAAGGGCAGGGGTGGTAGGGCTGTGTTCAGACTAAAGCTCCTAGCTCTTAATCTGCCTCTTAAACTGCTCTGAAGCAGGTGTACCCAACATCTTGCCTCTGTCTGGGTGATTCAGCTGTCCTAGCTGAGCTCTGTCCTGGCTCTCCCTATCTTGCCTTGCAAAGGATGACAGACTTTTGCCCACAGGAAAGGGAATATTAAATGGGAAAAAACCAAAAGCAACCCCCTAAATGTCAGGAAAGGACATTGTGCTTTGAAGGAAACCAGCCTGCTCACCCGCTCTGGGTGACTCACATCCTTGGTGGCTGTGAGCAGCAGCCATGGCATGAACTGGAACCAGGATGTTGATGGATGCCACGGGCAGCTGTGGGCATGTTTAGACTAAACAGGAAGCTGGGTCTCGGGTAGCAGCACACATTGCCATTCCTGCCATAAAACAGGCTCGTATCAGGCTCAACATAGGTGCTTAGGGATACTGAGTTTGCTTTGCAGGCTGTTTTTGAGTACCTCTGGCTGTCCAGAGTGCTACCTGTGCTGGAGCCGTGACCCCAATTGCTAGATAGTTCAGTAGCTCCAGAGGTGCAGGAGGTGATGTAAGGGAGCTGTTCTGCAGGGAGGAGCCTCAGCAGCGAGGTGTCCAAGGAGCAGTGACTCAGTGGGACACGCTGCCGGTCCTGAGGCCGGCACTGAGCTGCCCCACAGCAGGCGTGGGTGTGTGCCAGGTGCCACACTCCTTCCTGGATGGAGCCTCTGCTGCTGCTTCTCTTGAAAAGTTATGAAATTAGCTTGTTCGGAGAAGTATTATTTACAGTCTTATTTCACCAGGTTAACCTCTGAGTCAGGTGTGAATCCGGGAGAGGTGTGAGGTTAACAAGCCAAGGAGTCAAAATCCACTCTTTCTACTTGATGAAAAAGTGTATGAATCACCCTCACACTGTGACATGGGGATGTACCTCCAGCTGGCCCTCAGCCTTTTGCTGGCACTACTTGCCTAATATGCATTGCAATTTCATACTTCTTAAATGACTGACTCGGGTAGAGCAAATCTCTGATGTATTCCTGCCAACCCTGTGTGTGTGAACAGGATGAAGTATAGAAGCTCTTGTCAGGACAACAGTAATTAGTTGCAACTTCTGAAACAAAATGCATAATTAATGCTGTGTCACATGCTGAGGATCAGTCATGCAATGAGAGTGTTGTGATGGCAATTAGAAATTCCTGAGTTTTAGGGCCATTGCTGTGTCAAAAATCTTGCTCAACTTGCACAAATTGCCTGGGCAGTATCAATCCTTTGTGCAGCATCTGGCAGAGAGACTGCTTGCACCTCACAGTAACCCTGTTGCAACCCTGCCTCCAAAGAAATGGCATTTCCTCTGTCCTGGAGCACATTTCTGGGTGATAGAGTAACCTTGAGACCAGGTGAGAAGCCACCTCTCTCCCTGCAAAGAACAGTCGGTTTATATTGAAGGTCCTCCTGCTCACTTTTCATTGCTTGAAGTTTCCTCCTACACAGACTCAGAGAGCTCCCTCCCTCAAGAGCTTCTTCCACAGGGTGTGGGGAGTGATGTGCCACAGGCAGCTGCCTCCCACTGACCCATCAATGAGCAGGAGCACAGTGACGGCAGCACGGAGCAGCACTTTCCCTTCACCACAGTCACCACCAGGTTACATGAATTGCACACTGCAGACTGATGGTGTCTCTCCCTGACAGCACCTGGGAAGAGACCTCAGCTGTCCTATAAACACGGAGAATGGAGAGCCCACAGGTTCTGTCCTTTGCTATGCCAGAGGGACTCAAAGAGCTTCACAAAAAAAGTTTTCTTGCTCTCAGAGGTAAACACACCAGTTTTGCAAAGGCCAGCAGCCTTTACCTGCCACCTACTGGTTTGGGGAACAGCTCTCAGACTTGTGTGTACCATTGAAGCTGCGTGAACAAAACTGAACTGTGCCTGCTCAGCAATGCTGTCACTGAAACCACTGAGCTATGCAGCTTGTCCACGGGCATCCTACCTTCAGTGTTACACACCCAGAATACCTGTCCAAGGCCTGGGACACCTTTGCAATGACTAATCTCATGAGCTGCCTACCAAAAACATTTGTTGTTGCAAAAGGCATCCTGGGCTGATGCCACCATGTTTGTCTTGTTGAAGGCTTCCAGCATCACAGACATGTTTGGTCTGGGCACCCAACCTGGTATTTCCCTGTTCTGGGGTTCTCTCAGTCATGGTGAATATTGGGGCATTTTCATGTCCCATCTGAACACAGGGAAAGGACAAACCAGATGTCTACTGAACAAAGAGGGAACAAAGAAATGGTGTCCCCACTAAGGCTGAAAGGTAAAATCACACTGCTTGTGATATGCTAAAGTGCTTCATAAAAGAGGGAGCGCGGTGCTGGTGCAGACAGCACAGCAGAGTCCTGTGCCTGTCAGGGGAGGAGAGAGAGGGGATCAGTGATCTCCCCAGTCTCCCCATTAGCACCACTCTCACTCTTTTTGATTTTCTAGAAAGCAAACTTGGTTTTGCATCAAGTGCCTCCCTCATCTATATCCCGAACTCTTCATGGCCTGTTACTGTTTTTCCTAGAGCATTTTGAACTAAATGCTGCTTTCAAACCTGTCCCCAAGCCCTGCTGGTACTCTGTATCATCTGTTTTAGCCTTCCACCCCTTAATGGACCTTTTACAATATTTATGGTTCATACTTTTAATGATGTGAGATTAATCTATCTTTGTATCTTTTTCACATAGTAATTGTAATTAAATCTTTGAATTCTGATGAAATATTATTGAGCAGCTTCTACCAACTGCTACAGATGGTAGGGCTGGATTCATAGGCCACCAATTTTCTCAATTTTGTGGAAGCCATACAGGACTCAAGAAGAACCAAATATTATTTTCACTGCAGACTTTCCACAGGTCACTAAACCAATGCCTGTACTAATCAGACTGACATTATTATTCTGAACAGGAAGGCAGCTCCATTCCAGCATTATGAACTGGTTTGAGAAAATTACTGATTTTCGTCATTTCAGCAGATGAACCAAAATGTTAATAAAAGAAGCATCAAAGTAATTATCAGAATGAACAGTATGTAAAATTTTCAGGTGTTTCTTTAATCTAAAAAGAGTCTTGTCCACAAAACCTGTCCCATCTGACCCAAAGAAAAACACTTTCTTTCCTTGTATTTATTAAAAGAAAAAAAATAAAAAGAGAGAGAGACTCCATAGAGAGATCTGTTCCTACACATTCAAGATGCCACCAGCACCATACTGTCAAATCCTCCCTCAGAAAGCAGCTGTGCCCTCACTGCACTGGATGAATGACAGAGCTCTGTCAGGACATCAGGCTGACCCATAACATTGCTGCTGTGTCCAGTTGACCAATAAATAATGTCTTGTTCAGAGATGCTCTCCTGAATATCCGGGTAGTCGATGTTCTCAGCTAAATGCTCCCTAATGGGTGAGGTTTCCTTTGGAGTGGATGGGACTCTCAGATGCCTGCGGGTGAGGGTTTTCAGTGGTGCAAACTGAAAGAGCCTTCAAGGGATTGAAGCCAAGAGCATCCTGCAGTATCCTCTCTCTGTAGCGAGAAAAATTGTCACCAACACTTAATCATGGTTTTGTTTGTTCATTATTTTTCCCTACAAATAACTATTTGGGTCAAATTTATGAACAGCTTTGAGATAACTGAATTTTTTGGGGGGAGAATTTGCAATTTGCTTCTAAGTAACTGCTGAGAACTACCTCAGCAGTCAATTACTATTGGCAGCTCTGAGAACCTTTCGGGTAGGTGGAGACAGTGTGGAAGAGAGAGAAGCGAGACAAAACATTTTCCAAGCAAAGATATAATTAGGGATTAGACAGACTGATCCTACTCCATAGTATAATTAGGAGATTATGGCATGGCATTGGCTCGGATTAGTCTTGACAGAAAAATCTCTACCCTGCTCTGTAAAACCTTCCAGGTTTTGAACCGGAAACCTGTTAACAAAAAGTCCTCACTGTCTTAAACCCATGCCCTGCAGCAGTCTTGTGCTGCTAAGGCTTGCATGTTGAGGAGTGAATGGAAACTTGTGTGGCCTCCAGGGCAGAGGTGGAGAAACCCCTGACGGGAGGTGACCACAACTCAGTCTGCTGCTTCCCCTTCCCTTCACAGAAACAGGTCCCAGCTGAGCCTCCTGTGGTGTCCCCATCACCCCCTCAGCCAAGTCTTTCTTTGAGCACCTCCTGTTTATTGGCACCATAGGCCAGTGGACTTGAGGGCTCCCTGCTTCTCCTCTGGTTTCTGGGCAGATTTCTGCTGGGATCTCTCCTGGGGGTTTAGGAAGAGGCATGAAGTGCACCTGCCAGCTCTCTAGACCTGTGGGAGGACAAAACAACTCTCTTACGCAGTAAGGGGGTCGCCGAGGAATGTTTCCTGTGGGCTGGTGGGCAGGGAAAGAGAGAGAAACCAGCCTGTGCACAGCCCTGGTGTCGTAGCGGTCTGCATCAGCCAAGCCAGAGCCTAAATCAAATGAACACAAAAAAAATTGTGAGAATCAGCTACATGGATCACATCCTCCTATTCCTAACCTTTCTAAAATCAATAGTAAAAAAAAAAAAAATTACCTCTCATTGAACCACCAGCAGATAGACTTGGTGTGTTTTGGGTACACTAGTTGATTAATTCTTGATAAAAATCAATAAAGCACTCCAGTGAAGCATTCCCCAAAACAAGCAGTAAGACCAGTGCTGCCATTCAAGTGTGGTATTTTTTTGTGGTGCCCAGAGATGGAGATTTCTTGAGAAGAGGGGAGTGGGGAACTGTATTGCTCCACTGCAGCTCTGAGCACTTTGCTGTGGGTTTATTTGTCATGCACTATGGTTGCAGTATCAAGGCTGTCCAGTTACCATGGTATCCTCTTCTTTCTCTACTACCTTTATTTTTTTTTTGTTCTTTTATGTAGTATTAGTTCTTCAGCACTGGAGCCACCTTTTATTACGTTATATTTATCACTAGTTATTCATGGCAGTGTAGATTGTAAATGTGAACAACTCTGAGTAATTCACTTCCCTCATTATATTTACCAGCACAGGATGTCGATAATAAAATAATAACTTCATCCTATGGTAAATTAATAAGAATAAATCTGGTGATGAAATACATGTGACAAAAGCCCAGTGTAAGAAGGCCCTGCAGATCCATTTTTTGGTTTATTCTTCTGATGCTCAAAAGTCAATGTATAGTAAAGTTTCAACAGCATGCACAAGAATATCTGGACCAAATAAAAGGCTTTTCTTCTTTGGGGAGCATTGATTTCAACAAGGTCAGTTGTCTTTCTCTTGCTGTGCAATCACAGAATGAAAACTAGCAGAATTCACAGCAAATAGATCAATACATCATCTTGTCAGACTATGATTTGTCTGGAGACAAATGACTGTCAGATTTCCTCAGCCTAGGACGTTAATCTGAGCACTCACTCTCTGTCACCGAGTAATTGTGCTAAACTTCCCAGCACTCACATCAAGGCAAGTATCCACAATACTAAAATGAAAGTTAAACATGTGATTTTAATTAGAAATTATTCCAGAGCAAGTGCTTGGTTTCTCAAATTTTTTATGGTATTATTTTGAATAGTTTTGCAGTTTAATCCATTATATGAACTAAATCTTTGTGATACACCATAGACTTCTCTAGTAAATGTAATCATTTCTTGTCTACACTGTATTTTCCTTGGTCAAGATTATTACCCCCTGGAGTACGTTACTTGTCCTTTTTGCTATCTGATAAGCTAATTTAAAAAGTACTTCAAATTGCAAATAAAGAAGTAGATTTAGAACTATAAAAAGTAATCCGTGTAATTCCATAAAAGCACCTATCTGAGGGATATTAAATGACTGCAATGTACAGTCAGGAATAAAAGGTAACAGTAAATTGGAGCTGTAATTTCATCTCCCATTAGGAGGTTAATTAATTTTCCTTTGCCAGTAACAGCAGTTGAGCTTCAACATAAGAACATATGATATGAAAGCCAAAAAGCTTGTTTTAAAAGTGTATATTGACAATCATCTGTGGTGGACTTTTCCCCCCACATATGGCCCAGCTGGACGACTTTGTCAGAGGCTGAAGAAAGCTTCAGGAGCTCCTGAAATTGGAGTGCATGCCTATTTCCAGAGTAGATTTTTTTATTTTTTCAAGATGTTGGAGATCTTATTGCCTAAAATACCTGCTTGCTTATGGGAATTTTAAATGTGAGTCTTCTTGCTTGTGCTTGACATCAATTAACCCTTGGAAGCAAGAAGTCTTCTTGCTTATTTAACACAATGGCCTGAAAAGATCTGTGTTTAAAGCAAGCCTACCAACCTGCCTGAGAGCCCTGTTCTGTTGAATAATCCTGTTGTTTGGGGTTTCCCCAGAGTGCTGAGGGCAGCTTGTTTCCCCAACATCCCAAAAGATGCCACTTGCACTGTAGAGAGCCCCACATCATCCACCAAATTTAAGGAGCCTGACCTTACTTCCTGGAACTGGGATGAGTTTCCCTGGCAGTCCCCCCTGGTTTTCCAGCAGATGGCAATAACCCATAATGGCTTAGTGGGAGGAGTGGGGGGTCTGCACAGAGCTGGGTCAGGAGCCCCCCCAGCAGCCCTGCCAAATCCCTGCGGTGTGGGGAGAGGCAAAAAGCAGGGAAGAGAGAGCAAGGCAATGAATAATAGATTACTAAAATCTAGCCAGCGAGAAAGTGCATACACAGGAGAGTGGAAGAGTGCATAATTCATCTATAATTGCTTGGAGGGGGATTTTAAATAAAGAAGAGAGATGGGTTGCACATTCCCTTTGTTTCTTTTTTAAGTTTTCCAGCAGTTGAAATGTGTTGTACTTCACCTGTTTTGGCCATAGGGCTCAAAGGTGACCCAGCTACCATCCTGCCATCTGTCAGGTGATGTGGCTGGTCACACATGGGATGCCAAGGCGTGACTGAAGCATGACCTGAAAATGACTGCAGCCTGTAGTACTGCAGGCACAAAGTGGTCAGCGTGCAGTAAGCACCTTTAAAAAGACTGGGACAAAATCCTGATACCATCTTGTCAATGGCTGTATCACAGCTCCTGAAAATACCTTGGAGGGATTTCTATCTTGTGATTCACGGTTAATCATCCTCTTCACTTTGCAAACCATAGAATTTATGTGAGGTTGGTTTTTGTCAGAGCAAATGAAAACCTGTTTAACTTTTCTATGTTTCTGCAAAATAAACAAGGGAACAGAAGAGACCAACACAGGTTGACTAATCTGGATTCTGTAAAAGATGCTTCCTTGGGAATTGAGCATGTTTGTGTCTAAAAGTGATGATTTTGTGTGATAACTTACACCCTGCATTTGTCAAGATTAAATACCTGAAAAATCTTATTTTTTGTTACAGAAAGTCACATTAATATAGTCCCATGGTGTCAGCTCAGAGTTCTGTTTGTGCCAATATCCTGTCTCTGAAAGTTAAAAAAATCAAGCTCTTCTGGAGAAATGGCAAATGAAACAACGTGCCCTGATTTCCTGATCACCATGAGGGAAGGACAAAAGGCTGGTCTCTGTCGTAAAACCTGAGCATTTGTGACGGCCACTGTTCCACAGTTACCTGTGTAAAGTGCCTTTTGTTTTCTCATCCTGCTACACTCCTGGCCCCAGTGAAAGACTTTGGCAATAAGTTCCACGTTCTACTTTGTGTGAAAACCTTTCTCAATTTCTGCTTTGTAACATTTCAGTGTCACTGAATGTTCTCTTCTTTTTTAATTTCTTTTTATGAAAGAGTGCACTTAGAAACTTTTGGTCTGATTTGCCCTTCCCAAGGATAACTTGAGCTTATAATAGCATAAAAAAATTTCCACTAAACAGGAGTGGAAATGGATTACATATTTCCCATTGAATAGCAAAATCGCATCAAATATGGCCTTATTAATTAAAAAAAAAAATCAGATTTGATCTGGATTTGTTTGAACGATGCTACCTAGGGAGAGCAAAGGAGAAGCGATGTCACAGTATCCCCATCACAGAGCTACGGGGAGGGGGGCACGTCTCTTTGAGCATTCACACTCGGCATGAAAAATGCACGTTCGGAGTCTGCTTGAGGGGATTTAGGCCTCCTATACCACCACTTTCTCAGTCCTTCAGCATTAATCACCACGCCATTAAGTATTCCGGGGTGCCTGCAATCCTGTTGCTGCTGTTCCACTTAACATTAATAATTAAATCTTCACTGCAGAGGGACTGAGCTTCAGATATCTTCCATCCTCAAGGAGTGCTCCAGGCTGAGAAGCATTCACACCTTTTGTTGAAATGCCTACTCGTATGTTTTCCACACACCAAAACTGTGCCAATCACAGGGACCAAAGGTGGCCCATTTAGAGTGACTCTCGTGGTTAGGATGCTAATCTCTAAGAGATTGCAAACATGATTTTAAATCCAGTTTCTGCTTCGTTTGAAGTCAGATACAAGGTCTTTGTTTTGCTATAAAAACTATCACATTTAAATTTGTTTTGACCCAAGCTGGGGACTGGTTTTAATTTTGCTTCCTCTCCCCACCCCGCCTTGCTTTTTGTCTGTCTCGGCAGGAAGCCTGAGAACTCCCCCTCCCTCTTCGTGAATTGCAAACGTAATGTTAATACAACTCTGAGCCAGTGAACACTTGGCTTTGGAGTTTATTCATCCCTAAGGTAGAGCTATTATTTCATAATTGGAAACACCTTCTAGGGACTCTTTTATCAGTAGTTTAATGGGTACTTACATCTCCACCACTACTTCCCTGTGAATCTGCCTCGGTGTTAAGAGCTTTTATCTCGGCTCAGCTGTTTGCGGCTGCTCTGGGGCCCCTCCCCTGCGGGACGCAGTTTCATCCTGACCGAAACCAGCGTCCTACACAGCATCACTCCGGCGGTGGGGCAGGCAGGTGCTGCACGGTATTGCTTCCCACTCTGCAGGAAGGGATCATGAGCTCACTTATGTAAAACAGCCGATGGAGCAAACATATTAAGTACTGGTAAAGTCATGACCTAGTATGCGCAAGGCTTCTAGGCTTTCTAATTAGGGACTGAATTAATTAGAACTGGCTAAAATGCCCATATAGTGCGCAGGTTTTTGTTTCATGGTCTTCAAAAGAGATACAAGCGTCTAAAAGGTTTGGCATTTATTCGGTTGGAAACTGACTTTCCAAGTTAAGTCTATGATTACATGAATTAACGATTTTGATGAAAATAAAGAAAGTTTGGGGCTTGGCTAAATGAATTTGACAAGGGTAAGACGTTTCCATGAAAGTTTTAGGGAAGTGCCAGCCAGTGAATGGCTGAGGATGGTGGGGGGGCGGAAGGCATTGGATGACAGCTATGGCAGTGTCACAGTCTTTGATTTCTCCCTTTCTTTATCACAGAGCAATTGTAAAGTCAAGCTGTGATCTACCTGAAATGTTCCAGGGGATCCTTCACATCAGCTTGGGGCATAAACTGATGCTCGTCCAGAAAAAAAAAAAAAAAAATTCCATTATTTCTAATGAAACTTCTGTTTTACTACTTAAAAACCACATGCAAATAGCAAAGACCCAGCCAATCCCTTTTATCACTTTCTCCCATGGTTTCCTCTCTAGTGAAAAACTGGAATGACTCATTTCTGGCTAGAAGCAGGTGAGACAGCAGAACTAACAGCAGCATTGACTGTGTCACCTACAGCATTGTTCCTATGCCAGCCTTTGAGCAATGAAATCCTTTAAAAGAGTTTCATTCCAGTTTTCAGTGGAAAACAATTCTGTGAATAGAAAGAGCAAGAAAAAACGGCAGAGAAACTTGCAGGAAAGCAAACATAAGAAAATATGGACTTGGATTCCTGGAGAGATCTCTATTTGAAGGAGTGACAGGATTGGAAAGGGTTTTGGCTCTTAACTCCAGTGACTCCTTGGGAATGGCTATGATATACTGAAATTACTAAGAACTCTGAGCCAGTACATAGTTTCCTTCATACCAGCCCACTCAGGGACTTGAAATAACATTGTTTTTTTGTCAGAAGCAAAACACAGAAATGAAAGATAGAAACACAGCTTGTCATGGAAATGTCGTGACCTTCTACCTGACTTGTTCTGCAGTAGCCACTGGCATAGGAGGATTGGGTTTTATTTTCTTTTATGAAGCAGAATTAGAGAAGAGTTGGTACAGGGGCTATAATGGAACAGAGGAACTGGAGAAGGAAAAATAAAAGGTGGCATCTGTACCAGTCAAATAAACATGGTCACAGGTATTGGAACTTGATAATCTATGCCCATCTATACAGTGAAATTGTTAGAACAGTCCTCCCCATGGCTTTGGTCAGAGACCAGCTTGCTGTCTCCCACATGTCCTGTGATTGGACCTTTCCCAATAAATAATTTAGATAAGAACATTTGATTTTGAAGAGTAAGAAGTCTGTGGCTTGGCTGGTGGGCCTGACTGTCTGAGAGGCTCTTAGATCTGTTTAACTCACTGGTTTAGGCACAGCCGTAGAGAATTCAGGGACCTTCCTTGGACAGACCAACCAAATCCCATCTTATCTCTAAATGTAGCTGACATCATCTTGAAATGAGTTAAGATTTTTTCTGATTCTAGTATTCTCTCTGAAGCCATTCAAAATCTACACCCTACTTATGACAAGGAGTTTTTAAAAAAATAATATCTTCGATGCTGAATGATAAAAAAGTACTTTTTATACATACTGTTGCTGAATATTGTACTTCCTATTTCTATTTTGGGTAGAAGACACCTTCTGATTTCCAACTCACATCTGTTCACAGCTCAAATAGGAGAGCCACCCTGCACATGCAATATATTATGCAGCAGCAGCTCACCCAGTCACAGAGACAGCCCTGGACACTAAAGCTGTGCCTGCGCAAGTAAATAGAACTGTCCAAGGCTGTCCTCTGGCCGGAGTGTACTGGCAGCATCCATCAGCTAAACTCTTCCACCCTCAAAGCCAGACTGGATGCATCTAGAGGGCCTAATGGGAACAGTCTCTGGCACATGCTAATTCTCAAATTGCTTGAACATGGAGTTATTTGGTTTGGCCACAACCATGTGTCAAAACCAGGCCAGGGAGCATGCTGACAATTTAACACACTGGGTGGCCTAGTTTGTTTATCAGCATGGCCATGGCTTTAGACTGTGATATGCAAGAATGTTTACTGACTTGATTATCACAGTTACCAGATTAAATATTTTTCTGAACCACTGAGACCCATAAAGTGAAACCTCTTCCATCAGGAACTGTTCTCTAGCTCAGTTTTCTTCAAGCCCAACCCCATGGTGACCAATACCTTTAAGAGAAAATTATCATGCTTATATAACCAAAGATTTCAGAGAAAAACTGAAAAATAACATATGCATGTCTATTTTTCTGGTGATAGGTAGAATTAAATTAATTTTAGGTAGCTGAAAATTAAAAATAAAAGTCACTAATTTTTTTCCCATGAATTGGTCTAATTCTTTGTGAACGTGAAAGCTTTTGGAATTCACCAATTCCAGTGGTAATGATTTTCACTGTTAAATACCTGAACAAACTCTAGAGTGCAATTCCTCTTATCACATACAAGCCCTTACTTTAAAATGGGATGACTTACTCTCTAGACTCCTTTCACTGTAACAAATAGAAGTCTTAAGGCAGCTCTCTTTGATGCAGACATACACTAATAGACACCAAAACAAACTTGGGCAGGATGAACTTCTCCCCTGGCTTTTAGCTATGCCTGTTAAGCTGAGATGAACCCCATCCAGTCTACCAATTTCTGCTGTTCCTCATAAACAAAACTCAGCATAAACAGAAAATCTCATGTGACTTCACTTTGACTGCCCCCTGGGAACTTTGCCGGACCTTGAGAAGCCTCTGGGTCTAGCATGGGTCTAGCAACTCTCAGTATGAGTTGGAGCTTCCAGTTTCAGTGCACTCATCAGCAACTGCGTTGTTTACCAAGTCATTCCGGGCCTTTGCACTGGAGCAAATTCGGAACTTGTGTGATTTGGGGAACAAGAAACTCCCTTATATCTTCCCTCTGCCTAAATTTGGTGCAGTATAATAAAATGTACTTAAAAATGAAACAAAACCTGAACAGTTAACACACCAGGTTTTATTAATTCTTTTTGCACAGCTACGTAACATCTTTATTTCTAGTTTGCTTCTCAGTGGTTCCTAAACTTATTTCTTTCCTTTTCACTAGACAAAAAAATAACATAGAAATTAAAAACAATGATGCAGGACTCTCCTTAATTCTCCAAGGTATAAATGTAAATTTACATTGTGCTTTTTGAATATCAGCATTTTTCATTACAGATTTATGCCAGGAGAGAGATATCATTATTTAAAGGATTAATTGTGCCTTTTGTGTGTTTTACGTGTTAGCTCAAACCATGGTGAGATCAAGACATGATTAGCTGTGCAGAGCTAAGATTTAGCTTAGGCAAAGGTCTTAAGTCAAGGTAGCACAAGAAGTGTCCTCCTTCACTGTCAGCTTTAGCTGTTCTGTCAGAAAATTATTCAATACTTTTCTCTACTTTGAATTCTGTGCTGTGACTCAGAGGTATATTTTCATGCTCAACATGGAAGTGATACAGTTTATAACACTATACTTGAGAAGAGAAAAGCGATAAACAGTTTAACTTCTTAGGTAAGTAGTGAGCCAGGTGTTGGCAAGAGCAGAATGAAAGGATCAGTTTGACCAAAACAAACCTCAGTTTGTTCTTTAGCAATGCTGATAATCAGATAGCTGTAAAAAATTGTCCTTTAATTGGAAACTGAGACTGCTAATACAGACAATAGGCATGTTTGATTTTTTTGTTACAGCTTTCACTGGATGATCTGACAGAGATGTGAATACTGAACACCACAATGGCCATGTGGCTAATAAACAGAGCAAAGTAAAAAAACATAGGTTGGCCACTGTCCACTCTGGATAATAGGATTTGCAAAAATAATCTGCTGGCAAAATGGAAAAATTTTACAAATTCCTTGCTGATTATTTACAGCAAAACTAATAATCTTCTCTAAACTGTGGATAAAAGTTCCTCCTTAAGGCAGAGAACATTCCTTTGTAGTGTCATAGTGAAAGAAGTTCTTCACTGAACTTCTGAGGAATCTGAGTTCCTTTTTCTGTATTCTTTACTTTCCACCGTCAATTGATTTTCCTTATAATGCACAGTTATATAAATAAAAATGGCTCATCTGTTAGTTGAGTCAGGAGATGGGGAGTAAATTGACAAGTTCATGCATGTAGCCCACAGCATCTGCACTTTGTGAAAAAATTCTTTTGTACTACTGAGAGAGAACAGAAAGGAGGGTTTGATTGTATGTCTACGTGTGGGTGGTAAGAATATTTTTAGATAGAGGTGAGAGGCTGGAAGCTGTAAAAAAACCAAGAATAGAAGCAGAGTAGTCAGGAGATGACACAGGTAATGTTCTTTAAATCAGGCAAGTTGAGCCATTTAATAAAACACATTTGTAAATAGTATTAGAAGTAAAATACAAATATTTTCTATTTATATCAGAACTGTTTGCTGAATTAAATGTGTTTGTCTAAACTCAGAATGGTTTCTCTAGTGCATACCACTGCTGGGGTTATAAGATTTAACAGACGAAAAGTCTCTAAAAGAGAGTGAAAACCCAAGGACAGTAAAATGAGCAAGGTGGATATTTGCAGTATCTGCCTGTGAGATGTGACAAAACTTTCTGTATTTGCCTTCTTGGTTACTTCCAAAAGAAAGAATCAACACAGTTCATTATGAGATTAGTGTGTGTGGTGAGGAGGGGTGGCAAACAATGCATAAACAACCCGGATTTAATGCTGATCACATTTTAAGCAGCACGTTTCTGCTGCTTACCTAACATCAGTCCTGGCACTGTGAATAGTAAGATGGCAACAGCCACTCTCAGCTACGCATTTCAAATTAATTAGAATACGACACACATCTAGAATTACTGCAACTGAGGCATAAAATAATGGACAGCTGAACTTGCAGAGATCTGAAACAGACTCAAAAGAAAAAAAATAGAAAAAAGTAAAATGGGAGTTTGTCCTTCAAAATTAATGGGTTCATCTTTTTAGATATATAACCCTGGTACTTCAGAACTTTGAATCTAAGGAAAGAAAGCAACATTTCTAGATTTAATTTAAACACTAGAAATGGACTTTTCCAAGACTGCTTTTTCAGAACTGTGAAGCTTGTTCTCTATGGATTTGTGTTTTATGATAGAATGCATGCATCAACCTTTTCTCCACAATTTACAATGTCATTTTCTTATGTGGCTTCTTCTCCACCTTTGTATGGCTGACTGCTTTTACAGAACTAGTGGGAGCTTACCTTCCTTTAAGACAACTCCCTTTTGGCAAATATAGTTAAATTTGGACAAAGATTTTGAAAGTCTAGCATAACAGGACAGTTCAAACACTGACTTTTCATAAGGAGTCAGTTTATGAATAGAGAGGTTGATGAGTTGTGTGCAAGTTATGATATGGAACATTCAGAACACAACAGGTACGTGAATTGAGTCCTGTAGTTTCTACCGTAGCTCACATAAAGCAAGTATAGGTGGCAATTCTTTCAATATGAGCTTTGTGAGGTCAATATGTGTACTGGATGATTCCAACTAACATATAGTCCCATCTGAGGTGTCAGTATAATAGCCTTCCTACATCTCCAAGGGCAACAACTCACAGTGATTGTGAACTTCAGCTTTTCCCACTCCAGTGAAATGATGGAGAAATCCTTCACAGGCAGAAAATGTAATAGATAATAAAACTGGAGCTTGGGCTGGACAGTTTATTTGTAGTGTGGAATCTTTCATGACTGCACTTGGGCAGGGCCTCAAAATTACATATCTTCTGGCACCTTCGGTTCTATTATGCATGTTGATATTATGTGGGACCATTGGTTCAACAGTGACTCAGAGCAAAGAGTGCCTCAGCCTGAATCACTAATGCCATATCCTGCAGCACTCTAGTAAAGCCTTGGCAATGGGGAAGGATAATTACAATGTGGTTACTACGACTGATTTTTGAGATGCTTTTATACATACCTCAGGCATGTCAGTAGGTAAAATGTAGTCAGCTTGCTCAGAAACACCCAAGTCTCCCAAGTATATTATTTTTTAGCACAAAAATGGGCAGACAGAATCCTACTAGACAAAAAACATCCAACCAAACATCCTACCCTGAATTACTCTACGTCTTTTCCATGTATATGTATTTTACAAAAAAGTATGAATACAAAACTACTGTCCTTTTACTATTTTTTTTTCTTTTAATGATAAATAAACATCTATATACAAGATGTTGTTTCCCTCACAATAGAAATGCTGGTCTCTAGTCCGTTTTTTCAGACTCTGAATAACTGCTGAATGAGTACGTGTGACAGTGATATCAGCCTTACAACATCAACAGAATTTTAATAATGGTGTTTTGTGAACAGACAGCCCAAAGTCAAATGACCCTTGGTGTCAAAGGGACATTCTCACAAGTATTCAGGCTAAAATACACAGAAGCAAAGCTACAAGATATTTTTAGTGTTTGCTACTTGTCTTGCATGTTTGTCATATAACACCTGATACGAGAATCAAGGAAATTTAAATCCTGGAAACTCAATATGAATTGGGATTAAATATGGAAATATGTCCACATGTTCAATTACACCTCTTGATGCTATTTTTATCTTTTCCTCAATAAGAGTCTGTCTCTCTCTCTCTTGCTGGAACTCCGCAGATCTTTTGCCATTGCATTTCCTTCTCTCAGCAAACCTGTTCTTTCCACCTTCTGATGATTTCACTGTCTCCTTCCTTCTTCCGTGTGTTAAAATAATCAAAGAAAAAGTTAGGCCAGCATTAACCTTCATTAGATTAATAGCATGCAGACAGTTTACATGTCTCTGTGCCATTGTTTCCGGATGTTTGCAGATTCATTCAGATACCACTGTATCAGTTACAGTCAGTTCATGCTTTCAAGGTTATCTCTGCAACCAAGAGAACTAGATACTGTTTTTCAAAGGAGAAGGATAAGATTACTCACAATTTCAAAATGCTATGAAGGCCACCTAAATCTTCCCAACTTTTGAAGGCTTTGACTAATATAGTGAGAGACACCAAGTAAGTTGTAAATGACAAGGTGTAACTGACAAGGACTAATTATTTCTTTCGGGACAGACTATTTGAAAAATGGGCTTTCTTCTGATGTCAACTGCTAAACACTCAGACCGACTCCTGCTTGCAGCGAGGAAGAGGTGCAGTTTTCTTTTCCATCAGGTGTTCTCAGCGGGGACAGAATGGCCTAGATCTTTCACGCCGCCGCGTGAATCAGACGGCGATGGCATCGCTGCTGCGGCCGCCCCGCATCCCTCGGGCAGGCAGCGGCGGGACAGCAGGCAGCGGCGGGACTGCCCGCAGCACGGACGGACGGACAGACGGACGGACCGACGGGGTCCCCGCCCCCGGCACACCCCGCGGGCCCCGCCCCCGCACGTGACGCGGGGCGGTGACGGCGCCGAGCCCGGAGCCCGCACTCGGCGGGGCCGCGGCGGGAGCGGAG
>VXAU01004424.1:684892-706544 GCA_013399695.1 Formicarius rufipectus | reverse complement strand
GCACCGGGGAGGCGGCTCCGCACCCGGGAGGCGGCTCCGCACCCGGGCGCTGCCGCCGGGCCCGCGGTGCCGGGGGACGGGCAGGGCCGCCCCAGCCGCTGAGGGCGGGCGGCGCTCGCTCACCTGCGGGAGACAAAGGGAGGCAGCGGCGGCCCCGCGGCCTTTCCCGGGCGCCCCCGCCGGTCCGGGAGGGGGTCTAGACCCGACGCCCTTGTGTGAACTTGAGCGCGGTAACTCGGGGCGGGCGGGTCGGTGCGGGTGTGCCGCCCTATTTATAGCCAGCTCCTGGAGGCAACAACTTAACAAAAGCCCGCACCGAGGAGGGAGCTTGGGGTGCTGCAGGCCGACTGAAAAGTTGTCCTGACAGCTGCTCAAAATGTATCGCCTGTTCAATATTCTGAGTCACAGGCAATTAATAAATGGTTGCTTATTATGCTGTTAGTGTTTAGGGCCCTGTGATCTCCGGGAATGTAGCTAACTGCCAAGTAGTGCTCGATTTCTTAACTACGTTAGTAATCTCTGAGGAACTAAAGGACTAAAGCTTGTTGCCACAAAACTTACAAGTTGTCTTTGCTTCGGTTATATATGTTGTTTTCATTTGCATATTTGAAACTATTTCTGTACAACTTTTGCATGCTCTAGATGAACGCTTTGCAGATGGCTCTTACAGGCTCCAGTGAGGGCTGGTCTGCGTGAAAATACTGGCTGAGGAGTCAAGTGTGCTGGACAAGGAGTGGTGCCCCTTGGGAAGAAAGGTATGAATAGGGTTGAATTCTGACAAGGTTACTGTGGGACCTGTCTCCCAGGCAGTGCTTGTGCAGAGTACAGCCTGAACTCTTAGGAAGACTGCCTAGGGAGAAGCAGAATCGTGGAATCTACTGAGCTGCAGCCAGGGTATCTCATCTGGCCTGAACTGTTAAGAATTTATCTTAATTTAGCCTCCATAATTGGGTTTATTTCTGTATCAGCACTGCGGAAGGGTTCATTTCAGTAGTGGGTGAAGTTTGATGCTGAAAATGGAAAAAGATTACACAAGTCAACTGCTGCTGCTTTATAGGACACTCTGAACAAGGTCACACAAAGAAACTTAAGGCGATTGGTTAATAGTGGCTTTTTTAACAACTTAGCTGCTTATTGCAAAGTAAGTAACAAGTCCATAGCCGCAGTGAGTAAGGTTTTTTTCCCTAGAAATTTTCCCTATATTTCCTAGACGAAAAGAAAAGAAATAATACAAAGTACTTTTAGTATTTCTCAAGTCAGTTACTGTTTCTGGAAGACCAGAGGAAAATACTCTGTGACTGTTCATTTCAAAAGACAAGTATGAAACACTTACTATGTAAATCCTCTTCTTTTTTTNTTTTTTTTTTGTTTTGTTTTTTTTGTTTTGTTTTGTTTTTGGGGGGTAGTGAGGAGTCTTTAGTTCTAGAATACTGCTGAAGTTAGGGGTGATCATATCTAATATGGTATATGAGCATATTATATGCGTCATCCATGATCAGAGTTAGAATTCTGTATATGTCTTATGTAAATCATCTTGAAAGAAACATGGTATTGTGTTTCAGGGTGATCGAGTGAGCATCATTCTGCCGTTAGGACTGGATGCTGTAAGGTGGTGTAGGGTTTAGGTTGCCCTAGGAAAGGCTCACCTCTGTGGAGACCTTCAGCTCTCTGAACCCTGCCTATCTGTCACATCGGCTGTCACATCACCATAGATAAAAACGGTCTCGTTTTATTTGGGACGTACGTAAAATCTAGCTAGAGGCAAATGTTTGCTTGCAAAACCCCTGGTGCTACGTCTTCTCCGGGCCGTGAGCACGGAGCGGGCTGTGCTGCCCCGGGCAGGGGAGCGGCGGCGCCCGCGGGCGGAGGGGTGCTGGGGGAGGGAGTGGCTGACCTCTGCGAACACCGAGGGCTGCCAGCCTTACTCAGCCTTCGCTGAGTAAGAGATGGGAACAGTTCCATCGGCAGTCGGAGTCCGAAGGGATCTCTGCCTCTCGCTTCCCGAGCGTAGCTGGGCTGCTGCACCCGCTGCCGTGCGTCTCATCACCGGTGTCCTCTCCCGCACGGCAGCGTGAATGCTCCATGAAAGGGGGGGTTGTGTTTCCGCGTGGAGGTGTGACCAGCCTTAGCTACCCTATAGTGATTGGGTTTTTCCCCACCAGAAGAAGAGTGAGGCCTGAGTTTGTTCTTTGGTGTTCATGAATAAGTTTTTTTAGGTCTTCATTGCCAGTGAGGCCACTTGTTATTAATCTCTTAATCAGATGTTGAGACTGTATTATTTCAAGTATTAAAGCTTTCAGATATGCTCTGTGGAAGTAAATGATTTTTTCATGCTTATCTTCTAATTAGGGTTCTTCAACCTTCTTTACTAAAGTAGGTGCCATCCAGCATTACAGGTAATGATAAAGAAAAAAAAATACAGTGAGGGTACAAGATCTGACCAGCCATATCACTTTGGTTTGTTGATTAGTAACCCAATGAAGTCAGTACTCCACGTGTCAGTATTGTGCATTGACACCTGCATCATTGTGAACTCCTTACAGGAGGGGTTTGGCCAAGATTTTCGTGGATCTTTGACTCATGTTTTCTGAGACATCTTCATGAAAGGACATTACAATTAGCCGTCCCCTGGGCTGCACGTGGAGTGCATGTGGCACAACAGCTGCATTAAAACAATTCAAGCAAAATAAAAAATAATGCGTTTCGAGCTGTGAAATCAAGGCTACTGTAGTTGTTTGCAGACCTACAGGGTTAATTTCCTACCTATAACATAGCTATCTCTTGCTTCTCTAGGTTGAGGAGGAGGATTAGAGCCTTGCTGGTCCTGATGATGTGATCTGTTTGCAAAAGTGCTTTAGTGTTCTGGCCAAACACAGAACACAGTCTGTCTCTTTTTGATTGTATATTCAGCTTTACCAAATGTTTGCTATTGACTTGATAATTTTGCAGCTTGGATGAAAGAACAGAAATCGTGCTGCTTCTTTTTTTTTATTTTTTTTTTTTTAAAGATAATGCTATAAAACTGATTTAAAAAGTGGATAGAGCTATTTTTGTAGCAGCTCTGTTTTATTTAACTTGTATTTATCAATTTTTTTTTAAACATAAAATGCAACTTGATCTTCGTCTTGTAAAAATTCTAATTGTGCATTCTCAGTTGATAGTCATATGGAGGTGGCAAAGGAGAAATGAAAGTCCAGGCTTTTAGACACTTGTTAGCCCTGTGGGAAATCAGAGGCTTACGTTGTCTTTTGGTTTCTGTATGGGAGAAAGGACAAGGACCCATTCACTCTTTCTCTATGTTTCAATATTTTAAGGTAGCAGAGCTTCGAGGTAGACTGCAGCTTGGTAAGACTTGCATTTTTCTGGTGTATGACCTGGAAACCGTGAAAGGGATCAGTAGCAACTTTGAAGAAGCGTTGGAAGGAGTTGAGTTTAGTAACAAGAAAAAGTAATATTTGCATGGCAGAGCTTGGAAAACTAAGAAAAGAGTGGGAATGGCTGCAATTTGTTCATGTTTACCTTCTGCTGCTGTTGCTAAACAACTGCAGAGCTGCACTTAAAAACACCTATTTATGTAGAGCAGCAGGTAAGCAGGTTGTTTTGTACTGAGGCTGCAAATAGACTATAATAATGTGAATGTCATTGTACCATTTTATGGTAAACACCAGAATCCTGGCATTCTTTCCTGCTGCTTTGTGTTCATATTGTCAGCAGTGTTGAATGTGGTACCGTAATTCCTTCTGCCAAATCCTTGATTAAATTGTAAGTCTGATTTTGTGATTCCATTTGGAATCTTGTAAGTGGTGGTGGCTGTCTAGGTACCTGTAGGAAGTAAAAGATGATGGACTGCAGGAGAGAGAGACACACATTAAAGATGGGCACTTCTGTCTTGGCATCATACTTTAGCTTTCTACCTTCTACGGTTTCTTCTATGTTATGTGGCAAATGTGTTTTTTTCAAGGCTCTGATCAGATAACAGAAATGGCAAAAGAAAACTGAAGAACTCTTAGTAGTTTCTGCTTTAGCTCTCCCCAGAAGTTCTTTTTTGTTATTTCTGTCCTCAGTCCCATTTAGGAAGTAAGTTCCCTCTGCGTGTGTGTGCCTGCACAGAATTGCATTAGTTCCACTCTGTGGCAGGGTAAATGCTACAGATCTCATCACAGTCTTGACTTGCAGAGCTGCAAGTTTCTACATAACTTTTCTCTTTCATGAAACATGGATTTAAAAATAAAAGATGTATTTGTTAGTCTTTATAAGATTAAATTTGGCAACATTTTACTTGACTTTTCCTACATTATACTGAATGCTAGAGGTCTTCCTGTTTACTTACATGCTTTGTTTTTCAAGATTAAAAATCACATCTTTCGTTGATTTACTGTTGTGTTCAGTGTAAGTTGGCAAGACTGATGCTTATCCACTCATGAATTCTGACACTGATGCTACATGATTAAATAGAGAGGACTTGTAGTTCCTGGGTGTGGATGCAGTTGTCTGGATTATAAGATGCTGAAAGTACGTTTCAGAATTTTCATGTATTATTATCCATTTTGGTTTTGGTTCATAGTCCTGTTTTATTACTTCTGAGGTTTTTGTTTGCATTTTGAGTTTTAGCCCTTAAACGTTTGGTTAGATGAAGTTTTCTTTGTGGTAAATACCACAAAAAGCTCTTAAGAGCAAAGTTAATATACAGAATTTAAACCACTGGGACCAAACTATTTTGGAAATGTTGAGTGCTTTTGTCTAATACAACCATGGCTTTGGATGTTGAAGTCATAGTAGCAAGTTAGATAAACAAAGGAAAAAAGCAGTTATACCACTTGTTTGAAAGGCAACATGACCTGCAGCCTTAGACAGCATGGGTCATGTACCCTGGTCATCTCCTGGTCCAGTGAGGAGAACATGAGCAGGCTCTCTGGGGTCTGCAGCTGTGTGGGTCAGGGATTGCCAGCCCATCCTGAACTTGGTGACTGGGGTGTGACAGTGGGAGAAGATTTAAGGGATTCTGTAAGGAATGTTGAATACTCTGAAGAGACTCTTGAACTGAAAGAGGAATAAAAATAAGGAAAAAATAGTCTTTTGGCTATTTTGATTAAAACTGGTGTAGTAACACTGAAGAAATTAAGCCTATGTGTAAGCAAGAGGTTGTTCAGACCAGCCCCCCTCACCAAACCCCTGATGATCCATCAGTGTTTATTAGTAAAAGAAATAACAGGCTTAATGAGCCACTTGATAGCAGGAGACTTGTGTGAATAGGAGAGTGTGACTGTTGACTGTTGTTTTACTGATTTTCTGTTACATCACCATGAAAGAGATCTGAAAATACTGTGTTTTTCCATCGATTAATAGTCCAAGATTGACATAGCCAGGATTATTTTTGAAATTGTTTTTCATGAGGTTCTCTTAAACAATCACTTTATTTCATATACTCCTTTTTTCTTACAGCTCTGATTATTAATGGGAAAATAACACTGGAACAGAATGTCGCTTACCTCTTGCCTGAAAAGGTGAAATCTTTTCAAATAGAAATGGCTGATAAAGGTGGGAAGATCCTTCCAGGACAATTGTACATTCAAGTGGAGTACGACTATGAATATGAGGCCAAGGACAAGAAAATTGTGATTAAGCAAGGGGAGAAATACATCTTGGTGAAAAAGACTAATGATGATTGGTGGCAGGTCAAAAGAGACGAAAATTCCAAACCCTTTTATGTGCCAGCACAGTATGTGAAGGAAATACCCCGGAAAGCACTGATGCCACCTGTTAAGCAGGCAAACATGCTGCCAAATAACACTTTGAAGTTGACACATGGATTACAGAGATCAACAGAAAATGTGAATAAGTCACCAGAGCTTTCTAGTTTCGGAAAATCTTCTCCAGTTCAAGTGTCTTGCTTAGTTCGAGATGCCAATCAGAATCTGGGACCAAACAGTACCCCTTGTCAAACTCTTGGTTTGAGTCTGGACCTTACCCAAAACAATGGAAAACTTAACAATGAGTTACAATCTCCCAAGGTTTCCAATCAATTTAGAACCATCTCCATGGGTCACTTCCCATGCCCAGAGTTCTTGGAAGTAGAGAAGACCAGCTTTTTGCATGAACAATCTTGTGATTCAGCAGGAGAAGGCTCAGAAAAAATTCACCAAGATTCAGAGTCTGGAGATGAACTCAGTAGTAGTTCCACGGAACAAGCACAGGTAAGCTAAAAAGTGACCCCCATGTGTAGTTTGTTGGGTTTTTTTTCATTATTGCCATAATTGCTTGCTACTGTTTTGAGATTTATTTAGAAATTCCAATTAAGTAAAAATGTCTTCTCTCAGCATGAACTTGTTACTGAAATCTGAACAAGTTGGTATGTATAGCTCTAGTCCTTGCAGAATTACTGTGCTTCGGGAATTAATTCCATTTACATTAACCTCTGATTGAATGTTACAGGAACACTCTTGGTCTTTGTTTAGTAAGGTTGTTTTGATATGATACTGAATTTGGGTTATATTTTCATTCAGAGGAAGAGAGCCTACTGCTCTAACTCCTCACTGCTTGGCTTGTTGAAAATAACAGTGCTGGTTACTGTAAATTTTTCTTAAGTGTGTATAGATAGCAAAAGAGCTGTAAATTGGTGTATTGGTGGGTTTAGTAGTTTTAAAATGTTACAGTTCAGATTTTCATGCAGTGAAATTTTCATTTTCTGGCTTGAGTATTTTATTTGTAGACTCTTTTAATGAGTCAGCCCTGCCAATTCTGCTTTTCACAACTTTACTCTGGATTAAAACTCAAAACATGTGAGTTTGTTAATTAGTATGGAAGAATCT
Source organism: Formicarius rufipectus (assembly GCA_013399695.1). Lineage (NCBI taxonomy): Eukaryota > Metazoa > Chordata > Aves > Passeriformes > Formicariidae > Formicarius > Formicarius rufipectus. The sequence continues at coordinate 699,735 of VXAU01004424.1, read as the reverse complement.
CAGGAATGGTGTACTCCTACTTCAGGCTAAAACTGAGCATTGATGGCCTTTGTCCTTAGTCAAGCAGTTTCTCTCAGTCTTTATTTTTTTTTAACAGGCTTCCCCACCCCCACTGAAAGATTAGAACTCTGACTTAATCAGGTCACTTCTGGTACAAGTAACCAAGTTAATTAGTCTGTTGTAATCCAGGTTTTTTCTTAAACCAGTGATGTATGTGTACATACACATAATTATATGTGTGTTTGTATATATAGAGAATTTCCCCACCTCACACCTGCCTTCCCCATCTTTCTGTAGGGAGATGTTAAGTCACTTTAAATTCTGTTAAAAGCTCCGTGCTCTTGAACTTTCTTGCTCTGTAGTGTGAAACTGTTGTTGCTTGGGTAAAAACTGATTGTTACAGTAAATCCCACTTGCCAACATGTATTCAGAGTACCAGAGGATCTCAAGTCAAACTTGAGGTTAACTTTAGAAATTAAAAATCTTATAATTGGGAACTGTGAATCAGTACTTGGCTAATAAGACACAAGGAAGACAAAGCTGCTTAGGAATGAGGCAGTGTGGGAAGATCTTAAAGGCAGAAGATTGATTAGGTCATTTAAGTAGTCTTGAATTGTATGAGCTCACACATGCACACACATATATATATATATACACTTATTGAAATACTCAAAATCAGCCAGTTTTCGATATCCTACTATATTTGTTGCCTCATTCTTGAAATTCAGTTTCTCCAGTTATGGGACAACATGCCTCAAATATTTGTATATTTCATGATAATTTTATTTAAACTTTATTTCCCCTCTCCCACATAAGGATTAAATATGATTACTGAGTTTAATTTCTTTTCTTACATAACGGCTTGTATATACCATGTGAGAACCAATGAGCTTTCTTGCACTTTGTTTACAGCTCTGCCTTAGCTCAGTGTAGTTGATATGAGCCAGTTGGAAAGATAAAACGATAATTAGGTATTCATTTTAGTATCATGTGTTGTCCTGTTTACTCCCACAGTAATCGATTGCCAAACAGATTATGGAAATGCTAAGGAATGCTTCGAAAGTATATCCTACTTTAAATAGTTTACCACATTAAGATTTATATTACATGTTAAGACAGTTTCTTCTTCTGTGTTGACTACAGTTTGATGCATTTCCTTCTCTAAAGTAGATGGAATTAATATTTCATGGGTGTCTTTTGTCGATAATAAATATATGGTGTGCTGCTCAGTTTCCACTGGACTTCGTGCCTGTTGATACAGTGATACTTTATCTTTTCACCTTTCTCCCCTCTCCCCCGCACCCCATGATTCTCAATGCTACAACCAATTTATAAGTTTGGATTTGAGAGATGCAGCAGTGCACATATTGTAGACTTTACTGGGTTCTGGAAGGTCTGAAGAGAGCAGTTTTCACAGTGCTTAAAAATAACAGCTGCTAAAAATGTCACATTTTGGCTGTGGAAAGTGCACAGAAGTTTCTGACTGATGCTACTTGGAGAACTTGCCATTATCACACTCTTGGGCAAGGAGAGCGCCATGCTCACTGTGCCTTTCAGTTTGTCTTATTTTTTGTAGCTTAATCTCATTGTGCATAATCACAAGCTCTTTAGATATAATGAAAATGTTTGACATTTAGTAGCTGTAGGTATTAAAGCAGTGGTAGCACTGATGTCATTGATAGCTCAGTCTAAATATTCAGAGTGCCAGCCTTCTCACTGGAACAGCCTGGGTGGTTTTTTTTTTTTTTTTTTTTTTTTTTAAGAATTCTTTCAATAATGAGCATTGTTTAGTAGAAATCAGCTGTGCAGAAATTAATGGCTCAGAAAGCTGTTTTTATTGCTCTTAGTCTGTAGTGAGAACATCAAGTTCCCAGCTTTCACGCACAAACAGGATTTCACTTCACAAGACTTGACTGTGCTTCTCACTCCCCTGCCTGCTGTGGAGTTCAATTTTATGCAGTCTGCATTATAATGAACTCTAAGCTACAGGTGTTTTCTCCTAAATTTGTAAGATTAGAAGCTAGAATGGCCTTAATACCTTTGTGTGGGTGATTTTTTTGGGAAGTGTTGATGTGATGATATTCAGGTTTAACCTAACCTTCAGTGTATTTTCAGAGGAATGCTTGTTATGAGGTTATTCAAAGAGGTGGTTACATTATTCCCTGAAGATTATCCTCCTTCTCCTTTCCAGTGGTGAAGTGCAAGTTCAGCAGCTGTACAGTCTTGAGCTCATAGGCTTGCTGGCTGTGGAAATCCTGGAAGATCAAGAGCCTCCAAAGTACTCCATCAGGGAAGGATTTTTTTAGCAGATGAAATATATGAGATGAAGGATAGAGAGGTGACAGTGCGAGCAGAAGGATTTGCTTATGAGAATGTAGCAAAGGATCTGGTCAAGAGAAACATCAGACGTGGATGATGGACATTCTTCACATTTTATGGAAAGAAATTCCAACTATTGGGTGCAACTGTGGTGCATAAGGCATTGTAAGAGTCGTATGTTAGTTTATGGACTTGAACTGTAGAAAGGCTGGAGGTAATTAGAGGAAGTTGGTCTTGAGAGGCAACAAGCTTCAATTTAACCAGATTTAGATCTCTGGTGGAGACTGTAACTGCAGGTAGAATTGGAGCTAAAAGAAATGGCTCAGGAATGAATGCACATCTGGGTGTAAGAATCACTGACATTGATAGTGGCACTTGAAGCTGTGAGAATCTTTGAAATTCAATAAAATTTTAGGAAAGTGGTGTCAGGTGAGATGCCCTGATCCTACAGAAAGGGCAAAAATACTCCTTGGAGATGCTGGAGATGTGGAGGAAAGGAAAATTTTGGAAGAGGAATTCTTTAAGAGATATGGATAGTTATTTGAAAGAAGCAGATGGGAGGTCCCAGCAATAATGCAGTAGAAGCAGAGGCCTGAGTAATTGTTCTGAAGAAAACTTTACATGTTCAGGCATGCCTAAACAGGCAGGAAAAGATGGAGCACAAGTAGATGTTTAAAGTGATCCTGAAATGAGCCTTGGGCAGAGTTTGCAGGTAAAAGCTACTAACAGGTTTTGAGAGGGAAGGCGTGCAGGCAGGGAGAGAGTTGGTTGAGTTCAGAGATCATGTCAAGGATGTTTATGTGTTATCTTTAAGGGTAATACTTTGGTATAAAGTTGTTACAGACAGAAATTAAAGTCCCCTTTCAGCAATGCTAATGCATGTCCTATGAAAAGTTACTTTGTTTCTGAAGAGTGCTACCTCCTCTTCTGTCACAGGAGACATAGAATATATTGAAGAGTAAATACATGCACTGTCTTAATGTTACTTTTTATGCTTATTAAAAGTTACTTTTAGTAGCAGGCTGGTTTTAATCATTATAAATATAGACAGTGACCTATTTGCAAAGATTGTTCTGTCTTTCATCCTCTTTAGTAATTGACTATTGCATAAACTGTGAAGCACTAAAGGGGATTATCACTAGGATGACTGTTTTGCTTTGATTAATTCTCAGTAGTAAAGATCTTAAAAGGGCTCTTTCTGTCTTACCTTGGCAATTTCTGTGGGATTGCTGTAGCTTTTTAGTCAAGAAAACAAAATATTTTGTGTTTCTGTAGATGTCAGAGTGAATCTTCTGGAGATCTTGGCTTTCTTGACTTTGTCACTTAGTTGAAAGACTGGTGGCAAAGGATCAGTGTTAGACTGCCTTGCTGCTCAAATTTAAACCTTTAAAATAAATGCTCATCACTATTTTGTGAGGCCCAGAATTGGTTTGCTTCAATGGTAGGAAATGTCATGCTTATTTTTGCTTCATTCATTTGTCCAAGGGATAAATAATTTAACAGTATGAAGGAATCATGCAAGAACTCTTTTTTTCTTAATAAAACTGAGCATATTTGCAGTTTGTGGTGTCATGTATAATGTATAATTTAGAATTGTGTTTTAAGTACCATCCTTTATTAACTTTTAAAAAATCAGCATTTGTTATTCTAATGATGTTAAATGCTGAAATATGCCCATTATAATGAGGTGAAGAATAGTTTTCAGTGACAAGGAACTAAAAGCTTTATAGTTTAACAAAGTTTATAAATTTTTGTACTTTCAGTAGCTGCTGCTAGGACTTTGTAAACAGCTTGAAATGTTTGCTAAGTTGCATCAATGACTCAAAGGTTCTGGACAGGTGACATGAAGGAATACTTTTCCTGGATAGTGGTTTTTTGGTTTTTTTTTTTTTTTTTTTCCCCCTAGCCAGTGTCAACAGGTCTGGATAGTTTCACTTTACAATGGTGCTTCTTGTGATCAGCTCAGTACTTCTAATATGTAAGTCAGGTGGCAGATAATTGTCCCTGTCGGTCTGGGTGAGTAATTTTGAATTTAGATGCTCTAAAATGAGAAGCCACAGTGTCCCACTAACACTGCCTGCAGCCCATATCCCAAACACTCCTCTGAATGTCCCTGCTGCAAATTAGATTGACCTTCTTTTGGAAAAATCCAACAAACACAAGTTTTATCTATGTGAGGCAGTTGTCAAAAAATCATGAGCTGTTGTTGCTTGTTCTAGTGCTGGTGTTCGAATTCTCAACCAAGTAAAGTACAGATATACTCAGTACAGGCAGTTTTGTGCCGTGCTTTGAGAATTGAAACAAACATCAGGAACATAGTTACAATTCTGCAAGTGCCAACTCAGTCTTTTGACTTTTCACCCCTATTTACCTTAATTTCATGCAGAAAATGATAAAGTGGAACTTCCAAGGCTTCAACTTATGTGAATAGACCTCTACCTTTTGTCCTGGTAGAACTGCTTACTGGCTCAAATGAAGCTCAAGCTGCACTGCCTAAGGAATAAGGGTCATAATACGGAATTGATTTTTCTCTTTGTATCTAGAAAAGTGTAATTTTGAGTGTGCAATATGAATTTTGGTGGCTGCTGTCCCACCTGTCTTTTCTTTTGAATTAGTGCAAAGTGCCAGCCTCAGCAGGGTGATGACAAAATGTTTATGGATGGCGGAGTAAACGCTTAAACAGAAAAGCAGCCCTAGGAAAAGGAATGGGTGTTTTGTCTCACTGCTGCCTAAATCCGGGAGCAACTGGAGATATTGGGGACTTGTTTGTTCTCCCTTGGCAGTGCTTCTGTCATTTTAAGTTGGGAATCTCCAGACACAGAAAAGACTTTGTAGTAGATAAAGCTGTGTTTGAGACCGTTTGAGAGTATTTGATCATATCTTGTTCTCTCACAGAACTCTGGATATAAACAACTGCATTTGGTATGTCTTTACCTAGTTGTGATCTAGACAGTTGCTTAATATTGCAGTGCTTGCCTATGGAACAAACGTGCTGTTATTCTGTAGAATCCTAAAGAAAGTGTCATTTGTTTCACAGCAGTATGACAAAACGGTGGGGAACGTTTGACTCGGTAGAATAAAATGCAGAACACTTTGTTCCTTTTATTTTTATTTTTTTTTACACAGCTCTCTGGAATAGTAGACATTTGTGCTTAAAAAAAAGGAAAGTAAAATCTATGCATATCTAGTATGCAAACAGCTGATACTCTCTGACATGCCTTGCTAGGTATGCTTGATTTAAAACCACAGAAAAATGGGTTTTGCCCTTACATGGAGTTTGTTCTAAAGCTAAGGACAGTACTCTTGGCCAAAGCAATCTTTCAGGATAGTAAGAATTGAAGATTTTTGGATCAATTCTGTGATGTTGGGTAACTGGACAACAGACTGTTAGATTACATGTGTCAATTTTGAATTTAGCCTGTCTTAATATGGTTTCTGAGCTAGTTCTTGGGAAAGACAGTTGATTTCTAGTTGATTCTAGTTCTCTTGTGGTGGATTGTTTTATAAAAATGCTAGGGTAATGCAGAAAAACAATCAAACAAGCAGAGACAGAGAATAGTTCTGTGAAGGCTTTGTAAACACCCTCTGTGATAGGGGGTGCGCAGTTAGTGCTGCATACAGGGGACTTCTGATTTTTAAGTTCTTACTGTGATTGTTGTTGAAATGGCTGAGAGATTGTTTAGAAGTAAAACAGCCTTAATTTTGTGAAATTTTTTTTTTTTCATCTCTTTCAACAGTTTTTATCTGCTGTCCTGTCTTTGTAAACTCTTTCGACAGTGATTTGGAGCTTGTGTACTATGATGTGGTGAAGACTGGCATCTAATTCCTTTTAGTTCTTCATCTGATAAAAGTTTTGTAAATGAAAGCTAGAAGTTGAGCTGTCTGAATGAATTTAGGTTATTGCTTATGTTGAGTTTTGATGTTACATTATCTGGCTTCAACTTCTGCTTGTAATCAAAATCATAATTAGAAACTTTCTGGCTCCTATTTTGAATCTGAAATTATGTATTACATTTTGAACTTAATTAACAAAGTTTTAATTATTCCCTTTTTTAATGGCTTACCTGAGGCTTCTGGATGACCTTCAGATCATCCACTTAAGCAACTTCCCTGTATTTTGTTTAAACACAGTGCTGAAGAGCAGAGTTTTATGTATGATTTCTGGAGTGGTCTAGTGTACACAGTTTCCATCTTTTGCTTTTAGTGGATTATGGTTCAGTTGAATCACTTTGCTGATCTAGTCACTACCTGGCTCTACAAATATTTACTTCCTTTCCAGTACATCGGTGAGATGGTGGTGCTGGCCTAAGCAGTGTTGTGGTGAGCATGTCAGTGCCCTTTATTGCAAATTGAGTAGTCATAGTCTAGTGCAAAGTCAGCAAATCTGGTGGACTTGAGGACACACTTGGCTTTTTAGTGTCAGTTATGTGATGGCACACACATGCAACAAATATGCTTAAGTAAAGGAATACTGTAATAAAATGTTACATCTGATAAAACCAAAACTATAGTTATAAACTTTCTGTACTCTCAACTGCTTGTCCATCATATCTAGGAGTACTGTATGCACTCTTCTTTTCTAGAGGGCTTGAAAGATTGCCAGGATATTGTTTGGAAATTATTCATGCTACAACAGAAACTTTAGTGTTGCACATAACCACTGTTTGTCTTTTAAGTATTTAGAAGAAGCTTTATCCTGCCTTGAAGTGTTGTAACACTAAATATGAGGTTCTTGAGTGAGTTTGTTTTGACTGCTTTTCCTGTTGAAATTGAACAAAGGTGCTTTTCCCCTCACAGCGGATGATCTGTCAGCATGTGTGGCACTATCCACTATTCTTGGTTATCTGCATACAATTAAAATAGTTAACAGATGTTAGTATGTCATGACACATTATGACGTACATAACTGCACTGTGCTTTAGACATGGCACTATATATGTGCATGTGTATATAAATATATCCTTTCTAATTTATATATATGTGAGACAAAAAAATCAGGGTCTGCTGTTCAGTTTCTTGATAGCACTTGGGTCTTAATTTGCACCTCATACAGCGTGCCTGCCGACTTTAAACTCCTTCACAAAAACTCAATGACTCATCAGTGCTGCCTTTTTTTCTGCCCTCCAAAGAAGTCGATTTGTCCTGGCTTGTGACTCTGTTCTTACCATCCCTCCCAGGTGCTGCACTCAAACTCCCGGCGGCATCTTCGCGCTGCCCTGAGGCTTTGTCCTTCTCTCCCTTGCACTGTGTTACTCCTCGGTGCGACGCCCACGGGCTGTGCCGGAGCTCTGCGCGCTTCCCCGCAGGCAGCGTTTCACAGCCGGGCTCTGTGGCTGCGCTGCCGTAGGCAGGGAGCCGGAGCCTGCCCGCTTCACAGGAGCCCATGTGGCCCCGCTGGTGGCCCGGTGGTCACACAGCGTTGTCCTCCCGACCCTCTGCTCGTCTGTTTCTCTCGCGGAGCTCATCTGCTCGCACTTATCACCCACTGCAGCCTTCAGCTTCCCCTGCTTTCCTTCCTCTTGCCTGTGCCAACCTGAAGGTCATGTGACAGCCTGAGAAGACATTGTATACAGGATGAGGGAAGTAAATGCAGGATAAGGGAAGTAAAACATGAGGTACTTTTTCTTGTTGTTCTTCCGTACTTCAATCTTAGAGACACCTGTCTCTGTGTTTTCCAAGGCTGAGAGCATTTGTTGCCTATAGCAGGTTGTAGGTTGTGATGCACCAAGGTGTAAATTTTACTTCTAAGTTTTGTTTACTTCTCATTTAATTGTATATGTAAAAACTGTATGTGCTTGGACTTTCTTTTTGTTTGTTTTTGTGTTTTTGTTTTGTTTTGGGGGCTTTTGTTTGTTTGTGGTTTTGTTTGTTTGGTTGATTTTTATTTTATGTTGTTCTTTTATGTAAAAAAACCAGAAAACCCCGAATCCCAAGTGCTCTGCTAAAAACCTAGCTCTAAATTCTTTTCTTCGTATGTAAATCTCAAAAGCCTCAGCAAATTGTGTCCAGACTTGAGGTGTGACGATACCCAGTGCAGCGCTTGTGGGGGCTGTAAGTGCTTTCTGGATGCTGCAGGTCTTTGGTGTATTTTAAAAAGGTAAAGAGTATGCCATGGGCTGATACTACACTGACAAATTCTTTCTTTGCAGTTGATTTTCTGAGGAAAGTTTTTGACTGTGGCTTGAAGGGCTGTATTTAAATTCTGTGTCAAGAGGTCATGTCTGGAATTCTTTCTCTCACATCATCTTCTCACAGTGCCTTCTTACTGTCTCTCCAGAAAATGCTGCTTTGCTTCTCAAAGTATTATGTTAAAGAGGGATTTGACTGCTGAGCCAGGTCTCTGTATTGTCCTTGGTATGGTTGGATCTGTACTTGAGTACAGCCTCAGAACTGTAAAGTAAATAAAATCCTGCAAATGCTAAGTCTTTTTGTATCTTCTTAACTGTCATCTGAAACAAAAATTGCTAGTTTAATATCTAATTTCATTGAAGTAAAGTGGTAGTTGTAGACTGACTTTATTTAACATCTGTTTTAACGTTGGAACACAAAGTGACAGACTTACTGTGGATACTGAATTGCAGAAATAGCTGTTCTTAGTGAAAGACATTCTTGCTAGTGTAAGGAAAATAAAGGGGAAGAAAAAGTGCAGAAATGCATAGCTGAGGGTTTCTTGTTTTCTGCCCTGAAACTGGGTGCCAACAAACTGTCTACAAGTAGAGAGAAACTTGCTAAGAAATATGGTCAAAAGAACAAATACCTTTTTTTTAGTTGTTCTAGGGGGAAAAAAGATGCAACCTGGTTAAGATTCCCATAAGACTTATTGTTTGCTTAGTTCTGCTGAAAGCAGTATGTATAGCCTATGGCTGAGTATTTCTGGGATTTTATGATCAGTCTTTTAACTGTACAACTGTGTACTTGCCTTTACCATTTAAAAAAACAAAACAAAACCTCAAAATTGATCTTAAAAAATCTCTAAGTTCTTGAAGTTAGGCACAGAGATTGGATGTATTTCTCAAAATATTCATCCTACTATTTGGTATGCTTATGCAAAACAGGATCCTGGTGTTAAAAATGGAGTGATTGTAGCCTTTTCTTGGCTCAGTTAGAAGTTAAAAATATCCTAGAAGCACAATGGCATAATTTTTTTGTGTGTGTGATCTTAAACAGCTACTAAGGGAAATATTCCTACTTTGCTCAAAATTTGAAACATCTCTTATATAAATATATAAATATGGCCTATATAAATATGGCCTATATAAATATACCAACTGCTGACACTTACTTTGTTCATTGTATTGTTGTTTTTAAGGTATAATTTTAAGCTGAAGTCTTGACACTGTTCTCTTTGTCTTTGGCATGAGACTTGGCTTTCTACTTTATCCTTCATTAACAGAAAAAAAAAGTCATATGTGATGTAACATTAGGTTGTCTTTGTCCTAAGTCATTAAAACACAGGAGTTTGAGGGGGTTCAAGGAGCCCTAACAAAATTTGGAAGTTTTACTTGTTTACTGGAGCATATTCATTGTGGATGCAGTGTCTTGTGAATTTAGAAGGACTTGTGATGTTTTGTCATGATTGTTTATATCTCTGTCCCCTCCAGTAGAAATGATGTATGCCAACATATGTGGGATTTTTATGGTTTATTCAGAAACTTCAACATGCAAAGCAAACAGCTGAGTTAGGTATGTGTATTGGAGGTGACAGTACATAAAGAGCGTGTTAAAAGCCCAGCTTACAATGGAAGTTTAATTTTAAAATACTTCTCCAGTGAAGCTGTGAACTTCATTTACCTAAGTGCCGAAATCAGAACTACTTTTCCTGGTCAGAGGAATTTTCAACATAAAACACGTGTAAACTATTGGAAAAAGCAAGTAATACATTCTTTTTAATGTCCGGCATTTTTTCCATCTATTTCATTTTGCCTTAAGGTTTGATCACTTCAGACAGGCCAGTGAATGTCCCATTCCAGTGTACTGGGGGAGACAGTGAGAAGAAATGCAGTGTCCAAAAATACCAAAGACTCCTTTCAAAATAAAATTGTAATCTCATCTCTGAGTTGTTATAAAGTGACTGTCTTGCACCTTGTACTAAATCTTGCTGTCTGTCAAGGAACCCACTAATTATATTCAGTGTTACACAGAAAACATGTGAGAGGATACTGGATCTGAATGCAGATTTAATGAAGGATAATCGTGTACAGGGTTTTTAAAGATAGGAAGGTTTAATGTGTTAGTGGTTGGTTGAAAACCCAGCAGGTGGGTACGAGTTTTGATTTTACAATAATGCAGTTTTAGATAGCTCATTATTACAAAAGGTTAAATGAATAAGTGGGAGTATGACATCTCATTTAAATTTAACCATTTAAAAGATTATGTGTTAACTGAAATTTTTTACATACGTTAAAAATTATGAGTAATGTGCGAGAATGGCTTTTTGTATCATTTGTAAGCTTGACTGTTTCTTGAGGGAAGATTTATCTGGAGAAAGAAGCCTATGAAAACAAGGTATCTAAAACATGAAACAGTTTCTTGGTCCAAATAATTTTCAACTTGGGGGATCTCATAGTTATACATTACGCTAAATATCTCATTAAAGGCACACTTTATGACAAGTCACTTTTTTTTTTTTTAATTTATATTTGTAACTTCTTGCTGCTGTAGATGCATTTTGTCATGGTGTGCCAGCTAGTACAGCCTAAAGCTCTGTACTGCCATGGTAAAAGGTGGCATAAAACTTGAGTTTCTGCTCAAAAGGGATGAATCTATATACTAAAATGTAAAGCAGGTGTTCTTAGTGGAGTTTAGCAGTTTAACATTTTCCTGGATTCTCTGAGGGGATTGATGGTTTCAAGGCTCATCTTGAGGCTTCATTGTAGCTTTGTTTGGACTGCTGCACTGTTGTGTCAGATTGTTTTCCCATCCTCTAATCCCCCATTTCAATGGCAATCTAAAAAGCACAGCTATAACACTTCCAGTAGGTGTTTTTTAGAAGATATAGCTAATCACCCTCTGTACTCAATTGCCACTCTGGAGAAGACAAAAGCATTTGGAGTGGTGTTAGCCTAAATCCTATTTGAGTATTTAAATCTTCCCAATAAGCTTTATGTTTTTAATATAACTGTTGTGCTAGATATGAGCAAGATTTTGCTATGGCAAATTTTCACAGTCCTCAAGAAGAATAAACTATTAATTGATGCTGTGCTACACAAAGCTCACTGGGCAGCAGACTGATGAGCTTTCAGCACTGTTACTCTACAGGCCCTCGTGGGAACTGGAACCTGGAACTCCTACAATGCCTGCAGTTGTCATAATACACCTTCTGAGAGGAGATCAATGGGAATGTCTCTAGAAAATGGCATAGGAATCAATGACAAAATATTCTCGCGTACAGTAATTTTAAATACGTTTGTGTTTCTGGCTGTTTTATTCATGGCAAATGAATTGTTTTCCCTGGAATAGCAATGCTTTAAATGTCACTTGTTTGCAATACTCTGTTTTAGCTAAGTCATCAAACAAATACAACAGACATCTAAAGGTGTGTCATTTACTCATGACCATTGTAGAAGAATAACATGCCCTTTACCCTGGTATGTGTTTCTCTTGGAGACTCCCAGAAAGTTCCGCATCCATTCAGCCTGTGTTTTCTGTAGGTGAGCAGCTGCTTTCTGTCAACTTTCAAGAACGGGTTCATCTGCTCGGCTTTACCATATACTCTAGAGATTTTGAAAACATACATGTCCTTAAAAGCGTTTTTCTTTTCCAAGAGCTTGGCAGATAGTGCTGCCATACTTTATTACACTTGTAGTTTCAATGAGAATGTTCTCTAAAGGCTGGTGGCTCCAGCTGATCCGCTGAATGCTGAGCACAGAATTATAATTCAGCAGTGCGGGGGAGGGCTGCGCTTGCAGTGGCAGCACAGGGCTCCACTGACTGCCTGGTGCTTAATCAGCATGAAACTATTAGCAAATTCTTGCCATCTCAGCTATAATGTACTGCTAATAGGTTTGCTTTATTGCATAGGACAGTCAAAAAAGCCTGGAACGTTTTAGTAATTTTGAGTAGTGTAACATCCCTCTTAATGAAGTTTGAGAGCATTTTCTGAACTCCCTCATGCTGTATAATGAGTACCATAAATGCATTCCTGTGTACTAAGTGCTGGTAACTTATTTGTGTCTTTCTTAAAGCAAGTCTTCTTACATGAAAGCTTTTGATGTAATTTCAGATTCTAACATTTTATAGAAAATAGATACCGACAACAAAAGCATCTGCATAATATAGTACATTTAAACAAATAATACAATTTTTGCCAAAGTTTTACATTTGTCAGAAGACTGTAAATTTTACTTCAGTGAAAAAAATAATAGCACAGAACTTGTTTGGGCTTTTAAAATTATATTACCTTTCACCCCCACCCCGGTATTTTAGAATGTGCTGTGTAGTCTGGAGTACACAATGCATGGGGGATGTGTGTGGTGTGTGCGCTAGTGTGGTCTCTGTCACTGGGATCATCAGGAGTGAGTTTCAGAGAGAGCTAGTGCTCGGTATCTGACTTTTTTTTCCTCTCTGCCTTTTGTTTTAGGGGCAGTGTTTCTTATAATGGCAGTTTAATAACTTCATTTACTGATAAATTGGAATGGATCTCTGAAATCTAGGACTTGGGATGATTTTCAGTTTCAGTTGTCATCTGTGAAAAATCGTACTGCGTGGCAGAAAGACAATTCAGTGATGTCAGTTTTTTTGCTTTTGGTAAGTTATGAATTTGTCTTAAAATTATGGGAAAAGTGGGAAGAGTCACTGTGTTTCCCTGCTTCCCATCCTGGCATTGGACAGCCTTCACAGGCAGAGTCTGCGTGCTGGGCAGGGATGTGGCAAAGAACTCAGCTTCTTATTTTTACTGCAGGGTCTGTTTCGCTGTTCTCACTCATTTCTCGCTTACATTTGAGAGTCTTATCTCATTCCTGGAGCCAGAATTCAAGAGGGGGTTTTACTGTCTTAATCCTGCAGTGCTGCTCTAGTCAGAATGGCTCTAGTTTGAATGCAGTGCCATCCCTGGGAAGACCAGATGTGGTCTTAAGGATCACTGCATCTTTAGCAGACCTTGTCTGGATTGATCTAACTGTGACAGCAGCCTCTTTGGAGACAGAGCCTATGTCAAATATCAAAATACTTGACCCCTTCCCCAAGCACACTACCTCCTCTTTTCTGGGAGGCTGTACCCCTTTGTTTCAGCTCTTCATAAGAGGTCTTTTATCCTCACACTTTGAGAAGGACCTGCAAACAAGGGGTGGGGGGTGGGGTGGATTTCTGTTAAACATTTAATTACAGTAGTTGTTGATACTTGTCTGAAGGAATGAAATCCAAACAGAAAGCTGGAGTAAGATTTTTTTTGTGTGTGTGTGTGTATATGTTGTCTATTACTTACTCAGTTGGCTTCTTACGAGTTGGTTGCAAGCACAACATTCTAAGTTGAATCGATAGTACCGAGCCTATGAATTGCTGAGTAGTCCAGTAGGACATAAAGGACCATTGGAACATGTTCTGACACCTGTTTTGTAACACATACCAATGGACGTAATGCAGTAATTTTCTGTGAGAAACCTGTAGCTGTTATGTTCAAGGAAGATTGTTGGAGGAACAGAGATAATCAGATCTAGTTTTGGCTTTTGAGGGTGGATGGCTGTGGTGAGCTTCTGGGAGAATTCTTGAGGAGCCCATTTATTATTGTTCTTTGGGTGTTGTAACCGCCCTCCTTTTTTTAAAAAAACCTTTTTATTGTAAGTTTCTACAGCATGTGACATGCTGCCTTAGTCCCTTCACCTATTCTTTAAGTTGTAATAGACATACTATAGGCATTATGCATTGATGCTATTTTTTATGGTTCTTTCTCAGTTAGTGAAACATTTTTTTTATCCTAATGGCCTCATAGAAATTATATTTGAACTGCAAAAATCACAACTAACTGCTTCTGAACAGGTAAATATTTTAGATTGCACTGCAGTTACTCAGAAGTCTAAAGAAGTTAAGCAAAACTCCCAAAACCCCAGTTCACTTAGTTTGCAAGATCTCTATTTCGTATTACAAAATGCAACTTGTTTCATCATTTGCTTATTTGCAACTTCTCAGGGAAGACAAGTGACTTGAAGTTTCCTGTCAGTGCTGCAGCTGTGTAAGTGAACCCAGCGAAGTGGTCGCAGGTCCCAGTAAAACTACTCTTGATTTATTGTGTGGTTTGCCAGCTCATAACATTTTGGGGTTGTTTTTTTGCAATTTGTACCTGGGAATTGGGTTACCAGCTCTGATTCTGAGGGCTGTGAGGTGGTAATTCACAGTTGAGGAAGAAGCACAATCAAAGCACAAGCATTTCTACTTGTCTGTCACGTTTCATGACATTACTTTGGGTAACTTAAATTTTGTGCTGGAAATCTTCTTAATATAGAGATGATTTTACGGCTTTTGTGATCCGTCTCTGAAGATGGAAGTGGATTTGTCCATTGTTGAACTTTCTTGCTCTGAAAAAAAAAAAA
>VXAU01004424.1:642402-684873 GCA_013399695.1 Formicarius rufipectus | reverse complement strand
TTTTTTTCTTTTATCTTACTGATTTTTTTTTTGTGGTTAACCACCTCAGTGAACAGTACAGGAGCCACTACAGGGTTGATGTGACTGAGAATGGGGGCATGTCCTTATTTTTTTCTGAAATCAGAGAAACTCGATTCTCCAAAATTCATCACACGTATTTGTAGGTACATCCGAAATTGAAAGGATGATTAGACCTGGTGGAAATCCATGTAGGTTTTGCTATAGGTTGAAGAAAATTGTCCTCAGGTTTTACTTTTTAGAGAAGGTGTGTGGGGACAGGGGAGAGAAAATCTCCCCTTTCCTTACTAGTGTGTTTTTATAACACTTCTGGGTTGTAGCTTATTTTAAGTGTTGATATAGCCTGGTGTTTTGCAGAGGAGAGGAGAATATAGCATCTTATCTTGCTTAAATTGATCTAAGATATTCCCACCATTCCTGACCCAGGTTTTTTCTAGTAAAAGTTAATATTAGAAGTATTTTTTAGTTTTTCAAGAAGTGGTGATAAGCACTCTGAGTGATGTACTGTTGCTGTTTTTCTTAAAAATCAAAGTAGACAGACCTAGCAGTGAAGCATATAGTCCTTTGCCTAAGTATGTTTTCCACTCCATCTCATTTGGTGACACTGTGGTAAAAATATCCCTTTTTCTTCTAGTTCTGTAAGGTAATATATTAGATGCAGAGTGATGGGCAGTTTTTTGTGCTTGTCCACACAGACTAGTGGAAGCCATTCAGCATTGCCAGAATTGGTGAGTTGTGTCACTGGTGAGCAGGTGACTCCCACCCTAGGTTGTGCCACAGTAGACTTCCCTCGATGGGCTTATTTTGCAGTTATCTTGGTTTATGTCTTGCCTGAAATAGTCATAATAAGTAACAATTATTTAGTGTGTCAGCCATGTGTGGTACTCTTCCATGTAGTTGGAAGGGTTTGTGTGGCTGTGAGGAAAATGTTTTATATTGCATAAGTAAATATTGCATGTGTTAGATTTTATGCTAAAATAGTTTTTCTCAAAATACTAACAAAAACATATTCCTCAGAGTTAATTTTTTTCATTCCAAGTGGAAAACTTTAGTAAGCTAAAGTGTCTTTCTCTCTTCACTCTTAACCTTTCCTCCTACTGCTGTGCTTTGTACTCTGAAGTGACAGAAGAGCTGTCCATGTTCATCATAAAAATCTTTGTTATTTTCTGCCTGAGCTCCTTGAGTTACATGAGGACTCTTCTACTTCAGGCATGTTCTTTAATGCTTCAATCACCATGGTGCAGTACTGCTTGTTCTTACAGAATTGTTGATTTTTCTAAAGAAAAATCAAGGACTTAAACCCAACATTTCAGTTGTTCATACTTGTACATAAATCAACTTCTTACTATACACTTTTAATAGCTTCTCATTTTGTTTTTAACTTCAACTGTGAATGTGCTGCCTTTCAGGATGAATGTTACACATTTGTAACCAAACCCCTGTTTACAAAATTTTGTGAGCGTAAGAAAAACAGAACCACAATGAGTTCTCTTTCTCACTGCATAGGGGCAGAAGCAAGAAAGCCAAAAGTGCTATTGAAAATTGTGGACTAAATTTCACTTAAACTTTCAAGGAAAGCTCCCTATTTTCCTGATCAGGCTGTTGCAAAGTTTAATTCCTTGTATGCTCTATACATAAGTAACTTTTTTTTCCCCCTGTCCCTGGAAGAAATAGACAATTTATTACTTATTTTTGTATCTATAACTGATTCTGTTGTAGATACTTAAAAATAATTCCTTCTCCTGCCACCTTTGGAATTTATTTATGCAACTAAACTTCCTTAAGAGCTGACAAAGAGGTTCTGTAAGAGAAGGTCTTAAGAACATCCTGAGATTCTTATTTCCCTAATCTAAGTTTGCTTTATGTTAGAGTATGAATATGTTACTTGATGAGCAGGTTTTATCATAGCTATTCTAGACTTTGGGTGTATAGTGTGATGTCTGGTTTGTAAAGGTATAAAATTAGAATGACAGAATGTAAAATATCGCTCTTCAAATTACGTATTTTGAAGTTGCATAGCCAGTCAGGATGCCTCCAACGTGCTTTTCAGGTGTTTCTCTCTGTTTCTAGATTGGGCAGCGTTGAAACTAGTTTCTCAGATTTTTAATGTTTATGGAAACTAATGTGGACAGCTATATCTGGAGCTAGAGCTACACTGGCTGTTTTCTGAAGTTTATTTCCGAGTGGGACATTTTTAATAAAGGAAATTGCCCTCTGGAGATTTGGGGCACATGAGTACCTTGTGTATGGTAGCTGCAAGGAATAAACTCAGAGAATGCTTGGAGAGGTGAATGTGGAAGGTAGCAGGGGGGAAAGTGCCTGGCGGTTCAGGAAAGGATGGAGTCTACCAGTTACATGACAGAATATATTACTGTTACTATATTACTAAGGCAAACAAATGCCATTCTAGTATCTGATTTGATACTGTCCCACAGTTGCTTCCGAGTTAACTGGGTTCTTCTCTGGGGTTTGCCACCTTAATTTAATCCCATTATGTATTTCCAGTATCCTGGTAAATTTGCTCATACTTATCATTGCTCATGCTGTTTTGAACCCTGGTGATGTTCTGCAGTGGCATATGTTATTAGAAACTTCTAAGCATTGCAGTTCATAAGCTCATGAAGATATTTTGAAGTTATTCTAACACCTAACAAAGGAAAACTAGCATAACAAATGCTTGCAGAATTTGCTGCCACAAGCAACATTTAGTGAAGCAGAGTGTTACACAAGTGAAAACTGCTTTTACAGCAGAGTAAAAGGACAGCAGCTGTAAATTCTGTGGGAGTTCTGCATTTTCTTGTGAAGTGTTTGGAATTAAATACCCTTTCTAAGAGAACACAGATTTGATGACTGCTCTGTTTTAGGATGGTCTCTTGCAAATTGTTATTTTCTCTATTTAAAACAAAAAAACCCCAAAAAACAAAGAAAACCCACAAACAAACAAACAAACAAAACCCCCAAACAAACCAAAACTCCAACTATATATTGTGAAAGCAAACCATGACTATATACATATATAGTTTTTAAATTCATAATTACTCTGGCTTTTTATGGATTTTTCTTTCTCTTTCAAATAGTAGAATATTACAATTTGTGTTCTACTAAACGATGGGTTTTGGTAACTCTCATGATAGTAGACTTAGTGGTTCTCAGGCTATCTTTTTAGGGTTTTGAGCTTGCTAAGTAATACAACTTCAGTAACTTTTGAGCAACTTGGGAATTTTATCAGAGGTGATGTTTGCTTTCCCATCTGTACTTTTCATGGATTCCTGGCTCTACACTGCTCTGTGTAAGCACTGGACCCTCAAAAGTACACTTAAAGGCTATGAGATCTGTAATTTTGAAAACGTAAAGTGTAGAAAAAGTTGATATTCAGTTTGAAGTGACTAAAATGGAAAGTTTTCCACAAAGTTTAGGCTTTTATGTGTTCGAATAACAGCATTCTACACTCCTTCCCTCCAATAATATTTCAAAGGAGCCAACTTTCTAGACATACTGTACTATAAAGGAGACAACACAGAAGTAGTCCATAAAGATATTAGTAATCTGTCTTTAAAAATACTTTGACGCCTCTGAGGCAAGTGAGATGTACAGCTATATATTAAAACAGTTAAGAGTAAATAGCTTGGTAAGTGAGCGTTCTCCACTGCTGCTGAAACTTTGATTATTCTGCTGTTAACACCTCTAAAACAATGGAAGAGCATGTTGTGCTTTTGTGATACTTCCCATCTGAAAAGCAGTGCCTTTTGGCATGTTACTGGAGAGTTTTCCACAGGAGAAAGCAAACTAAGTGTTTCCTGTGTTTTCTTGGTGTGCTGACTTAGGTTTTTATAAAAAATAGTCCTTGAGAGACATCACAAATAATTCTCAAAAGCTTTATTCTTCGCATTCAAATGTGTACTGTACATTCCACGGAGCTTAAGAATTGACAGCAATTGAATCTAAAATGCGGAATAAGCTTGGTGTTTCTCCTGGTATTGTTGAAACATCCTTATTAGAGAACCAACTTGAACTTCCATGAATGTGGAAGAAAAATGTTTAAATCTCCTTCTGCATGGCACAACCTGGTTCAAGATGCTGACTAAATTTCCGAATTAGGCTAATGTAGTTAGATACTAACTACATTACGCATGTTGAAAGTATCCGTGTTTTATCTGGCGAAGTGGACAGGGTGAAAAAGGAGTAAAGGAAATGTACTGCCTGATTTTTCAACATTGTTAAATTTGGCTACTCTTTCCTAATCGGGGGTAAGCTTGCTGTGTAAGCGTGTATGACGTAAAGTGTTTCATATGGTATTGAAATTTTCTACTATAGGAAAAGCAGCTTTGTCTATATCCTGGACAAAAGCGTTTTCATGGAAGGGAGAAGCTAGATTGTGCAAGTGGCAAAGTACAAGTACGGTAAACACTGTCATCTTTGTGCATGTTTGACAAAGGATCCCGTTGTAAGATCTTACTTCCGTTTTTTAAAATATTTGACATAATTGTTGCAATCCTTCAATATACTTTCTTTTATTGCTACAAGCTTCCTAAGTTCATATGCATAATTTTTTCATGCAGTGAGCAACTGCAGAAATATGAAGGGGGAAATCTGCAGGGTATGCAGGAAAAAATGGTTTTCCATCACTGTTCTTTGATCGATCCCTTCTGATGGGTAACCTGGGTGTGGTCCGT
Source organism: Formicarius rufipectus (assembly GCA_013399695.1). Lineage (NCBI taxonomy): Eukaryota > Metazoa > Chordata > Aves > Passeriformes > Formicariidae > Formicarius > Formicarius rufipectus. Next base: position 680,182 of record VXAU01004424.1, on the reverse strand, counting down.
GATATTCCGAGACCCAGCCAAGTGCAGCTTCCCCCTGTCGCAGGCTGTGTGGTACCAGAGATCCTCGCTGCTGCTGCAGCCAGTTTCCAGTTCTGTTCTCAAGTGCTTCGATGTGCCAGAAGCAGCCACCTCCTGGCTTTCTGTGCTGCGGAGTTTTGCAGTACAGTTAAATGAGTCATTGTCTTGAGGAGTATGAAAATAAGTCACTTTTTTTGGGCTACCGAGAAAAGGGGATATATTTAGTTTGAGAGACTTTTTGTTATGCATTTAAATATTGATAAAACCTTACAGTAGCACTAGAAAAAGATTTCTATTTTTGTCAACCTTGGGAATATTTTTTTGAGTGTGTGTTATGAGAGAGCTAAATTAGAAGGGAACTGGCAGACCCTCATGTCCTGTGTACTAAGATAATTTCATAATCTGGTTTCATAATACATTTATATATAAATTATTTGAATGCAACTATCTCCAGTTATGGAAGCAGTATCTAAGCCTGTAATTCAGTGTACGTAAAATGCAAAATTTACTGAAAGATTAAATTAGCAAAGGTGAATCAGATGCTTAATTTAACTGTTTCCAGGCTAATGAAAAGTTACTGGCTTGCCATTAAAAAGTTACTTGGAATCTATCTCCTTAATTTTTAAATGGGACTCTTTGAACATTTAACTGAATGTTGAATCACCTTTATTAGGCAGATATATCTGAATTATTTGTATAGGATAATTGTAATTCTGTATTGCTTTACAATGTCAAATATTTTTTCTTACCACTTTATAATGGCAAATCAACTTAACAAAAGAACTTCAATACAGTTAAATAATATTTGCATTCCTATAGCTTGTCTGAAATTCATAATCAACTATTAAGAGGCTTATAATATTTACTATCATTGTTTTATGTGTTCCTTAGACTTACAGGATGAATTATCTGGCTAAGGTTGGAGAAGGTTCGTGCATAAAAAATGGGGTTCTCATTTCAATTTGGCTTGTTAAATTCACTTGCTGCCTTCACCACTGAGGTTGCAGGGAACTTGCTAAAAAATCTTCCTCACAGATTTTTGGATGTTACACTAAATTTTAAATATGCCTGTATCTGTTAGAAAGAAATCAGAGTTCAGAACATATTTGTAAAAACCTAAGCCAAAAGCAGAAAGAGGAAGATGAGCTAATTATTCCAGCTGAGGCTGTCACTTTGTGAAAATGAAACTGTGGAGTTTTTGAGATTTCTTTTGTATCATTTTCGTTGAATAAAGCTGGTATTGAAGTCCCAGGCCTTTCTGAAAGGGCAGTGGCAATTCCTTGGCAAGAAGCTCAGTTGTTGAGGGAACTCGGATGCTTCATTCCCTGGCTCGAGATGCTGAGGGATGTGCCTGTTCTCCTTTCTTCAGCTTGTTGCTGCAAAAGGCACAGTATCCCCTCACTTTCCTTCATTATAATGCTCTTCTTTTGCATGAGTATGGACAATCTGTTGCTTGTAATTTCATAGAGTATTGAGATTTGCCTTTAAATAAACCAAAAGCATTTTCAGGTGGTGGATAGGAAGACATCTATAGTTCTTTTTTTCTCTCAGAACTGCAGATTTGCCCTTTTGGAGTACAATGAACTTTTTTTTTTTTTTTTTTTTTTAAGGTTTACTTTAATTTTGTATGCTTAAACAAATACTGCCATCTAAAAAAACCCATTTGTATAAAATAACATTAAAATGTAAGGTAACCTCTGTGAAACTGATATGCATTTGGTAATGAAAAGTACCTTTTGAAGAAGTATAGCAAGTTCGCTTTTCGTTGCACTGAGTTCCGGTTTTCAGAGGCCTGATAGCGTATCTGTGGCCTTTGTTGACAATGTTGACTGTTCGTTCATGAATGATTAACAGGTTGTTTTATTTAAAGCCACGTATCTGCTTCCTACTGTGCCAGTATAAAATCAGTGTTCTGAAAATGATCTGTGCGCAGTCTCTGAAGAATGCTGTGGGTTGATTCTGGAAACTTTGTCCTGCCTGCATGAAAGTCTCTTACTTATCAATTTGCAAAGATTTAGTGCTAGCAGACTTTTCTCAGAGACCGAAGTTAAATGTGACAGATTTCTATAATACAGAGCATTAGTGAGCTCTGGGAGAGATTCTTATGTTCTTGAAATTGCCAGAGCACTTAACGGGCTGCACAGTTTTCATTCATGTTGCAGTGTCATAGAAGTATTTCTGCTTTCTAATTTTGCTTGATTGCTTTTCTAGCAAGAGCTTTTCTTCTTAACAGGAGAAAGTAACATGAACAAGTCTGAAATCCATATCAAATGAATGTTGAAATGTTTGGAGGATAAGGCATTTTGTGTGTGCGTGTATGGGCATGTTGAAGGACGTGTTCTTGTGATTTTGATAGTGAGAAGACAAAGAATTTCCTTGGGGAGATTTAATTCCATGTTTATGAGCATTCAGACTTTGTTAGTGCAAAAAAGAACCTGGGGGGGGTGTGTGTGTGAAGTTCTAGCTGGAAGTCCTGGTTTGAGTTTAGCATGTGTTTAAGTTTCCCTTAATTGTGTATGTCCGGTTTTGGGAAAACAGCCGTGAAAGTGGTCAGAAACTATTTTGATCTAGGTAGTGATTTGTCTGTTCAGATTTATATTATGGCAGTGAGTAATGGTTTAGGTGAATGGAAGGAATGCAGTTAAATTAATATGCTTTTTGGCTTGAAAATATTAAAGATTTTTGCAGAATACAGTCTTGAACTGAAAAAATGGTCATCTGAAAGGAAAGAGGGAGGTGTGGTGCAGGACCCTGGAGCTCTACAGGGACATCTACTGGAACCTGCCTCTCTAGGACTCCCCTTCCCAACCTGGGAGGGGTGGGGGATTGACCTTGCTGCCAACACTGGCATAGAAAGTACACTGAAGTTAATTTCAGGAAACTTTGAACTTTCTAAAAGCTGTTTTTCTTATAATTAAAAAAGAAATTCTTGACAAAATTAGTCTTGATAAGATTGGGTGTTGGAGAACTGAACATAATGTAGACACAACAACAGACCTCATCGCGTGGCCCAAGGTATGAGGAAGTATTGTGTGTGCTACGTGGTTATTTAAAGTAGTTCCTGATAAAAAGAAGTTATATCCCTCAAGGTTGTACTTAGGAGTTAAGCTGTGTGTTGTTTCTAGATTGATGACTTTAAATTTTTTTTAATGCTTCACTGAAAGCATCAACTTCCAGGTGCCTTTCAAAAATCTTGCAGTTCTCCTTAAAACATTTGTCAGAAGAGAGAACAACAGGGAATGAAAGCAGCTGAAAGCTTGGCTGGCAGGAGAGCTAGTTGTCTTTTTTGTTGCTTAGGATAAAAGTTCTGACTTTTCCTTGAAAAACAGAAATTGGTATGTTGAGTTTGGAGGCATTAAGCATTCAGAAGAAAATTCCTTATTACACTTTCATATCATGTTACTGTTTTAAACATAACTAGTATGCTGCTGGAGTTATGTGGCAGTACATTGCCTGTGAGCTCACAGTATTGGCTTAGCACATCCACGTTTTTCAGTTTCAGCTGGAGTTGTGCTGGTTATAATGTTGAAAAGGTTAAAAACCTCACATGAAGCCTCTGAGCCATACTCCTGTGTGCTGCTTGAGAAAATGTTCCAAAAACTGTACCAAGCATTCTGTGTCACAGCCTTTCTATTTGGAAAACACTTATATTCATACACAGGACTGTTCTTTTAGTGATGGTGCCTAATTGTCTTGATTGAAATAAAAAAGCAACTGGCAAATGTGGTCCTGACAGCAAGACCCTCTTACTGTCCTGTGTGGAAGAGGAATTTCAGGAGGAGGTGTGAGGGTGGTGCAAGGGTGGGAGGGTTGCTTCCTCCCACTGCAGCAGCCAGGGTGCTTGGAGCTGCCACTTTTGCCACTTCCTTGAAGCAGGGGAAGAGGAAGGAGCTGAAGATTTGTGTGTTCTAAGGTGTGGAATGCGTGTTGTTGCTTCAATGATAAGCCCAGTGGTTGTATGGCAGGATGATTTACGTGGGAAATGCAGCTCTGCAGCCTATTGGGAAACCAAGGCAGGAACCGTGCTCTTGAATGGGGAAACATCAAGGCTACTGCTCCAGCATCCTGGGGAATGGAGTTTCATCCCTGAAGGATGATGCTTCATTCACACTTTATGCTGTCAGTGCTCTCAAAATCCACTACCCAAGGCAACCTTTCTACCTCCTGACAAAAAAAAAGGGGGGGGGGGGGGGAAAACCCAACCAAAACACAGGCATGACTTGGATAGTCTTTACTGTTCATCAAGTTTTATAGCAGATTTTTTCTTTTAATTAGGTAGAGAATACTAATTGATTTGGGCTCTCTTGATTTTGCCAGTGCTGCAATTTTTTTTCCCCTACCACTTGTGGTTTGCCTTCAATGTACCATACTTGCCATGTCTAGTGAGTTGTGTTTTCTCTTTCAAAGGCACGTAGAACAAGTCCATACCCGTTATAATCTCATTAAGTTCCTCTATAGCTGTTTCCCCCTTTGGTTGTGGATATTGCCCATATTTGGTTCTAGCTGTGGTGCAATCAGTTTATATCTGATTGTGTGGTATGATATACTGTCTTGCCTGAGCAAACTGTGATAATTTATGATTAGATGTGGCCTAGATTGGCATCTTGTGATTTTAATGTTTAGGAGTACATTATAAAGGGTCTTTTATAACGCAGTAGCAACAAGAGGCACAAGCACTTGCCTTCAGCAAAGCATCTGAATTAAAACCGAGAGGATGATATAAATTATGTAGTTCCTTCCTCTAGAGGCCCTAAATAATGGGCCCCAAAATACAGAGATGGCATTGCATTACCAGGAAACTCTTCAATTTGGTTTAATAACTGTCTGTTTTCACAATCTTGTAGTCACAGCACTTGTGACAACACATACTTTTGCATTCTGAATGGCAGGTTTGTATTATACTTTAAAAATTGAACATCTGAAACTTTACATCTCTCCTAAACACCACAGTGGCTTATTTGAAAGTACTCACCATTTCAGTGCTGTGGACTTCTAACCATGATTTCCACTGATTGCTATGTTAGAGAATTATATATTAATGAGAAATTGTCATTAGTGTTTTGTTTTCTTGTAGGTATTTGTTTTTCTACTTTTGTGCATGCACCAAATTTCTACAAGAAGAGAGTAGTAATGGAAACATTTGGTGGTGTTGCCTAAAATATTTTTAAATAAGCACCTGTTTGGAAAGGCAAGCAAGTAAATGTCCAGATGTTTTTCAGAGTTTCTTAGGCACAACATTGTGCTCATCTTTCCAACTGAGCTTCCTGTTTAGATCTTGCTGAGAAGATAAAAGTGCTGCTTTATGTTCACCATCACTGTATTAGCAGTGAGGAGGAAAGGTTGGGGAACAATCTTTGCCTAACAAGTGGCATCTCAGAAATGCTACGATTTGTCTTAAACAAGTTCCCTTACCTATGGTTTCTGAGTAATATTTGAGCTGTGAAGCTGCAGTTTTTCAGCAAGGCAAGGCAGGCATACAATTTTATGATGCTGACTCCAGTGTATTTCAAATCCACTGTAAGACATAGTTGTCAGCTGTCATCTGGGAAAATGCTGAAAAATTGGTTCAGTATTAAATAAATACAACTTGTGGTATCTACCTTAGAGTTAACCATCTAATGTTTACACACCCCAACATCTTGTGGCTGTCCTTTGTGCTTTTGTAGCTCATTACAAAAAAGGGAGTTTGTTGGTTTGTTTTGCTGCTGTATTCTGATTTGTAAGGGAGCATTCGAAAATTTGCTCTTTAACAGTACATTTCTTCTCTCAATAGCCAACTACTCCACCAAGCCAAGGGAGGCCTGATTCACCAGTTTATGCTAATTTACAAGAACTGAAAATATCTCAGTCTGCACTTCCACCACTACCTACAAGTGCTCCAGTCCAAATAAATGGGGAATGGGAGACCCATAAAGATACAACAGGACGCTGTTATTACTACAACAGAGGATCACAGGAGCGAACCTGGAAACCTCCACGGTGGGCCCGAGATGCAAGCATTAATAAAGGGGATTCCCAGAGCCATGCAGATCATGAGGTAGTTCCTTCTGAGATCACAAGCAATGAGATTTGTAATGCATATGAATGTGGAATTTGGTATCTCTGGGTGTCAAGGAGTGTCTTCGTTTCTCTTTTTTCTTGTGTGTCTTGGTATGAAGTCAACAATTTCGCTCTTCAGTTACTTTTGCGTGCCAGAATGTGTACATGAACTGTGTGCAAGAGTAGTAATAGCCCCTCAGCAGGTATTGCAGCTTTTGACTAGATTATGCTCAGACCATAAACATATTCTTCAGATATATCAGTGGATTGCTTTTTTTATGTAAAGCTTTTGTTTTTGGGAAAGCTTCACTGCTGACCTTGCTTAGGAGAGTTGAAGCTTACCATGAAGTTATTTGTGTCAAAAGATAATTTGGGCTAATATTTGAGGTGCCAATTTATTCTGATTAGCTGGTCAGCGGGGAAAGACAGTGGTGTGTGCTTATCTGAACTGCAGTGGTTCTGATAAAGGAATAATTGGGAGATGTATATTACTATTTAAGTATGCTTAAAATAGTGGTCTTGTGTTCAAACAGTACTTAAGTTAACCAGTTTCCTGATTGAAAGGAAAAGCAAGTATTTATCAAGAAATTTTTCACATATTTCACTTTTATACACCCTTTTCAAATGTGTGTAGTTTAGGCAGATTTTCTTCTGAGCCTATATATATGTGTGTGTATGTATATATATAAACTGCGTATAGTGTGTGTTTGTGTATACATGTATATATATCATAAAACTAGTGTTTTAAAATTGAATTGTGGACTACTCAAAAGTTTTTGATTGCTGGAAGCCTGTCATGGCTATCTCTGAAATACTAGTAACAGAGACAGGAGAGAAAGGAAAAAGGCAACCTTTCCTTGCCTTTGGAAATGGTCTTTGTAGCAGTCATGACATCTGCAAGCATTTAAAAAGCCAAATTTTCTTGCCACAGTCTAATGACAGCAACAGGTAAACAGGTGAAATGTTTGTGCCTGTCCCTATGGTATCTCTTGTAATGGTCTGGTAATTTGTCACTGACTGTCCTTTTGCTGGATAAGAGTCTGGTTTTAGTCTGGATAAAGTGATTGCTTTTTTGAGTAGTAATTCTCCTTGTAGTAAGTGTAACTGGTTTTCTCACTGCCATCATTCTTCTTTCCTTGCATGGAAGATCTTGCAAGAGTTCTTTCTCCCTTCCCATCTGCAAGTGATTGCTTTAGCTCTTCCTCATACCTCTGTACCATGACTTCATCACATGGTTGCATCTTCAGAATATGTGATTTTGTTTCTGTGGGATTTTTTTGTTTGTTGGTTTGGGTTTTTTTTTTTTTTTTTTTTTTTTTTGCTCAAACATCTTTCATCTCACTTCTTTTGATTGTGATGCTTGAGGTGTCACTGATTGGCCTTCAGACAGTTATATCTATCAAATTTTCAGTCTTTTTGAGACCAGTGGAGGATGATGATATTTTGATTTTTAACTAGACACTAGTTTATATTTCTAGCAGCATAAGCTCCTTAAATAATTTCTCTTGACAAGGTTATGAGAGTTTGAGTCAAGGAGGATAGAGGTTGCAAAGTCACCTCAATCCACTTTCCAGCAGTCGTGTGTTGATTTTGAAGCGTTTTGTTTTGTTTTTCTCCCTTCACCCTCTCCCCCTCTTTTCCTTTTTTATTTTGGTTTTGGTGGTGTGCTCCACACTCCACTGTTCGTGTTCCTGTTTTTGACCAAGACTTAAGATTTGGTCAAAAGTATTTAAACAAAAAACATGGAGTAAAGGTTGAGATCCAAGGCTAAGCTTCCCAAATTTTGTCTGATTATGAAACATTAGAGCAAATATGTCTTAATAATTACTAAAACTAGGCTTAACTTATTACAGTAAAGTTGGTTTTTACACTAGTCTGAGTTATGCTCTTTTAGTAATATAAGATCACATGTAGGAAGGTTAAATTCTAGTTGTATCTCTACTGATTTTTCCTCAGAGGACCTTGTGTCAGATAGCAGAATGTCAAGGTGATGTAAAAATGAGAACTGTGAATGATCTCATATTCACATAAATGTGTAACATGTTAGAACATGTAACAGTTTGTAATTGGACTTAGAACTTTGTGGTTAAGAAATGGAATTTTTTTGGCTAATTAAGAAGAGGCAGAATTGTACCTAATTTGCCAAAGAAGTTGGATGATACATGGCACAAAGACAACAGTTGTAGGTTATGATTACATGACTATATGGATGGGGTGTTGGAAAGCAGTGAAGTCCTATCAACAGGGCCTCTATGAAAGTGTGTATGATTTTGGAATTACAGATAAAATGTATTAGAGATAGTGACTTGCTAATGTATTTGAGGAAGTTCAGTAGCTAAGACAAATTTGTCAGGTGAAGTGGTTTAATTAAGTTGGACTGTAAAAGGAAGAAAACTGTCACCATATCAGAGAAAGGCAAACCTCTCATACCCAGCTAGGAGACCATAATGTGAAGGAGACATCAACATTACCCAACGTGCTGCAGAAAAGCAACAGGATTTCATTTAAATTCAAAACTACATTTAAAATGTGTGGTCAAGGTGCAATTTTTTCCCCTGATTTTTTTTATTCCAAAATAAACAAATGATAATATAGGGATGCTGGCTTCTTTAGTTAGTGTTCTTTATTACTATTTTCACTTTTAGAAGTAGTAGTAACTTCAAAAACTAGACTAGTTAAGTGATAGAAGAGAGACAGTAACTATTCCTATTAAATGCATGGTGATGAACTGGTCTCTGCCCCCAAGAATTTTCCATGTAAATCAGAATGTGGGGGACCTTTTCAGTAATTTCCTGTAGTGTCACAGCAAATTTCCTGCAAGGTGAAAAGTTGGCCAATTGTCTGTTTAAGATGGCTTTATTTAAGTATGTTATAGTACAATTGGGGATGGGACTCTGGGGAAAAGAGCATGGGCAGTGCTTAAAAAGCATATAGGCAGTTAGTACAGAAGTGTTGAAAGTGAAATTGAAAGCTGTTGAGTGTGGTTTGGCCACTGTTCTCTAACCCCTGTCGGTGCAGCTCTAGCAGTTGTTCCTGCTAGCTGAGGAACAAGGAATGCGTTGGCTTGGTAAACTTTCTAACAACTCAGGAATTTTTTTGAAGTTTAAGTCTGCAGAGGTAGGGGACATGAGTTAAACTTCAAAACATCTAAATATCATTATATGGATGCCTTACAGATAGACTCATTGACAGTGATTCTTACTGAAAAACAGTGATTTTTCTAGGAGAATTTTCAATTTTAGGTCTTCCATTTAGTTTTACATTTTTTGGGTGTTTCTTTAGTATCAGGAATTGTTTGCAACAGGCAAATACAAATGCATTATATTACAATCCCTGCTGATAGTAATAATAAAAATGTCCAAAGTCTACTACTCTGACCATATGTCAATACAATTAATATTTAACCATTAAAACAAGGTAAACAAATACATATATATAGTATAGTTATCTTATAAAACTGTTCAAATGTGTCCAATAGCAGTTTTAGCAACTCCTCAGTCTTAATTCTGCACAGTGTAAAAATGGGACTGAAGACCACCTCCACAGTCCCCACAGTGGTTAGAAATTGGCACATCAGAATTTCACACTACCCTATGTGTAAGAGAAGTAGCATTAGTTAATCTACAGTTTACATGCTCACATTCTGTAAGCTGTGGAGAACATTTATATTTTCTCATGCTCCTTTGTTAATGATCTGAAAATTTCCTATGGATTTTTCTGTGCTTGTTAAGCTGGTTCGTGTCAGCAGAGGGAATTTGTCACATGAGTGGTGAAGTACTCAGAAAAGTAACACCAAAAACCTGTGTAGTAATCTAGAAATGTCATTAAACGTGTAATCTCTAAACATAATGACTTCTAAAAACTGTTTCTGATGATTGAATAACTTTTGTAAGATTTAAGTTTTTTAGGGAAGGTTTTTTCCTATGTAAAATTGGAATTCTGTCATTCTCCTGCCTTAATTTTTCTCAGAACCCTTATGTTAGTGTTACTGACCAACACTCAGTATTTTACTGCTGTAGTTTCTGAGCAGTAGGATGCATTTTCTCTGAAGTGTTATGTCTCCTACTAGCTGAAGATCCAAGACACTGTGAAAGTAAATTTACATTGAATTCCTCAGGAGACCATGGCATAGAAATATTGTGGGAGGTGAAAGCATGGATGTTAATTTTTTGATGCACAGAACGGATGCTTAGAATAAGAATAAGAATAGAATACATTAGAGATAGGATGAACAAGACTTACGGGGGAACAGAAATTGTTTGACGTGTGTGCAAAACTCTTTTTTCTGCATTGCACATCAAACTTGTTCTTTACATTATAATTCACTTCTATCTTCAGAAAACAATTTTGCACCTCAGCTAGCTGTGCCTGGTAGTAAACCTTGCTTTTGCATTGCTTTTTTGTCATGTGCATCAGAGTTGGAAGGAGGAGTGGAAATTCCCAATGTTTTAGGATGAATTGTGTGAGTGCTGTAAAGTTCTGGGATCTGAAAAGGTGCAGCTGGAGTTTCAAGTTGTCCTTAATGATAATTGTGTTTCCCAATGTGTTTGAGAAGCAAGAAAGGACCTCAGTATGAAATTTTGTGATGTTGCCAGAAAACCAAGATAGCAGGTATTCCAGGGTTTTTGAGGCAATACAGATTACTAAAGCTGACTCTCTTCATCATTCAATAAAGTAAATTTGTAGGAATAAAATTTAGATAGGCAAAAACCCTGGAGTGTAAATTTGAGTAGCTGAAACCTGTTAAAGTGGAAATAAAAAAAGGATGTATCAGTCTAAACAAGTTGTTTTGAAAATACTTTGAATTGTCTGTACTATAAAAATGCATCTCATTCTCTGATGTAAGATATAAAATGTGAACTCCCTGAATTCGTTACTATTCTCTTTCTAGTCAAATAATCTTTGATCTTTCAGATTTTAAAGCGCTTTCATTCTCAAAACTGCCTTATATTTTCTGACTACTTGTAGCATCTTTCATCAGAAGAAAACGACCACAGTTCTTGTTACAGCCAGTCAGATAGTCAGTATGGTTCTCCTCCAAAGGGTTGGTCAGAAGAGTTGGATGAACATGGTCAAACCTTATATACCAATGACTATACTAATGAAAAGGTACTTTTTCCTTCTTCTCATCACATGTTCTGAATCTTTTTCACTAATTCACTTTTAGAAATGAAATCTCTATTTCCAAAAGTGAAAAGCATTCCTCAGCAGTATCTCCTTTTGTTTTCTTAAATATGCATGAAGCTTTAGCAACTGAACTTTTTTTTGTATGTATGTTCTTTGCTATTTAAAAGCAGTTTTCTTATATTCAGTTGTGTATGAGATTATATTAAAAGAACATATCATGTATCATATTTGAATTCCTGTCATGCTTAATTGTCTTGGTTGTACTTTAGGAATGAACTTAATATGTTTTTCTTGCTGTCTTCTAAGAGGTGCTCCTGTCTACAAAGACCTTCCAGTCAGGATGGTTTTGATGGGTTTTTGATGGTTTTAATGCTGCTTTGTCAGTTTCATCACTTTCTTTATCAGAGATTTTCAATACTGCTTTCAGATGTAGACAAACTTCGTAATTAAACCACAGCTGTACTAGCAGATTTGTGCTCTATTCTTATGTAATTGCTATGGACAACTTCTTGTGATTTTGGGCACATCATAAAAATTTCTCATACACAGGATAAATGGCAGTGGTTATATTTGTAAAGCAGTCCATTTTTCTTCTTGCTCACTAAAGTTACCTTTTTTAAATTATTATTATTTTCAGTAGTGTTTGCTGAAACAGTACTTTGTTTATTGTGTTATAGCACCACCTCTTCTCCAGTTGAAGTATGCAAGTTTTATTTGCAATAAATTCTTAAATAATTGAATTATATTACAGTTTTGGAATTTTATCCTGTTTAATCTGTTTCTGCTAAACATGTGTAGAGAACATACCTATATTTTAGCAAATATGCAGATTTTTTTTTTTTTAATTACACTGGGATTGATAGAAAACAGCATTTCCTACCACAAACATTTTATTGGAAAGTGATCTTGTGAAACCTGCTTGAGCCAAGAGCCTTGCTGTGAGTGTTTCTGTGCGTATTTTTTGGCAATCTTCTTGAAGGTTTTTGCTCATCCCAATTCTTTTCTTTCTGCATGACGAGTCCCAGTGGTCATGGGTTTACTTCTTTGATTGTGGGAATTGCTTATAGGGGTCACAGAAATTATGTTGTATTCCTGTTTTATCAAGGAGCTACATCTCATGTTACCGTTGATGTTTTTTAAAAGTTGTTCAACAAATACATATTTCTCTTAAATTATCAGCAGTTACTGGCTGAGCTTCTTGTCATTTTAGGGATAAGATCCTGACACAAAGCTGATGGAAAGATTGTGCCTCCTTAAACTGACAGTGTAATGGTGATAAGAATGAGATACGCCGTCTTAAAAAAAACCTATCACAATCTCTTGTGTGATAATGATATTGCATGACTCTTTTCTGAGGAGTTATAGGAGGAAAAAGTGTAAATGAACCCAATTCAGGATGTTGCTCTCATTGCAATCTAACCTTGGTTAATTAATGGAGATTGTGCATTAGGCACTGCTGAAGTGGATGGCACTTTATTAAAAATTAACTTTAAATCTCAGATCTCAGAGATTCTGTTTCAGCTGTCACTCTGATTATGTTTTGTATCATCACATTTCTTTCTGCAGTGGATAAAGCATGCAGATGAACAAGGTAGACCATACTACTACAGTGCTGATGGTTCCAGATCAGAGTGGGAGTTACCAAAGGTGAGTGACCTAAAAAAGAAACTTTAACAACTTGGGATTTTCCCCTTGTCCTAATGCGTGTTATGTGGAGCCTTTAATGGGAGTTATTCACTGCAAGAGGACTTATATGTTGCACTTTGCTATTTCTTGCATTTTTGCGGAATTTTTGCTTATGAAGAGGAAAAAACCCAACATAGTCCAGGACGTGAAAAATGGATGTATGTAATTATTCACATGTCAAAGGAGTCCCTATATCTCTGCTGAACTGAGCTTTTCATGAAAGGCTGCAGAATAATATCTGTGATTTTGCAGTGATAAAGAAACTTGTAGAGGAAAAAAGAAATTTTTTTTTCTCACTGCAAAATGTTCTTGAGAAAATTGGTCTAGTTTTAGTAGCCTTCAAAATGCTTATATGGGCAACTGTTGATAAATGTTTCAGCAGTGAGTTGTGGTATATTTGAGGATGATGCTGTTTCACAAGAATTGTGTTCTGGTATTTATTGATTTTGTAACAAAAATAGAAATTTTTAGGGAAGTGACAGATCGAGGGACACTTGGTAGTCTGAGAATATGCCTAGTACTATTTAATTCTCATGTTAACTTTGAACAACTGTAGGGCATTTGTCATAATGATATTGTTGTGTACATATTTTCTCCTATTAAGATGCTTGTTCAATCCTACATAGTAAGGTGTGATCAGTAAAAAAATGATTGTTTCACACAGAATTGTGTACATAAGTGTATGAAGGAGTATGTTTCTCCATTATTGTTTCATCAGTACAAAAGCCAGTGTCCTAAGTTCCCACTTAGAAAGGAACAACCTTAATAGATAGCACTTTCATAATATTAGTGACTAAATATTTACATTTAAATTTGAGTGAACTTGTATACTAAGCTGTTTTTTGTCAGTAGAAGAATTTGTATCAACTGGATTTGGGTATCTCCTATGTTAGTCTGATGTGTTAGATAAATTTTGTAACATGCATAAATGTAAAAATATAATCTGTGCCTATTGGTTTTAAAAGTTATTTAGTTACTGCTTAATTATTAGATTTGTTAGACATCTGAAAATCTGATAGACAGGATTTTGCCAGAAGCAACTGTTGGTTCAGTATGTAGAAATGAAGTTCATTTTGGGGACTAATGTCTTGTGTACATTGTTCTATGATTTCTGCAATGCAGTAAGTTGTGACTTGGAAGAAATTGTTTTTCACAAAAATAGATTGAGTTTGGATTTGAACTAAATAGCAAACTGCCTTTAATCCGAATGATAATCCAGTACTGTTACCTGAGGCATATTAGTATAAAGGGATGGCTTCTAGTATTTGTTTATGAATGCATATTGTTTTAGTGGTTCTAAACAAAATCTGAGTTCTGTATTAACAGTCACCTCCAGAATGAAACAAGCTTTGTTTTGGTATTTGTCATCTGATATGCTTTAGTTCTTGGTTATATGAACATCATCATGTATTGGTGTTAAAAATTTTCCTTGAATTTTATTTCCCATCATTCATTTGGACAGAAGGTACTCTTTAATTCAGTCTTGAAACTAGTAAATCTTGGCTGGCAGCAAATGTGAGATTAACAGAAGAAAATGAGCAATTGACTTTTGGATTTATGATCCAAGACCCTATGTATTTCCAGAAATCCTTAACTTTTATCTTTAAGTGCTGTAGAATGGATTAAATATTTCAACAAACAATTTGGCTAATTTATGTAACTATATATTTGAAGAGGTTATTCTTGTGAGTAATTAAGCATGATTGAAGATTAGTCTCTTAAAGATCTTGCTGAAGCTGGCTCTAAATGTACTTAGAAAAAATGAATTAGAAAGAGAATGCAGACCATGAAACTACTTTGAAGAAAAAGAATCAGTATTGAAAAATCTCATGAATAGTGAGAGAGAACCATAGAAAGATTTCAGCATTATAACACTTGCTTAAATGAAAAGGTACTAGGAAAAAAACCTACTCTTGATCAGTTTTTTATTCCAGTGTACTTAATTCAAATACTGCCTTCCAAATCTTGTGAAATAAAGTGATAGAATACCCTGGTCATGTAGTGCTGTTAAGAAAGAAAAGAAAATCCTTTTTGTTATATGGCTTTTAATAATCATTAGAACTAAAAGTGGTTTGGAGGTTTCTGGAAATAACGCACTAGCAGAGCTAATACTGTGACATTAAAGATCTTCGTGGTAATAGCATTAACTGTAAAGGTGCACATGCTTGGGAATAACACCATATTCTTGTACATGTGGTGAAAATTGTGAGGGTATACATTGGCAAGGGAGGGCAGTTACAAAACAAATTACTTTAGACAGTCTCACAGAAAGCCCTCCAGTCATGTGAATTTAAATAACATCTCAGAATAGCTGAATGCCTCTGGCTAAAAACGATGTTTCAGATGGAGTAGCTTTGACAACTGCTGAAAAGTCTATTAAGGCTCTTGATAAGTGTGACCCAGCTTTCTGTAGTGGAAGAGAAGAACATATTGAATTAGTCTTTAAAATGGATAATATTATTTTAACCATGGTCTCTACTTTGAGTTTTCTGCTCTGCAGCATTCTGCTGCATTCAGTTGTTCATTTTTACCAGTTACTAGAAAAACCCAAAACAACCAAACAACAAAAACCCTAACAAACGAACTACTTGAAGTTCATTCCTGCATAGATGACTATGATAAAGTGTTTGTTTATTGTGTAGTGAATGAATAATACCTAAATCATGTTGAAAAAGGCTACGACCCTATTCCAGAAACCTAGTTTTCTAATATGACTTTTATGACTTAAGCAAATGAGAAATCTGTATTAAGAGTAGGGGGAATTAAATTGATCTCAGGAGTGAGAACTCTCTAATTTCTGAAGTTTTAAAAAAAGTTAAATCTATCAAAATGGCAAAGTGAGGAAAGCTATGAAATAAATAATGAATATATAGCTCAAAGGAGAGTTAGAGAGGACAACCTAATAAAAAGTAGAGATCAAAGATCTCTGATTTTCAAAATGCATTCCTAGGCCAATAGCTGGCCTCCTCTGACTGAGGTCTCTGATCCAAGAATAGCCTTTGATAGAAAATATATGTGTACTGTAAGCCTCTGGAGTGAACTCATAGTTTTAGTGTTAATATTTACAGACTGTGATATTGCAATGACATGTTTTCTTCTCACAACTTCCTGCAACATTAGCTCCCCTTGCTGTACCCACAGAGGAAACATTAGATGGAGTAGCTTCATTTTTGGCAGTCTGTTAATTCACTCTGTGCACTGTCAACATGGGATATGAGCTCAGGGGCCTCAGTTCTGGTACTCGGTGAGTGTTTTTCCTGGGGGAGACCTGAGTGGTGTCAGACAGAGCATGAGAAAATTACAGTAAAAGACCATGTAGGTAATGTCAGGAAGATACCATGTAATCAAATGGTGAAAGGAAATGAAGAGGGGACATGTAAATAGGGCTTGGCTGTCTTATGGTAAATTTGTTTTGTACGGAGCTGTGCTGCTCCATATGAGGTTACATACCATGTATGTTGGCAGTTGCATGTACTGCAAGTCAGTGGATTAGACTGTATCATTAGCAATAGTGAATCAGCTTCACATTCTTGTCCTAAAATCTGGGTTTGCTTGGTGAAAGCTGAGACAGTATCAGCTGGTACAAGGATCAGGATGGTGTTTAATGACACAAATAGTACAAGAAACCTGAGGTAAGTATGAGAAGGCTGTCAGATTTCCTTTTTTTCCCCTTTTTCTTTTCTATACCGTATTTGTGTTTGTACTCACAAAACCTGGCCTGGTCTTCCTCATTTGGCCTGGTGTTTGGTGGTTCCCATCCTCCTTTCCCTCCTCTCAAATAAGATGAGGGAGGAAGTGCCACCAGCTTTTGCTTAGGCAAGCAACAGGACCTGTGGCAGTCAGTGCTGACTTGGAGCTGCTTGTCAAAGATGAGCAGTCTTGGTGATCCTGAGGATTAAAAGGTGAAGCAATGGGCATCCAAGACAGGAAAGCAAACAGTGTGGGTTATCCAGAGGTGTCTTACAGTCACTTAGACATTTGAGCTAGAGCTGCTTGTCTCAGGGGTCTCCTTGTTCTCTGTGGGTTCTGATCCTTCAAATGCAGCTGATGCCTCCAACTGCTGCCACCTGCACATCCTGTGGCAGAGAATGAGGACTCTTCTTTCCCTAGAGAAGAAAAGGGAATGAAGTCCTTAAAAGGAAAAAAATATTTTGTTATTTATTTAGGCTTAAAAAAAAAAAAGGAAAATATATTGATTTAGTTGATAAGAAAAGCATAAGCTGTAATATAGGTGTTATATCTATTGCAACACGAAAAAAGTTTATTCAGAGACAATAACAATAGTAGCCTAGAAAGTTGTTTTGTTCTGGGGCAACATTTAATTAAAAAAAAAAGAAATGGAATCTTCTGTTTCAGACAGTGTGTTGGGACTACTGAAATTGACATCCATGAAGTACTAAAGGGTACTAGGATAGCATAATATTTTTAAATGGTACTGTTTTGATCAATGATTGCATGAAGGTAGAATAAAATGCTGAGCTTCAGGTCTTTACTTTAGATGTTCAGTACCCGTTGCTTCCCAGTCTTTTTCTCCCTTCACCCTCCCAGTTTCTTTCATCTGGCTGAAGATTTGTTAAGACAAATCAAGAGGAATCTTTTTTCTCTGTCTTCAAACTGATGTATCTGTGTCATCTCTGTAAGAATGGGGACGACTGCTACAAATAACTTTGAGGTGTTGCATTTATTTCAACCACAATTAGGCTAGGACAGAGCCTTGAGCCATACCATATATTAGACTAAAATTAAATATAAATCAGCCAGTTGAGAAGGTTAGAAAATTTTATACCAAGGCACCTTTAAGTAGCTGGTGAAGGTATTGAACAATTTCAGCAATGAAAAGAATACTGTGTGACCTAAATTTATACCACTGGTGTCCTTAACCTACACCAACAGCCATTACAAGATGTCTGTTTTGCTTCGTTTGTATATTCAGAGAATGTATAGATTGCTCATGTACTCACTTTGTGATAGGAAATGCTCCAAATGTAACTGGAAACAAAATGAGGTGATGTGGCAGACAGGTTAGTGTAAGGGGTCAAATTTGAGTTTGTGGAGGATTTTTCAAGGAGCAGAAATGTGTATATTTGGAGTTGTGTGCTACATTACAAAAGGCTTTAGAATTAGGAAAATAGCATTGCATCCTAAGAAGATGCTGTTAAGGCACATGGTGTAGCAGAGGCTATCCTAGCAGGCAATGTGTAGTCTTGAATTGATCTCTTTTATTGCGATGTACGGCCCTTGCCTAATCTCTGTCTTCAAGATTACCCCAAGGTTTAGGCCTGGAAAACCTGCTTAGAGTTATGTAAAACTAAGATTTTGTGTGAGAGAAGGCAAGCCCAGCCTAGTTGCTTATTGTATCTGGTAAACAGTGGTAAATCCTGTAAAATGCCTGTAGGACAGACAGCAGTTCTTCTGCAGGCAGGAGTCCTGTAGTGTGTTTGTAAGTGAATCGGACCTGAGAGGGTTTTTTGAACTAAGATTGGTGGGAGCAGACCAAAGAGGAGCAGGGTGATGTCACCCAACCCAGCTAGGCTACTACTCTGGCTACTTCTCTCTAGCCAGTGTACTCTGCCTGGTCTAGAGGATGAAAAATTTCTGTTGGACAGCGTGGAGTCTGGAGTGGTGTCTGAATCTTGCTGATTCTTTTTGGAGATCACAGATCAATCCATGTATTTTAAAAGTGGAGGCTTGTCTTGACCCAAAAATACATAAGCTTTTTATTTCCACATCACTCTCTCCGACCTCCAGTTTTGCCATTTATAATGAATAAAACAAATAAACAAAATACAAACCCTGCATAAACATCTGAGCAAGAAAACGTTTACTTCAAGTATCTATTGTGAGAAAATGGGGCAAAAAGGTCAATGTTCCCTTTAAAGACTTGTCAATTTACTAATACTGTTTGTATCACCAATGCAAATTATTTAAGCTGCTGAGATGCATATAGCTCAGTGTTCCTGAGTTTTTAGCAGTGCTTTGTTGATGATCTCCATATACTTTTGCTTTGCTTTCTTGTTAAATATGTTCAATAAAACCTGAATTTCTTATTGCGGGTCCTTTCTCCTTCAAGATGGGATTGTCAGTTAGATAAATTAACTCCCGGTTGCCTTGTGGTAGTATCAAAGGCACCTTTTAAATATAGATCTCCTGTAATTAGACTTGTGCCCATATTCTAACTCTTAACATAGACAAAATCAAGATAAATTACTTTAAAATACATCCTTGTTTAAACTTCAGTTCCTCAAGTTACTCAAATGGAAAATGCATGGAGGATTTTCCATAAATAATGTACACCAGTGTCTCTGAAGTGTAAATCTATTTCTGAAATAAACAGTTCTGTTTCATAGCAAGAAATGTGTTTGAGTTGCCTACCTAAATAGGTTAGAGCTGCTGCAAGGAATATTAGTTGCAACCTTTTGTGATTTAGTCATAGTTTCACTGAAAATTGTTTAGATTTTAGTTGTAATACCGATGGGCAGTTTTGTTGCAGATTGTTCAGCTTGCTGCCACACTTTGGGCTGTAGGAGCCATCTGCAGAGTGGCTATTTCCTAACAAGAAAGTAAGCTAATAAGTCCTTGCAGCATGAATGAAGGTTCAGCTTTTGATTTAACAAGGAGACAAACTGTGATAATTGCTTTAAACTTCACCATTGTAAGAAAGCAGATGTCATGTGAGTGTAAATGTGCTGAACCCAGTCATCATCATCATGGCTAGACTTCGAGAACGAAGATTTGGGAGCCGAACCCAGTACAAAGGCAGTACAAGCTTGGAACTGAATTTCTGCCATGACAGCCAGGAATGTTTCTGTCTGTACAAGAACTCCTGAATTTTATTCTCAGTACTGCAAGATTCATTCACTCTGAAGTATTTTACTGCACTTGTGCGTATTGAAATAATGTGATGAAATATTCAAGTTATTTGGCTTTTAAGCATCTGTTGACTTACTGGAGCATTAACTCTGTTTTTAGTAAAATACAAAGCTAACTCAAACATTTTGAGCACCATAGCAGTAGTAATGCTGGTTCTTTATTTGGGCCATAAATATAATTGTATTATGCAATTTAGCTTAGAATTAGCATTTATGTTGTTTAGGTTAACCCTTGCCATGCTCTGTTGGTATGTGCAGATGTAGGTTTTTTGTCTTTGAAGACCTGAGGCTCTGAGTGCACAGTAGGAATCAGTTGCAAAACTGTAGAACTCTGTCCTTGCAAAGATTATTGCTCTAGCCTTCTCAAACAAAGAGGGCACTTGACTTTCCTTTGTTACTTCTTACCTGGTGGATTCTTAACATAACTCCACAAATGCTGCCTCAAGTTTCTTACTGTGTTCAGTCTTTTGATACTGACAAGAAAGAATGAGATTTTTTAAAATGACTTAAAACCCCCATATGCTGATGTTGTCTTGTTTGTATTTTCAGTATTAAACTTTGTTTGAAATATTTTTAAATTTTTTATAGTATACTGATTGTTATGATGTAAAATGGCAGCATTACTAATGATAAGTGCACAACAATTCTGAGATCTATGTCCTTCTCATGACCCTCAGATTTTCTCAATCTGTCTTTGCATGAATTACTAGAAAACCTGTGTTATGGTGAATATCCTTGGCTGTTACAGCTCTGCTAAGGCTGAAAGTTATTTCCTGCTAAATATTTATTTTCTAGTCTTATGGACTGTGTAGATTGTACATGGTGTGTATGTTCAATACAAAAAAATTCTTTTTATAAGTACTTGGTGTGTTGATTCTGAAAAACCAAGTCCTTACCCTCATGTCTCCTCTCCTAGGCATCCTGTCTTTGGGTCAAAAAGTTTTACCCAGGCAATTGTAAGAATCCAAGTACCTTACTGCAGGATAATATGGTTTTCTTTTTGTTACACAAGAGCTGGGCAGCTGCTATAGTACTGTCAGTGCAATATGAAGAGTGAATATTTAAATCTTGTGTTTATTGTAATTGCTGGTTCTCAATGCCCTGTTGGGTTTCAAAATCAGCAATAAGCTGTTGCACAAGAAGTCAAACATCCCTCTGTCAATGGAGAGTATTATCCCAACAGGCCAGTCTTAGTTACTGCTTCAAAGAGGACTACAGGAAAAAGGACAGTTCTGACGACTGTCAGAACTTTTTTATAATGAAAATAAAAGCGTGACTGTTTACATCCTTGAATGACTTCAGGAATCAGAAAGTTTGCATCATTAAGACATACGAGTGGTATGTCCACGTCTTGTTTGCATGACTTATATTGTACTTACAGATGTATTTTTCTCTTCTTTAGTATAATGCTTCACCACAGCAGCAGAGAGATATAATAAAGAGTAGGAGTCTGGACAGGAGGCTACAGGAACCAATAGTTTTAACAAAATGGAGGCACAGCACAATTGTGCTAGACACCAACGACAAGGTAGGAGCAAGTTCAACAGCATGATGAAATACCAGTTCTGTTGTGTGAAGTATTTAATGTAACGTGAATTGAGTAGGTGTGAATTTCTGAAATTTTATTTTTCTTGTCTTGTATCGTTGTGTACAACATTGAGTAAAACCAATAACTTTAATAACTGTTAATTTGTTAATATTTGTGAATAGTAGCTCTTCTTGTCCTTGAAGTATTTTAACTAGGATTTGTTCATGGGTTGGCATGTACAGCCATTTTTCTTATAATTAGGAATTTCCCAATTCAGGTTAAGCTATGGATTGTCATTAAGGTTTGTATTTGAGAATTATGGTTGTGGGCAAGGTTCTTGTGCAAGGTATAGTGACATTTCAAGCCTGAATATAATTGTAGGAAACACCATGCAGAAATACACTTGAAAGACATGATGAATAATTGAAGTCTACGTAGAATTGAAATATGTTGCACTTGCTAAAGTAAAAACTATGCCATAAAGATATAAATAGTAGTGTTATACACTGGATCCCTTTAATAATGATTCCATTGAGTGCCGCTGTAATATCTTGAGGAAAAACTGTGTGTGGTTATCGCATTTTTAACATTGTTATTGAAGTGCAGAGGACAGTGCTGAAAGTGCTGAAATGCTTGGCTTTGATCCTGTCCAGAGCTGAGATGGTGTTTAGTCTGAAAAGAGCTGTGGTTCAGTAACAACAAAAGCTGTTTTCTGCCCCTTCTTAGGGCATGTTCTTGATAGTCTATTTTGTGCTGCACAGTAACAGATGCTGTTTAGGCCAACAAGGAGACAGGGCTTCTCCCTTGCTCTTCCTCTGCCTGTTTCTCCAGTTTGACTTTTGTCCCAGCCATTTCTGTTTGTGCTGGGACATTGTGCCTGTGGGTGAGGAGAATTGATGTGAGCTGAGCAGGGAGGAACTGAAATGGGTGGTGTGGGGTGGTGACTTGCTGGCTTTTGTAACTTTGCTGTAGCCCATCCCAAAATTAATGGAAAATGAAATACTTTGTAATGCTGAAATGTTAGCCAAGACTGCTCAGAATGAGGTACCAGGAAATGGCACTGTAAATTCCCTTTTCCTAAAGATACAAGAAAAAAATGAAATGAATGTAGATTTGACTGTAAGGAGAAGCTTCTGAGTGGGCTTGTGTAATCGCAGGTGTCAAAGGAAACTTAAATGGACAAAACACAGTAGTTGTAATGAAAATGGATCTGCTGCTCAGAACTTTACTCGCTCCACTTGTTGTTTCCAGTACATTTTAAAGTACTTCATTTTCATGAGTTGACTTAGTCCTTCAGAATAGGGTTTATTGGATTTGATCTTGAGGTTTTGAATTGTCAGTTTAGAATATATCACTTGTGGTGTTGAGGAGGCAGTGGAGCATGCTTGGCTGGAGAATTTGCACCTGTACAGATTAGTTTAGCTTGAGCGACTCTGAGATCCCGCTGCTGCTTCTTTTCCCTCCTCCTCCTTTTCCTTTGCCTTACATACCCTTCTGTACTCAGTGTGTTGTGGCACTGCCTGAGACACCTTAGATGGAGCCCTGATAAATCAAAGGTGAATGGACACTTTAGCCTCATATGCAGTTCATGCCTCACAGGTATGAACTATTTGTTGGAAATAGCTTAAAATTTTGGCTCTGATTTTAAAGTAAGACTTATATTTTTATTTTTTGGCATAAGATTTACTTCTGTTTTGGAAAGACCTTTATGTAGTGGTGCTCTGAATGAAGAAGCTTTTGTAAAGCATCGAATAAGTAAAACTGTTTACATTTCTTCAAGATGCAGTGTTCACATATCAAGAACTTAAACCTAGTGAAGCAAACATGAAAGTGTAGAAATACTAAGTTTAATAACCAAAAGAAATTGTATGTATGACCCACATTTGTAAAGTCTAAGGCAGTAGACTAATGTTCCTTTGACAGCTTCACAGTATGTAGGCAGCATGTATTTTTTAGTCCTAAGGGGACTACAGTTCATATAAAGCGGAACACTAATGCTTTGAGAAAATTCAAAACATGTAGTTAAGCATTAAACTGCCTTGTGGAAAGACAATTTTTAGTGCACTAGTGTACCTGGTTTTTTTACCACTAGCAGGCACACTGTTAATATATCTGCTTTAAATTAGTATGTGAAAAGGGAATAGTTTCTTACTACAAATACTGGATTTCTTGTTCCAGAGTTTCTTACTGTATGAAAGGTATCTCAAGTTCAGAATGAAATAGGAAGGAAAAAGAACTGGTATTTGTCTAGATGGGCACATGAACACTGAGTTTGCTTTTTAGCTGACTCCTAGGGATGCTGTTTTCTTTTTATTTTCCTTATTTACTTTTCCTGGAAAAACAACACAACTCAGTTATATGAAGATAGGCCAGTCAAAAGAGTGCTTGAAATGTGTCAGAGCAAAAGTATGGGTTGCCATGGCTCATGAGAATTTGATGATACCAAACATACTTGTTAACAGTTTATTGGCTGTGGCACATATCAGTATATATAAAAAATTTGGTAAGCAGAGTCAAAAATACCTTCCTGGAAGGGACAATATTGATTTTCTTAATTTGAACAAGTTTTTTTTTCTTTGCAGACCTCTGGAAATACGAAACTTTTAGGTTGTTCCTAGGAGTGCTAAAGTCTCTGTTATTCTGCTATAAAAGAACTAGTGGGCTTCTTCTGTAGGTAGCTTTAAAAATGAATTTTAGAGCATAGGTGTGCAGTGTGTTATGCAATGCTGCAAAAGCAAACTGAATTCAGGAGAGCTATCAAGGGAATTATAAAGAGGGAGAATGGAAAATTTGTTAATGGTGACAGAGAACAAGTGATGTTTTTCTTCCATTTGAAATTCTTTACTAGATTTCCAAGTGATATATTTCTGCAAAGCAATCATTACTTCCGAGGAAACACACTTTTTTTTTTTCCTTTCCTTTTCTTTCTCCAGATGGGAAATTTTTCTAGTTTTCAGAGATTTAGTACTTTATTTTGGTATGTAGTTAACATTTAGTTTAAAACAAAACCCCAAATCTCTGGAGATTTTCAGTGTTTGATTATTTTATTCTTTAAAATCTTAGTATTTAATATATGGTACCCTGTAATAAGTTAGTATGCTAAATATGCTTCATAATTTGATAGCAATGTCATACAAAAAATCTACCCCTTAACGAGGATGAAGACTTTGCTTTAAGCTGATACAGCACATATCAACATTTTTCCAAATTATTATCTACTAATTAACCCAATTTGAGTGTTTTCTATAAGTCTTTTAAGAGCACTGTTTAGTAAGCAAGTTTAGAATATATCTGAGAATATTAAAAGTGATTAAAAGTACTTTTTTTTCTAATGTGTATGTAAAAGTATCTTTAGATTTAAAAAAATGAAAATAATTGTAAGAAAAATAATAACTTATATTAATATTTGAATTTTATAGGAATCATCAACTGCTTCTAAGGCCAGTTTTCCTGAAAATGAGTCTTCTCCTTCTTCACCAAAGCATCAAGCCACAGTCAGTATGCAAAGTGTTTAAATAGATAAGTAGATGTTGTAGAAACCAGGCTATTCATGATTAGGGAATTGAGGGTAAGCCTTCTTGTTGTTGGGAAAAATAACAGGATAAAACTATTTGAAGGCTTTACATTTTAAAAGGAATGCATTACATCCAACTCTGCTTTCAGAAAAATGTATATTTATTCGGTTTAAATGCGACTTAGTGATATGAGATTAAATTAGAAATTCACTGTGAAATAAAGTTATGCCAAATTATGTAGAACTCAGTTTACTTCCTCCAAGAGTCCTGTCTTCTCATCTAGCATGTTGAGAGATAAAAACAGACACAGATTCCCCCTCTTCAGAGAATCCCTCACTGTCAGTAGTCAGTAACAGCTTGTAGTATTTGATATCTCTAATTTTGACTTGTGTTTCAGTCTCCTTAAAGAGACAGAGGACTTGACATAAATAAACTATGTCCTTTTTGTTTAGTAGAATAACTACTGGACGGAAAACCTAAGCCTGTTAAGCCCATTATGGATGTTTAATGGATTTTTTTATTTCAGTTTATAATTTAAATGTGATAATTAATTTTTAAACATTAGGGAACAATGTAAAAAAAATTAAGTTTTGGGGGTTTCTTAAAAAATAATTTTGGGACTAGTACTACAGCAGTATTGAAATAAGTAACTTGATCAATTTTACCAGCTCCTTAGTAGGTACCTCAGGGCATTAAAGGCACAAGTTCTCTAGTTTCATTCTTACTCTGCATGCAGGGGAATGGTTCTCTGGCTTATTTATGCTAATCCCTTCTTACAGGTTTTAGAACAGTTTTTCACAATAAAATAAACATTGTTTTTTGAGCAAGCGTAGTTGATAACCTCACACAAAAGAAATTATTACTGCATGTCATCTAATTTCATTAAATATGGCTCATTTTAAAATCTTGTTTTTCAGAAAAACTCACTACTGCTCTAGATAATAGAAAAAAATAAATCTGTATTTTCTTTAGTTATCACCTGGGATTTAAATATTCCAAAGAAAACTGGTATATTTTTTAGTGTTTTGCTCTGTAACTTGCTTTCCACTTCTTTTTCCTGATTACATTAATTTTCCTTTTAGTACCCCGTAGTGTTGCTGCTAAGTAGGGCATTATGGTACTTTCTCTGCATAGTTCTGTGGAGCATCCCCCCTGGTTCTGCCATGAGTAATTTATTAAACCCAAAATTTATTTTGAAAAGTGAGTACAGGTTGCTCAGTCACTGTGCAAGGTGGTGAAAGGCTGTTCTGCATATTAAAGCCAAAAGTTTGTTAGAAGGTTGTGGCATAGAACTGCATGATCCATGATTTGCATGGATCACAAAATCAGCTAAAGAATGGGATAACTTGTTCACTTTTTTGGTGGGTGAGAGAAGGCACTCACTTCTATTGAAAATAACAGTTTTGGAAAACACATATTGGGAAAGCATTGCAGCACAATGAAGACATTAGATTAAGAGTAGCAGTTACCATTGGACTGAAATAACATCTGATCCATCACCCAAACGCCTTTGTCCTTGATAATGTGCCCTTCCTATATTTCATGTGCTGCACTTGAAACATGTAGGTAAAGTTTTCAAGGTTTATGAAAAACAGATCCATGTCTCTGGTAAGGGTGTTGGCATGGTATTCCAGCAAGAAAATTTTCTTTGATATTATATTATTCTGCACTTATGGTCTACTTAAATTTGAGATTTAGAGGAGAATGCTGAAGAGGATTTATCTTCTGTTTTCGTTGGATCTAGAATTGTCACTTTTTTTAAGGATAAAACTAGTTTGGAAACTTTTACTAGTTGATTGTTTCAACTAATAAGTTAAGTTAGAGGCTGTTACTGAAAAGGAATTGATTGCAAAAATAGTATTCATTTAGCACCATTGCCTTGTAGGACAAGGCTGGTGTGGCAGGAGAAAATGATAGAATTTGATACCTCATCTTGAAATGATTTTATAAATTAATGGTTTTCTGTTTTATCATAGAATGCTTTTCCAAATAATCCTGTGTTATTTTTGCACAGAAACTAGAAATATTCACTCCAAATATTTGAAACTTGCAGACAACCTTTCTTGTTCAGCGGTGTTCTTCTTCCACTCATCACTGACAGATCTCCAAATGTTTTAGTAGGCATACTAACATAAATGGTTTTCATCAACAAGGCATAACTACACAGTTTAAAATTCTAATATTTTCCTTGGGGATAGGAAAAAAAACATCAAAGAAATTTTTCACTCCTCTGTTTTTAACATGAATATGTTAATTTTTTATGCATTTCAAACATGTTAGATTTAAAATATGAAATTATGTTAGAATTACTTGAAAAATTTGTCAGGGAGTTTAGACTGTCGGTCTATTTTAGTAAAGGACCAAAACACTAATGTGCTATTATACAAATCATTATGAATTTCCATTCATAATGTCCAATGTCCACTATCACAGATTTAGTTTGGCTTGTCCAAATAACTTAGGTCTTGATGCAGGAAAGATTTTTACTCTCTGAATGATAATGAGTACTTTCCCAGAAGAATTTTGATTTTTGCTGATCTCTGCATATTTAAATATACTTAAAGACAGTT
The DNA here is from genome assembly GCA_013399695.1 of Formicarius rufipectus. NCBI lineage: Eukaryota > Metazoa > Chordata > Aves > Passeriformes > Formicariidae > Formicarius > Formicarius rufipectus. The sequence continues at coordinate 652,830 of VXAU01004424.1, read as the reverse complement.
TCTTGAACTTAACACAGGTAAAAATGGCTCAGTGCCAGAAATTGATTATTTCGGGGATTGAATTCAGTGATGTGATGTTAATAGAATCAGATTTTCTATTTCTTATGTATTACTCTTATTTTACAGGGCCAAGAAAAGTATGGTTTATTAAATGTGACAAAAATCACAGAAAATGGGAAGAAGGTTCGGTAAGTCTTGGACTTGCAGGAGTGCAGATGCTTAGGATCTTTTATGTTAGGACAGCATATTGGGATTTACAACTTCTTAATTTTTATCTGAGTTTGCCTTAGAGGCATTGCTGTAGGACACAGTGTTAATCTTATTGCATGTGCTTCCCACAATGAGCTAAAGAATATGGACTTCATGTATGCCAGGACTTTACATAGGGCAGGGATTTCATGGAAGTGTATTGATGAGAGACAGCTTTTTAAAATGGGATTTATTTGTTTATTTAAGAGAAATTCTGAGTGGCTTATAGCCTGTCTTCTTCCTTGGATAGAATTGGTGTAAGAAGAGCTTTCAGACTTCCACTTGATGTCCTTTAATTTCCAGGAAGTGTAAATGCCATGTGCTCCCTGATTCTTCTTTACTCTGATTGTGGAGAGTTTGAAGCAGTGTAATGCCTGACATCAGTCTCCCTGTAGGTGATGAGTGACCTCATTTCCAGCTTCCATTCTCTGCCTGCCAGGCAGGCATTTGCACTATAAATCATAATGTAATCAAGTGGTGCAGGCTAACACACATTTCTGGTCTTTTGCAAAGAGCCAATGACAAATACTGCGTCAGTGTGGCACATCCTCAGATTTAATCTTTTGGATCTAATTTTGTGTTACATCTAGTTCAGTGTTTCCCAGACTTTTCATACATCAAGTGTGTTTTTCCTGAGGATTAAATAATCAACACCTAGCTGATATTCTAGAGCCATCCTGACCTAGTCCAGTGCAAGTGGGCAGCCCATCTGACCTCCAGTTTGGCTCCTCAGAGATGTTGCTAAGAGCTCAGTAGGACAGGGTGGACAGTGGCTTATGTAAGCTTCTACTGGTGCAATATACTGTCACCATTTCTGTTGCATCTGTTGGAATCACTGATCTGGATTACTGCTGCTGTACAGAAAAATGCAACATGGCCATCCTGTCACTTTGAGAGCTGTTGAGTAGTAATTCATGTTTGGGTAATTTGGTACGTTTATTTAGGGCTTGTCAAGACTTTTTTATAACCTTGGGAGGACAGACATAAAATCAAATAGTCAAACAGCTGAAACAACTAATTTGTTCTTAATTTTCATATTTTTTTAGATGTGCAGCAAATACTTTGTTGCTAGTATAAGTGTGCTTATTACATTAATGTCAGATGCTTGCATCTGAGATGTGATCAACGAATTTCAGAATTATGCAATACTTTGGCATGATCTATTATGTACAGAGTAGGCTGAGTGTTCCAGATTAGCCCCTTTGAAATTATAATTGCATGGTGTTTCTCATGGTGAACTGCTTCCACTACTAATCAGCTTTGTTTGATTTAGGCTGTGATGGTCAGGCTGAGATTGTTAACATATGTTCCCTTCTACAAATATGATAGTAATTAAGACTTACTGATGCCCCTAATGACTGTATACGCACTTAAATATATTAACATATAGGTCAGCTGGGCCACACTGATGGATGGTTTAAATACCTACATTCAAAGTCAATTTATTTTATGTTTGTTTACAACTATTTACAGAAAGAATTGGATGTCATCATGGGCAGTGTTACAAGGGTCGTCATTGCTCTTCACTAAAACTCAAGGAAGTGGCACTGGCTGGGTAAGCTCTGGAACAACCCCCACCCTCACTGAAGTGTTAGGCATATAATGCACAGTAAATTAAAACTCTCTTATTTGTAGGGCTTAAATACCAATAATATAGAAAAATAAATACCTAATTTAGAAAAAATAAGTGTGTGTAAGTTAGAAGGAAAGTAGTTTAATGTAACAATTATGATGTAGCATAAGAAATCCAGTTGTACTTGTGTCTATATTTAACAAGTAAGAAACTGATAAAGAAATATTTGGTGCCCTGTAGGCTTGAAACTTTTGCTCCATGTCAGATATTTTTGTGTTCCTTACTAATATGTTTGTCTAAATTGTTTGTTTGTTTTACCATTCTTGGATATTTTTTCATAAACACCAGGTAATTTTGTGTGATATATGTAAAAAAGAAAACAGTCTGACACTTGGCTTCTTGTGTTGGACTATTTGAGCAATGTCATATTGTTGTCTTATAATTTAGTTTTTGTCTTGCTGGATTGCTTATTTTGTTTTAGATCTGCATAGTGCATGACAAGTACTTTATCTGTTTTGTTGTCTGATGAAGACCTAAAAAGAAGCATCACATTGAAGATTATGATTATTCAGGTTTTATGTCACCTCTAGGGTAATAGCATAATAATTAAACTTGCTATATTTATCCACCTACGTTCCTACAGTAATAGGTATAGGCTCTTTATCTATGCCTTACTTGCCTACTTTTGGAGGTCTAACATTAAACTGTGTGGATCTCCTGCAATAACTAAAGACAGGCCAGATTGAATGTTGGTTGTTTTGATGTATTATGCGAATTCCAACAAAATTACCTGTTACAGGAAAGATATGCTGTGCTTGGTGTGCTTTACTGATCTTTCTACTTGGCTCATTTTCTCCTGTGTTTCATTTTTGGGCAGTGCGTTGGAATTGACAGTTTTTTTCTATAGCATTGAGTTAATTTCAGAGCTGTAAACATAATTTTCTCCCCCTTTTGAAGAAGGGGAGGTTGGGAAAAAAGAAAAGAATGAGGATGGATGTATAAAATTTGGAGGAGAAGAGAATGGAAAGGGTAAAGTTGGGCAAAATGATGAAGCAGAGGGAAAAGAAAGGAAGGAAAAAGATTAAAGGTGAAAGGTATGAGAGAAGGTAAATTAGCTTTATGGTAGGAAGTAGATTTTGGTGACTTCTGTAGTTCTTTTATAGCTAAGGATCCCAAAATATTTTAGTTTTATAGGTATAAATGTGCATGTTTGGAAAGTAAAATGTTTTGCCTGAATAACAAGTCAAGTTCCAAAATCTCGATTACAGCTACTAATACTCTTAATCCAAATGTAGCTGTAGAAAAAAAAAAACCCAAACAAACAAAAAAACCCAACACTGCAACACTTTTTCAGCTATTTCAGTGCTAAATGTTCATGAATGTCTGGTAATGTTATGGATTATGTGTGTCCAAGTGAATTATCCATGGAAGATAAGCAATAAGCAGGCTTACATGATTTAGGGGCACTAGTGTAGTTGTATTACACCATCCAAATGCAGTCATTTGGTGGAAAAAAAATAAAAAGCCGTACATTCTTTTGATGATTTAAATGGAGTAAAAATTCCATAGTCACAATATTTCTCTGAGACACTGTCAGTTGCGTGTACTGTGAAGTGTTAGAGTAGAGCCAGCATAACAAATATCAACAGTATAAACAGAATAAAGTGAAGCTGGAATTAAGTGAGAATTTCTTTAAAGGACTGAATGTTGTATATCTGCATACTCACAGTTGGCTTTGTAAATGTTTAGATATTCAGCACACACAGTTTGCTCCCTGTAGGAAATTTTTTTTTTTTTGGATATTGAAAGTTACACCTCACTTCTGAAACTTTGTGTCCATATTTTAATAAGGTGAAATCAAGTCTAACAGTTTGACATACAAGAATTACATTTTTTCATCTTATGAGAAGAATATTTATTTAGTATTCCTCTAGTGATTGATATAACCATATCTTCTTTTTTTTTGTGCGTTGTTTTGTGACTTCATCACTTTTCTTCCTTTTTCTCATCAAGTCATTTTGCCAAGGGGGCTCAATTCCTGAGCTCTTGCTCTCGCTGCTTTCTTCTTGGAAAAATGCTCTCAGTCGTCGACCTGCTGTCACCTATGTAAACTCTGCCCAAGTTTCAGCTATCACTGTATGTGTTCTTGTTGCATGCCTCTTGTCACTGTAAGGCTATTTGCCACTAATCCTGGAAGTCAACTTGAATTTTTCCAAAATTTAGTTTTGACACTTCATATAACACCTCATGTATCTTGTTTGCTGTTTTTGAAAGTCATCCAAAGTGCAAATTAACACTAGTGTATTGCAATAATCTTGTATTTGTTCTGCTGAAACAAAGTAGAAAATGTATCTGGTTCAATGGTGCCAGAATTATAATCCCAAATTTGCCTACTGTTTGAACCATTAGTGCCTTGACTAACGAGCAGCATGATATGGTTAGCTTTTTAACAGGTATTTTATGTCAGATTCTTTCTAACACAACTAATTTAGAATCTTCGTACGGTGCCTGTGATACCTTTGATACAATGATGTACATGTTTGATAATTCTGTCTATAATTGGAATACCCAAAAATGTAAATGTTATGCATAAAGAGATGAAAGAAAAAGAGCACAAGGATCTTTTAGCTAAGTATTGTATGGAGAAAGCTGATGTAAATTTGTAGGACTCTGTATATATAATTTAAGCATCTGTAGTTATGTTTTGAAGTCTAGATGTCAAGCACAGAAGTGCTGCCTATCAAAAGCTCATAAAATGTTGGTAGGTAATAAGGTAGCTTGTTTATCAAGGTGAATGATGAGGAGTTTATATATTAATACTTGTGTTAAAAGTAAGTTTTGAAGCTCCCCCACCAATCACCAAAGAGCATCTGTCTCCTCAACTTTTTCTGCAGTCCACCTTTGGGTGAGCAGGACTTGAAATTAAAACATTCTGTCCAACTCTAATTAGAAATAGAAATACAAGAAAGCCATGTGTCATTTGTATGTCCAAGGAATTCCCATAAATAACATCCAGTTCTGTTTCCAAAGAATGCAGGAATATGTCACAGTACAAACTGCATGGCTTGTCCTGTGCAGCCTTTAAGGACTCAGAGAAAATCCTGAAAATGATCCTATTTATTGATGTCAATACACGTCTTCAAGACTATCTTTAAGCTGCACAGCACTTGCTTTATCTGAAGTAAACACCCTATTCTTTCCCAAAATTGTAAGTTACTTCTGCTGTACAACCAGCATAAGCACATCTTGTGACTATGTGTTGTTCTTAAAAAACGTGTCAGAAGTGACTGTAGGATGACTTCATGTCTAAAACAGCTGGCAGCACCCCATGTAGATTTCTCTCTCTGTCTCACACTACTGCCCTTTCCAAACTTCCCAAACAGCTCAAAAGAGAAATCCAGTAAGGGTGTAAGGTGTCTGCTCAGTAAGAGCTGAATTTGTCTTGACTGGTGCTGACTGGGTAGTACACTCTGTGTTGAGGAAACAGACTTAATGTCTGTGTGGCAGCAGTTGCACAGGGAAAGGCTTTCTTTTTACTTTTGTCAGCAGAATCTCCTTGCTTCAGGAGGCTTTGATTGCCTTTAGCTAACCTTTGTGTGCAGGGTGTCTGAACAGCCCTGTGCAGGACTTGCTCCTGGAAGCTTTCAGGGAGGGAAATGGCTGCTGGCATCTCATTTTCATAGACCCGGGAGCTGAAAATAACTTTGACAGGAAAGATCATAGGAGGACCTGCATGGTAAACTTAAAATGTCTTGGAATTGAAAAGTTTGTGATGAATATATAATATGTTGGTATAGCAGAAGGGCTTTGCAGGGAGGCTGGATAATTTACATGAGTTTACCCATGTTTGGATCTCACACAGCAGTTTGTCAACCATTTCAGTGAAGGAGTTGGGGGAGACTTCTTTTTCCACCTTTTTTTAGCTTCTAGATTTTGTTTTCTTCTGTTTCCTTGAAACACAGGAGTTAGACAAAAAAGATGGGAATAGAGTGTAATAGGAGTCAGTGCTGGGATCTGTGAATTGTGGTGTTCAGCAGCCTAATGCATTGGAGAGCTTTCCTTTTGGTCAAAACATTATTACACTTTTTTTGTTGTTTGATTTCACCTCTCCTGTCCTTCTCAGCATCATCTGGGTTGTGTTTCTAACTAATCACACACAAACCCTCCCCACCCACATTCCTGCAGTGGATTTTGGCACTTGTGTCGTGCTCTCTCCAGTGACAAACTCTATAAATTGATTTAAATTTTTTTCCAACACGCAGCAGGATTGATCCAGGCTGCCAGGAAGTGCGTCTGGGACACTTTGGTTTGTCTGTGTGGCAATTAGGTGACACTTTCTCTGAAACAGGCAGCTGCGGCTGCAAGAACCATAATAGCCCAGAGATTGTTCCTGTGGACTCCACTGCCGAGCTGGGCCTCTCTCAAAACCTCCACTATAATTAATAAGAAATGTTCTTGGATGAGGTATCTGAGGATGAAGTTAGAAAGGAAAGGTGGTGGGTTTCCCCCCCACCTCCCTCCAAGTGCTAATTGGCACTGAGTAAATTAGAAATACTCCCCTGTTTTGATATTTCAGGGGTGAAATAAAGAAGTTAAGATGCTACTTTCCATTCAACACTTCATTGCCCTTAGTACTTAAGGTGGGGAGACTTTCCAGCAGTAGACAGCCTTTCTAAAACACAATTAGCATTAATTAACATCCATGCTGGGAATTTAATCAGAAGCAGCAGATTAGTCCTGTTTTCTGAACCATTTTTTCTCCCCTTGGATATGGCTCTTCTTGCACAGCCTGGAAACTTGTGTTTGTGACAAGGAACTAGCTTGTCCTGGGGCTTAGGTCCCCCAGAGCTGTCGCGGAAGCAGCATTCACACATCAAAGACTTCTCAAAGAAATAGGAAAGAGCCTTTCTGGTGGAGCAGATGCTACAAGCTTTCCCTGGAACTACAGCATTAAATTTATGTGCCATAACTCAGTGACTTACAGCTTTTCTTGTTCCACATTTTACTTATTTCGCTGGCAATTATAGGTTTTTATTTGTATGGGCTGCTGAATTGATTTCCTTGAGGAATTACATTTCAAAGCTATTGGAAGAGGTGTATGATGAAATTCTAGTGAAAGTACTTTATTTTAAAAATTTCTGATACCTAGCATAGATGTAAAACTAATAGGTGAAATAGCTCCCTGATGTTTTCTTCCAAATTATTTGAAGGGTTAAATGTTTCAAGGGTTTTTTTGTTCATTACTTTGGTTGTTTGCTGTTTGTGTAGTAGCCAAACACTGAGTTCTGTTTACTTGGTAGGGTATGCTCCAGCACTGCAACAGAAGCACTACAGAAAAATGTAAAAGCATTGGGGTGTAGATGTTTTTTTAAAAATAAATAGATAAAAATATGTAGATAGATGTGAAAACTGAAAGTGCTCTGTCAGTGTGGAGGGATGTGATTCCTGTCTAGCAAACCAACTGTCTGGTTTGATTTTTTGTTTTATATACAACCACTGATTAAGTGACAAAATGTTTTTTTTTTGGTTCAGTTACTTATTAGCTGGTTTTGTTTAAAGCTTGTGATTATCTTGACTAAAATCAAGGTACAAGCAAATGCTGTTTGGACCTCTAGCGTTTGTGATATGGGAAAAAAGCTATGCTGGAATCTGATTGGCACTTAGTTATGTGATTTTTGAGGGCTTTAATTTGAGCAGCTTGTAATACATACTTACAGGGTGTTCTTTGTAAGATTTTTGTTTTCCTGGTATCACGTCTGTTGACGTGTGGCAAAGTACTATATTTAGATTGAGTTGTATAGACTAAACAATGTTGTATTTAGAGGATTGCCGCACAGTATACCTTTAAAGAATGTCTTTGTTTGTGAGTTTGTCATAATTGTTCCTGCTTTTTTCCAGAAGTTTGGTGTCAATCAGTCTAAGCCAGAATTTACAGTGGATCTCAAAGGGGCATTGATTGACCGGGCCTCGAAGGACAAATCCAGCAAAAAGAATGTTATTGAGGTGAATTATTTTATTTAAATGCAGAAATGTATGCCTTTCAATTACTGATGTAAGAAATTTTCTCTAAAATTAAAATAAAAAAACTAATTTTTGTCCATTTCTACTAGATTAAATGTATATGTTATCTTAGTACATGCAAGAACTGTCCATTTCAAATATGTCTGTATGGGATATGCTTTTTAATTTGTAGCAGACTGTAATTTACTGTTTTCACTGGTATGTGTTCTGGAGTGGCTGTGCATTATCTAACAGTTATGCCAGGGAGAAGTTTTTAATTTGGGTGATTTGACTTTTGAATTCTAGTTGTTTATCAATTCTGATGATACCTGGTTTTCTTTTTCTTTAAAGCTAAAAACCCGCCAAGGAACTGAGCTCTTGATTCAGTCTGAAAATGACAGCTTTATTAATGAATGGTATAAAGTTCTTAACTATACCATCAATAATCAGGTATGTATTTGAATTGTGAAGGCTCCACTTTCAAGGTAATATTATTTATTAAATTGATTGATGTAAAAATTTCTAATGCTCCATGTACATCTTCATTTACTGATTTTTTGAGAGAGGACAGGAGTTTGAGGATATGGCAGTTCTTGGTGGTGACAAGTGAAATATAATTAATAGTGGCAGAGGAAGAAAGATGGTCCACTGGATGAAGAACCAGGAAGCGTGGGATGATCTCCATCTCAGAAATTAACTCACTTGTGTGGCCAAATACTTGTCAGTTTAGTGACCTGAAAGATTCTGATAGAGGGGGAATGAAGTGGGGAGGATGGCCAAGGGAATGCTTTCCTGATTTGTCAGCATTTGATACTGCTATTCACTTAGTAAGGCTGCACTGACGTGCAAATTAAAAGCCCTGGCAAAATACTGTATTCTCTTCATATCTGACAGCATAATGCCAATTACTCAATTATCAGAAAAGTGCTCAAGCTCTTGATGTTGCCAAACAAGATGAACTGTATTTTAATTCAGAATAAGTTGGAGGAGATCTTGAGAGAAAATATTCCTCTCATATCAAGTTTACTCAATTGTATTCTTATTTTTTAATAGTTACAGACTTGGCTGCTGCCCATAAACTTCATTTATGTTGGTTTTGATGCCAGTCAGTGACCTTCCTTTCTCTTGGCTCTGATGTTTTTCACATATGGGTGTTTTTCACTGAAACACAGCAGGATGATATGAAAGTTCAGTTTCTTTCTGAGTGCTCATGGTTTAGGCTTTGAATCTGCTTTCTCCTGGTATGAAAATGTCATGACCCTTAATTACCAGGTATGGCAGTGGCTCAGTGATACCCCTCTTCTGTCTCCCTTGTGTAAAAAAACCAAAACCACTTCTTCCCAGCTTAAATATGAATGAAGATGGAAAGCTGAGATATGCTGAGATGTGAGTGAGATACTACATGTTAAGTTGAGGAAGTGAGTGGAGGAATAGGGAGAGTTTATCAGCACTCTGGAGGAAATGGTGATGTATTATTACTGCTGGGAGCTGGTAGCCACGACGCCCAAGATAACAAGGTATAAGTTAAGAAAGTACATCAGATTACCTGGTAACTTGGAGCACCAAAGCTTTGGGTACAAAATCCATCAGATCTAAAGTGAACTTTTAATTTTGGAAAGTTTGTGGCAATAGTAGCTAGGAATCTCTTTCCCATGACCAAGGACTAGTTCTAGTGTGGCAAGATCTTCCTCAAAAGAAAGGGGCAGAGAAGATTCTGTTCTCTTTGCTACTTTGCTGTAGTGGCAATATGCTGTGCAAGAAGAATAGTTGCCTGCAAAGGATATTGCTGGGGTTTTTCCATGGAGAAATTCCCAAGTAATTGGATTACGTTTGTTATATAATACAAACTATATTCCAGGTGATCTGCCCCCCACTCCCCTCCCCACAAAACCACCTCCCCTTAGTTACTAGGTCTAAAATGTACCAATCCTAAAGAGCTTTGAGGCCACTTGAAGCATGGCAGAGAATCCTTATCAGGGAGGTTGAATGTATTGATCTTTGGTGTGTAAAAAGGCTATCCAAAGCTTTTGAAAATGAGTAAGAAATGAGGGAGTTGAAAACTAACACCTGCCCTTCGAGGTAAAATGCATCTTAGCCAGTGAAGTCATGCTGCTACTCACTCCATGCTCTTGGAAACAACCATGCCTTATTTTTAAACATGTCCTTCCTTGTAGCAGAAGGCATTCTGCATAAGAATTTAACTGTGTAGCAATGCAGTTCACTGTAGTAGAAGTGAAGTAAGAAATACGTGGTTTTGGAAGGTAATAATGTTGTCCTGAAACCAGAGGAAATTTCTTTTCCTATCTCCTGATGTGCAGTCATGCACATGGCATAGGTATGGGGCTACAGGTGTACAGATTAGTAGACTGATACCTGCCTCCACATTTCAACATGATCTACATTTTCACTTGACAGTGTTTAATGAGAATATACTGAGATAGCGATAACACAGGACAAGAATTTTAGGCACTGGTACATTTACTTTTTCAGAGTGAATTTAGTGTATATTTTGACAGTAGTGAAATTCTCCAGGTAGTAGTCCTATTTTCTATCAAGAATTGTAATTACAGAAGTAAGAAATTGAGTAAATGCTCTAGAAGTTTTTG
>VXAU01004424.1:482758-642225 GCA_013399695.1 Formicarius rufipectus | reverse complement strand
CCACTACATGCTGCACAGGATTTTGTGTGACTCTTGCTTGAAAGTTGAATCGACTGTTCTGGGACACTCAAAGCTTGTGAGACTGTAAGTCATTTTAGTGGTTGGTTGTTTCCCTTTTTGGTTGGTTGTTTCCCTTTTTGGTTGGTTGTTTCCCTTTTTGGTTGGTTGTTTTCTTTTTTTTTGTTTTCTTTGGTTTTTTTTTAACTCTAATCAGTCAGGTATTTTTATAGCAGATCATTAAATAGCTGATGTTTGTCAATGGGATTTGGAGAATATACCTAACAAAAAATAGTTTCTGTTGTTTATTGGTTAATGTAATAAAGTGTTATCCTGAAAGGCTCATTGTACTTTCTTCAACATCCAGCAAAACTTTCTTTGTTGAGTCCTGTGATGAAACAGTGTTTCTCAAAGTAATTCACCTGGCAGAAATTGTATCATCTCTGAAGATACATTTAACATCTAGTTCAGGAAAGAAACAACTGCATATCATTATGGGGAGAAAAAACCCGTGTATTGTAAAGCTGTCTCCAGGAAATGTGTGTGTTATTGCTGTATTCTGTGAACTGGCAAACTGATTCCTTTGCCTCTTCTTAAATTTAATAGGTAGTAGAGTCTGATGAAGCATTAGAAGATGAGGTACCAGATTCCCCTGGGGTGGAAAAACAAGACAAAGAGAAAGAGAATAAAGACTCTAAGAAACTTCGTTGTGAGTTAAAACGTTTCCATTAATTGATTCTAGCAATGCAAGTTTTCATTTTATGCATCTTCAGTATTATGTGTAAATAGAGAAGAATTCAAAAGGACATCTAAAAATGAAAGTACTCAAGTTTGGAAATAGGCTTTTATATAGTTCATTCTACATCTTCATGCCACTTGGTAAATTTTCTTCCATGTTTTATTAATCAAACTTGGGAAAAAAAGTGTGAAATGTCTTTAGCTTCTTCTGTGTGACGCATTAAAGATGGGAAAATAAGGAGCAGTGAAATGACTTATTTTCAAGATGATGTCAAATGCACAGAAGTAATTGTTTTATTTGACTTTTTATAAATAGTTTTGAAGAATTCTTTTGTTGTTCTACTGATTAGAATAGTTTTGCTTGACTTTTATCTGTGGCACAGCATAAATATTTACACTATTAACTTAAACTGCAGTTTCACAAAGTTGCTAATGATGTATTTGCTAATTTAGAGGAGCTAAACATTTTTAATTAAAACTGCAGAATTTCTTTCAGATGCAGAAAAGAACTTCCTGTGCAGAGAAAAATTAATCAGGAAGACTGTTTTCTGTATTTTTCTTTCAGACCTTTTAAATAATTTTCAAGAGAGTACATACTTCTTCAAAAATAGTTAACCTAATGAGAGGCAGGATTGGTTTGCAAACATTAGCTGTGTTTTTAAAATTCCACATCAATTCCATACGTAAGCTACCATTTACTTGGTTTTGCAACTTTTTTGTGGCAGGGTTGTCTCTTAGTCGTTTGAAAAATGGATGCTATTTACAAGGCGTTCCAAAAAGATAAGGTAAAAATTGTGGATGCCTTGTGGATTTGAGTAGCTTTTTGATGTATCTTGGAGCTTAATTTTTTCTTTTTTTCTTTTTAATGTTGCTTCCTTGACTGATAAATGCAGTGTTGGTTCTGTGAATAGTAGTGCTAACTGTGTTTCTTTTTTCAGCGGTGAAGGCACCTAGCAATATAGATTCCACAGATCAGAAAAAGACCAAAACGAAACTCAAGAAGTTTCTTACACGGCGCCCTACATTACAAGCTGTCCGTGAAAAAGGCTACATTAAGGGTAAATGAACCTTTCTAAGAGAGGAAATAATTTGAAAAGCTGAATTTTGTAGTTCATGTGTAAAGTGGGGTTTAAATGGTCTAGTTCCAGGGTAAAATACGTGCGTATAGTTGGTTTAACAGAAGTCTTGGATGTGTAGTGGAACTGGTGATTGACTGTTGTACTTCTGAGCACTGCTAATAGCTATTGAAGTGCATGGGGGTGTCCTCTCCTTCAGCTCATTGCTGGCAAAGTGAAACTTGAGGGCCTAGGAACCCGTCTGGACTTGGACTCTTTAGCAAAGAAGCACTGCATTCCACTCTTCTGAGCTGGAAACTCCAGATAGCTGATCATCATTTGTGCATAGAAGGGAAAGAAAAGCCCCTTGGTTACACAGCTGGATGTATATGCTCACCTGCTTCACAGGGGTGTTTTAGTCTGTGTGGAATCAGACAATCATGCCATCTCATAAGAAATGAGATATTTAGGCAAACTAGGATAAGGTTAAAGGAATTTTAAATTAAACATTTTCCCTCAACCTTTTTTGACTGTATACGTTGTTTCACAAACAGTGAATCTTACAGATACTCTTGAATCAAAATCATGAAATTGATTTCTTTTTGTCACACTTGAAGAAACTTTGAGAGAATGGTATTTGCACAGGTTTAAATTAATTTGTTTGTGTAAATTATTGACTTGGTACTCACTGTAAAACTTTATTTATTTGTATGCTTTAGCAGGACTTGTAGATGGTGCTCTACTAGGGTCAAAATAGCACATGGGTAGGCAAATACCAGATCAAATCCTACTGTGATTTGCCTAACTACATACTTTAACTGGTGTGATTCTGTTGCATGTGGTGTTTGATATATTTGTGTATCTGCAAATATAATTTAACTGTAAATGATGGAATTTTGTTTGGGATAAGGAGGCATTATTTCCAGACTTCGATGTTTTGCTCTGCTTTACAGCTTAGTATTCATGTCATGGCTCAGTGACCTAACTCCCGACGTTAGCAAAAGTGAACACTAAGCCAAGTTCAATTTGTACATGTGCGTGCTAATGATTGGATTTTAATAAAGACATTAAGGAATGAAGAGTTTGTTTTTATTTAAAAGCATGGTATAAATTTTAAAAGTTGGATCTGCACTGTAAATTTGCTGTATGAATGAAGAATACAGAAGTCTTTATTTAAACGCCCAGTGTACTTTTGTGGCTGCTACAGAACAAGCTTAGTAAATAGAAAGCTTGGCAAACCCAATATGAGCAGAAAATAGTGCAAAGTTCTAGAAAAAAATCCACTTGAAACAGCATGCACTAAGTGGAAAAGTAACTGTGCTAAAGTTTTGTCACATGGGAAAACAGAAGTACAGAAATTAGTTTTAAGATAAGAAAAAAGTATTATTCCTGTGTATGTTGAAATTATTAAAGTCATAGCAAGTTACTTTGTTACATGCTACTATTTTCTTCTGCTGCCTAATCTGCATTGCTTTACCTGCCACAGCTGCATGCTAGCCTGGCTTTCTACTTGTGGGCTTTTTCAATCTTTTGCTACTGATTCTGCTTCTGCAGCTGGGTGTGTGAGTGAATAGCTGCAGCTGAGCTGCAGGTATTTTGAACCACTGGCCTTATATGTATACAGCTAATAATACCATTAAATGCCCATTTTCATACTTTGTAATTAGTTTGTTGTGCTGTTTGGATTTTCCAAAGCAGTAGTCAAGATGCAGGAGTTGTTAATGAATCTACTGGAATTACTAAACATGAGAAATGGGCTAGATATAGTGCATGATATAAATGCAAGAGCAGCCTCTGCAGAAGCTCTGATGTAAGATATACTTGAGTCTGGGAAGATGGCCACTTGCATACTTTATTTAACAGATTAAAAACCAACCAAACAAAAACCTTCTTCCCTTTGAGTGTGAGCTTTGCTTCTTTATATCAAGACCCTGTTTCAGTCTCATGCATCTGAACAGAGGAAATCATCTATTATTTGGGCATCTTTGATGAAAGCCAAAGAAATGGGTCTGTTAAAGATTTTGATGATAATATAATCTAGACAAGAGGAATTTACATGTTGCAGAAATTCATTGAAACATTGCAAGAGTCTCTTCTCTGCCCAAGCTGATTTTCATTTTTGCTCCAGTATATGATAGAACACACTTCCCCTGGATTGTGTAGTTTAGGAAACAAGACTCAAATTTACCTTTGAACATAAATACCTGTATTTACATTCTGACCTTGCAGACAGATTGCCTATGCATGGTTGTACTTGATGTAAAGGTCTGCCATTTACAATCTATGTCAGAACTTAAAAATGTTAGAAGATTCTATGTTAAAGTAAAATAATATATAATACTGTAGTTAAAAAAATAAACAACAAACAAACCCAAAACAAACAACCAAATTCTCAGTAGGTTCAGTGAAAGATAGAAATTTTACAGCGTTCTTCCCCAAGCAATGCCAAAAGCTTTCACTCTGATTAAAGTTTATTATGTTTGTTCACATTTAAAAAAAAGATTACAATAAATGTGTTTTGAACTCAGAAGAGGAACAGAGTGTAACTGGGCACATTTGAATCCATTACATTTCTCAATACAGTATTGACTATATATCTCTTACAAGTATCACCTGATGGGTTAGAATGATTTCAGTAGCATAGGTTCCTTATTTGGACACTCACATTTGTGTACCTGCTGACACTTTCTCTTACTGGGAGCTTTTTCTCGCTGGGAGCTGCTGAGAATTCTTTTCAGAACTTTCCTATATCCACTCCAATACTGCAACAATTGTACCCAGTAGTCTTTGCCCTTTGTAGAGGTTTGTTTTAACCTGAACTAGTTCTGTCACTTGAGCCCTGTTCCACTGTAAATCAGTCTCTTTACTTGGTTCCAGATCAAGTTTTTGGTTCAAATCTCACCAGCTTGTGTCAAAGAGAAAACGGCACGGTGCCAAAGTTCGTGAAGCTGTGCATTGAGCATGTTGAGGAACATGGTATGGTTGAAGTTTTTTGTTTCCAAATCTCTCTTGCTCACCACTCTTACATAATTTTCAATGTTTTAATCTCACAATGCTGTAAGTTTATTTGGGGAACATAGTCTGAAACTCACATCTGTAGTTAGCATTGGGTTTTCAGGAATGGGGATGTAGACAGGATCCAAAATGAGGAAAGTGGATGAAATCTTGTATCTAAGAGACTACTCAGCTTCAGTATATTTCAAGCTGAGGAGAAGGCAGGACAGCCTCCTGGCGGCAAGACTCCTAAGGAAAGAGGGATTACAAGAAGCTATAGAAGAGCTCAACCCATCAGATTAAATGAAAGAAACAAATGAATGGTTGCATTTTGTAAAAGGTTTAAGCATGTTAACAATCACTTATATTAAAACTTTCTCGAAACAAACTTCTAGAAAACAGTGGTGTTCCTGCCCTGTATTTGCACTGAGTGTCAGAGGACCAGTCTATCAGTTTGATGCCCTTCAGCCAGTTTACACTGACTACTAAATTTTATGCAATTCTGGGGA
Organism: Formicarius rufipectus; assembly: GCA_013399695.1. Classification (NCBI taxonomy): domain Eukaryota; kingdom Metazoa; phylum Chordata; class Aves; order Passeriformes; family Formicariidae; genus Formicarius; species Formicarius rufipectus. The sequence continues at coordinate 636,932 of VXAU01004424.1, read as the reverse complement.
TTATCAGTGTCCACATATTAACTCAATTTTTGTTTGCTTTCTTTGAAAATAAGTGTTTCCTACCTTCCTAACTGAGAAAACTTTGAAAGCTACATATGATGTTCTGGGTTGTCTGCTGTAAAGGACATCTTCACATTTTTATTGAAAATATGTTGGTTGTGACTCCTGGCTTGGCTGTAGTCTCTGCTGGTTTTCTTGCTTGTTTCTTGCTGTTGTCATTTCCCTGTCTCTTGGAAAAGATGACTGAGAGGGGATTATGGCATCTCCATAATCATCATTCAGATATATTCCAGTCTGTTAATCTGAGAACGGAAATCTCTTGAGAATCAGGGTAAGTGTTACGAGGGAATACATGTGAATTCTAAGATATCTTCCGTGGAGAAACTGCCTTTAGGATTTTGTTGCAGCCTGCAGACTCTCAATGCTACTGTCTTATGGTCTGGGAGGGGAAAAATAACTGATTCCATTGCCTTACTCCACCTTGCTTGTGGCAGCAGGATTTATTCCACCTGTGATCTGCAGATTGTAAGAAAGGGTTTCTTTTACTTAGTTTCTTTTTTTTTTTTTTTCTTTCTCCTTTTTTATTTCTTTTTTATTTTAAAGACAGGACTGAGTGAAGATAGTGAAGTTTTCCTTTTTTAAATGCCTGAGGGAAAGCTCACAGAAATGAACAGCTTTTTTTCCCCCACTTCTCCAACTCTTCTTCCTACTGCCAATATACTTCAAATCAATTCTTTCTATAAAGGAATGACTAGTGGATTATGGGGAAAAGAGATATGTCAGATGGTGCTGGTAACTGTGCTATGTTGCATCATACAACTCCATGAGGAGCTACAGGGACTTGCAGGTATTCTGGAAAGACTCACCTGCTCAGTGGCACTGACTCACATGCTGCATTCAAGTGACTTTCTAAATAAATTCTTTACATCCTAATCACCACTGAGTAACTGCAGTAGCAACCACACAGACACAGTTTTCTTTTTTTCTGGTTGAGTGTGCAATCCTGTAAGGAAAGGGCTACCCTTTTTAGTGTTGTAGGTGTTTGGTAGCTCTGAGTGTGCATGCACAGCATTCCTTCTTTATGTAAACCCGGTCACTTGACAACTTTGAGATGCTCTCTGTGCATGACTTGATTGGATTTCTTAACCATACATATAAAAATTGAACTTTGTATCCACAAAATACTTGGTTCTTGCATGTTGGACTCCCATATATTCCCTGCCCACCCACCAAATGCATCTTAAACAGGACATCTAGTTTCATTGGGGAAACTTGGAGCTGTTGCCTCATGAGTACTTGCATAGGAAGTTTTAGATATTACTTTGAGCTTGGCCCCACCAAACCTGTGTCTGCAAATTAATCCTCCTTTGATAAGCCCTGCTAGTTTAACTTTTTTTTTTTCTCTCCTTTGTTACAAAGGTGGGTTTCTTCTGTTTTCAATTTTGCTGAGTAGACCTATAAAGGAGCAGTCTAATGATTCCAGAATTCAAAACATGTAAGATATTAAAATGGATTTATCTCATTGTTTCAGGTTTAGATATTGACGGCTTATACAGAGTTAGTGGCAATCTTGCAGTAATCCAGAAACTAAGATTTGCAGTCAACCATGGTAAGCTTCTTCCAACTCTATTACAATTGCATGTATTTTCAGATTGTTGAAATTCGTAGAAAGCTCAGGAAAAAATTTGCTTCATTACTGTAGTATATAATGGGAAATGACTGTCATCTTCAAAGTAAAGTTACTTCCAAATTGTGGAATTGAGTATGCAACATACATCACTTGAAAAACTTGCTATCCTGGAGATTTGATCTTGAGGAGCAGCATAGAGGCCTTGCTAGAACAGAACTCTAAAGGAAGGTGGTAATGAAATTTGAGGAGAGGGGAATATTTCAAACAAAATAACTCCATACCGTCCAGAAAAACAGCAAGCATGTTAAGCTTCCACTAGCATTAAAATTGTATGGTTTTTTTTTCTTTTTTTTTTTTTTTTTTTTTTGGGAGATTTGCTACTGCACTTCTGTGTGGAGGGGCTTAACTCCTCTTCACCATACTCTGTATAAAACCCTTTCGTCTGGCAATGTCATTCTGTTTTGTTCAGTGCAACTAGGAAGAATACTGTAGCCCATCCACAATCTGACTCTCATTTCCTGATTGACAGGGGAAATGTGTTATGTCAGCATCTCCTGTTTCCTACTGGAAGATGCCCTCAGTGTAGGGGATCTGCATGTAGTGCAGTAGGCAGAGTTTAGCCATCTCTGTCTGTAGTGGTTGCTATTTTGCATCCCCTTTTGTGCTACCACAGCTCTGTATCCCAAATGGGCTGAAGTGGAGTGAGTCTTCACTGCTTTTAAAGCAGTAAATACCAAAGAATAATTTAGTTTATTTAAAACAAAAGAAAAGCTTTTATAGTTAAATTATTAACCTTAATTACTCATTTTTCTCTCTCAGATGAAAAGCTGGACTTGAATGACAGTAAATGGGAAGATATTCATGTCATCACAGGAGCTCTCAAGATGTTTTTCAGAGAATTGCCAGAGCCACTGTTCACTTACAATCACTTCAATGACTTTGTCAATGCAATTAGTAAGTCTGGAACACATGGGTGTGGTGTTTGTATAAGTTCTGCTCAATATGTACAATTCTTTTAATTATTTTGGGCATAAAAAGGGTGGTTTTGTTTTGAACAATGGTAATGTCTTCCGAAATGCCTCTCTGCAGTGCAGGTGTTGGTCGGGAGGTGGCAGTGTCCTATCTTGTATTAGCACTGGACATGTGGCTTTTATTCCCAGCCTGTTAAATTTTATGCTAAAGTTTTATACAAAAATACTGACTTTTTGTTTCTCTACCTCATCCTTTCGCAGAGCAAGAACCAAGGCAGCGTGTCCCTGCTGTTAAAGATTTAATCAAACAGTTGCCAAAGCCAAATCAGGACACTATGCAGGTACTCTTTAGACACCTGAAGAGGTAAGTAAGCAATAGAAGGAAAGGCTTTGTATTGCTGACCCTCTCTTAAAGATAAATTATCTAATTAAAAGTACTATGTGGCTGTTCCCACTGCATTTTTTATTTCCTATTTTGGACTTGATATGAGCAATATATCAGTTTGTTTTATATGCAGAGCACAAAATAGAGTTGAGACATTGTGCTTCACAGTTGTGATGTTTACTGACAAGTCCTTACATCTGAGGGATTGCAAGAGGACCAGGAGAAACATTTCAAAATGAAATTTTCGTAGAGAGGGAAATTTCAGAAGCTGCATGTCCTAATAACAAGACTACTCATTAAATAAAAACTGTGAATAGTCTTTTGCTTTGGAATGTGCCTTTTTCTGTCATCTTATTACTCTAACACTAAGTCTCTTTTTTGTGTATTTTTTTCTCTTCCAGAGTTGTAGAAAATGGCGAAAAAAATCGAATGACCTATCAAAGTATAGCAATAGTTTTTGGTCCAACCTTATTAAAACCAGAGAAAGAGACTGGTAACATAGCAGTCCACACTGTATACCAGAATCAGATTGTAGAGCTAATTCTACTGGAATTGAATTCCATCTTTGGACGCTGATATTTTTCTTGGAGTAGAAACTGGAAGTGATGGGTTGGCAGCAGTACTCCATTAGAAGGAATTATATTATGTTTGTGGACCAAGCAGCAACTTGTTTTTTGCACTTTTGGGGAGGGAAGAAACAGGAGAAATGTTTGACCACTTTAATGCAAATCAAAGACAACACTTTGGATTTCTTGGAGAAGTTCAATGTGAATTGAAAAGTTTGTAGTTTGCCTTTTTTAAGTAGCATTGGAAAAATGTAATATAGGTTCATACACTGGAGTTCTTGGATCATGAAACTATTAATCTCAAACTGGATAATCTGGAATTTAATCTCGGAATTCTTCAACTTGGTAGAGAAAAGTCCTTACCAACTGATATGGAAAAATTCAATGAAGCTACATCCTAAACTTGTGTATTGCAACATACTCAGTTCTGTATGACACTTTTCCAAGGGTTTTCTGCATGCAGTGACTGTCCTAGACTTGCGCTAACAGTTTGGTTTAGTTATTCAAATCTAGTTCTTCACTTGATATCTAGTTCTTCACTTGATATCTGCTGCCCCCTTTCCTTCTTTTTTCCCTTTCCCCCCCTTTTTATGTTTGGGGTTTTTTTTTTCTTCTTCTTCTTTCCTTTTCCCCCCAGCAAACTTTTTAGAAGTTCTTAGCTGCTTCATAGAGCAGCACACTATTACACTATTTCAAACACCGAACTTGTAAGAATATCCAGCAATGGATATTTGTCTTGTGGCATAACAGAAGTAATATTTAATAAACACATTCATTTTTTTTCTGGGTATTTCTTGAGCTAAGTTTTATGTTATACTGATCTAAAGCTAAAGCCCTGAGTAAACACCAACTGTAACACTGTATTGAGTTCTTGGTATAATGCTGTGGTAGTGGAAGTTCATTCTTAATGTAAATACAGGCTGTCCTTTTGATGCTTGTATATAATTCAGTCCCTGTATAGTTTAAAACCACTTTAGTCACACATTTCTAATCATGGGTAGATTAGCTACAGTAGCATAATGTTTCCAGTGGATGTCTGGGTTTCAGCAGGGAAACAGGTTCTGGGGAGGGATGGGATCTAACTGTGTGCACTTTTAGATGTTAATTACATTTGCGGGCAAATAACTGTAATGCAAATGGTACTGGAGAAATACTGAGTGTGCTTGCTAAATTGTTAATGCACTACAAGAGGAGCCTTTTAGGTTATTTAATATGTACAGGATACATTAGAATAATGTATTATGAATTCTAACATCTACAAATAGTGAAAGTCATGTTTTGATAGGTATTTGATGGAAACCATGATGCTAAATTTAAGATTTTCTTTTTACATTAATGTAGAATAATTTGTAAAATTGGTTTTGAAAGATTTTGTTACAGGGAGCATGGTCTGATGAAGATTTTTTTAAATGTATTTTTCTAGACTAACTGCTGTATCTGACATATTTGTTATGTCTAACCTGAATAAAGGAAACCAATAGTTCCTTTAGAGTTTACCATCCGCACTTCAGACAACATGAACCCCCTTAAACAAGACCAATCTATCTTACCCCTTAGCATGGATGGATACTACTTGTGGCAGAGAGTTGTCACACTGGACTAAAAGATGAATACGTGCTTTACAACCTGATGATTTTAGGAACTTCCCAGTCTCTTTCTTTAATGACTTAAATTCTAACATAAGGTTCAGAGAGGGCAGAAGTAATTTATGGATATAAATTTGCAGTCTTTAAAACACATCCCAGCTTGGAACCTACTGTACAGAAAGCAGTTATGTTGAAGTGATTGTATGTCAGTAGCCTTTGATCTCCTGTGTACCTTTCACAGACAGTCCTGGCTTACAGCAGAGGGGATCTGTGGTGACGCACTGAGGCGTAATCAGATGAATGGTACGAGAATTGCATAAGCATAGGGCTTGCATGAAAAAATTTTGGAGATAAACGAGAAGATTAGTTACCCTGTGGCTTTCTCAGTGTCTTCTTGTGGTAATGGTGAAGTCTTGTGGTTTGTTGCAAAGCGACCTGTGTGAGAGCTGCTAAGCCCCATCTCGGTGGTGTGCCGTCAGCCTCTGGGCTGGCTGTCACACCGCAGCAGTGCTGAGTGGTGGCTGTGCCCCAGGATGTACAAAATATCAGCAAAGTTGAAATCTGTGGCTGTACGTTATTCAAATCCCAAATTTGGCCGTAAAATAAGAAAGAATTCCCACTGCTAATTGAAATGGCTTGTTCACTGGTCACCTTTTTCTGTATGAGTGTTACCTTTTTTGAAGGAAGAATGCCTTTTTAAAGCAATTTGATAATGAGGATGTCACACTTTTCCTTGTATTCCCCCAAAATAAAGCGTTTTGTTATTACAATATATAGTATGGTTCTGTGCAGTGACATTTTCTTAATATTCTTTTTTAGTTTGGGGATGGGAGAGTATTCTTTTTAATCAAAAGGAGTCTAGGTAAACACTTGAAACATTCAGGAGGAGGAGGATTCCAAGCTGATAGTACATTTGTTGTGAACTTTACATTTGTCATATCCCTTTAAACTGTGTTTTATACTGCTTGAAAGATCTTGTCTTGTTCCTGCAGTTAACTTTCTCTTAATTAATCAAAACCCCAGACACAACAAGGGAAAGCTATTTGTATTAAATTAAATGTAGTTAATTCTATATGTTCCTCAAAGTCAGATTTGGTTCTGGTTTAAAACCAAATGAAAGCCTCAATACACATTTTTGAGGCCATAAGCACTCAAAGATACTGGAGGTCCAAGGCTGTATGTTGGTGCTGGCTGAAATTTTTGCTTGCTCCCATGCTGGAGCTGTGTTCAGCTCTGCAGTTCAGCTACATTGTATTAGTACCAGATGGTACTAGTGGAGAGAGAATTAGACACAAAAAAGACAAGGCAAATATATATAGTCATTTCATGTAAACTAACTTTTTTCAATCAGAGTTGCATGCAGGAGGTTTTATTTACATGCAAGTGGATGGGTCATGCTTACAGCCAGGCCCTGGCTTTCCTCCCCATCTTCACAACAATCCGTGATAAATTCCCTTTGTACTGAACCCATTGTATCCTGACAAGTGAATCCTGAACTGGCAGTGTGAGAGAGAAGGGAGGTTGTAGGTAATACAGCATCAGTTTATTCCTATGGGGGACCCTGACTTTTTCCCCTTAAAGAGAACAGCTTTATTTAGCCCTAAAGTACTGATATTTTCAGAATGAATTGGTTAATTCATAAGCCATAACATATAAACCAAGCACAGTAGGGCATTCTGCCAGGCCCAGGGGGAGGGACAGCATGTCTGATGAGGCTGCTGCAGCCGCCGGGAGAGGAGAGCTCCTCTGAAGAATCTTAATTAGCCTCCACAATTGCAAAGTTTTGTGAGCAAGCAGCTGGTAGGACTGGATCAGGCCTTTACAAAAGTAGCCCTCTGTGAATGTGGGACTTAAATGAACATTTCCCCCCCCCTTCTCTGGCTCCCCCAGCATTCTTGTAAACAGAGCACTTGTAAAACAAGCTCACACTGTGTAACAGACCAACATGAAAGACATTCAGAGGTGACTTGGCCTCGCGGTCCTTTTTATTGCCTTGAGAATTAAATGGCAGCTCTAATATTAGTTTCTTACAACTTCCCCAAACGGATTCGAGTTTAAGATACTCAGCTGCTAGTTTCAAAAAATAAATACGTTTTTCATTCAGCAGGTTCAGAACTGCAAAGTGGAACAAGCGGGGCTAGTGTCAGTTTTATTTCTCTGAGAACCTCATCCTGCAGCTTATTGCACTAAAGTAAAGTTGGTTGGGGAAGGGGAGAGAGATCCTTAGTGTGGGAATAAGTAGATGCAAAACACTAAAGGCAACCAGACAAAGCAGATGTGATGGACAAGCAAGATGGCAAAGAAACAGTCACTAAGAACTGCAGGAATCCAGACCAGAGACCTGGAAGAGAGCCAGGCTGCCAAGGTTGGAGTTGTTTTTTATTTTTCGCTCTTTATTCTTTTGCAATTTTTACAGTGCAGATGAAGGCCTACTTGTATTTTTAAGGGTAATTGGCTCTGTAAACAGGTAGAGTTATGTAACATTGCAAAATGGCAGTACCCACCTTACTCTAGCATTTCCAGCGTGGCTTCCACATGGCTCCTTAGAGGTGTGTTTTTCTCTGGATTCACTGGATACAAACTCCTGAGCGTGAAAGTCAAGACCTATGTTACTTCAACCAGCATCTGCACGATACAAAAAATAAACTTGTTCTCAGTTTGGTACTTTTCTGGTGGCACCAGGGCCCCATCTGAGATCCAACCCTGATGGCACCAGATCCTCAGAAGAACAGGTAGCCCTGTTAGAACCTCAGCACACCAAAAGAAATGTATGAAGTTGAAAAGTGGGACTATACCAAAAAAAATAAAGCTCCAAGCTAGCCATCTTCATAACTAATTAAGATATGCATGTACAGTCTAAATCTGTTCAGAATAGTTTGTTGATTCGTAGTGTGAAAGAAACCACTGTCCTCTAAAGAAATAAATACCATAAATAAAAGCTGTGATTTCTTATGTCATGCATTGGAAGACACGTGGTAAAGATTGATCAGCTTGTCTAGTTCATCAAGTGCTGTGGCCAAACAGCTGTAATCAAACCACTTGTCATGTGTTTCCTGGCTACTGATGTGCCAGTACTCGCTGCCTTTACGAAGATGGTGATGCTGAGCTGGTGGTGGCTGGTTGGCTTCCTACATGTGAGTGTCCTGACTAGTTACTTGTTTCAGTAAAGGAGGTAACCTAGAAAAGAAACTGAAAATCACCTTTTTTCCTAGAAAAACTTTTCCTATCAGCCTGGGCTGGGCAGTACTTTGACTGCCAAACTCACCTCCTTGCTGCTGAGATGCTCTCTGCCTCAGGACTGGGTGGATGCATCTTCTGTAGGTGCTGGCCTTGACAAGGCATCTGTCAACACACGTGTGATCTGCTTCCTAGCTTGCTTCTGGGAAAGAAAACTGAGACGTGGTTGTGCAAATGGTAGTGCCTCCCCTCTACATTCCCTTAGAGTGTTATGTAGTATGAAGGGTGCCACTGTATTTCCTGCACTGAAAAAGCTATTTCAGACCTGACATGCTGTTCCTGCTCTAAGTTTTCTCTTTGAAATCATAATGATAAAACTTTCTTTCCTAGTAATCTCTCCTTTTACTTTATTCATCCACCTGCTATTCCTGCTGCACTGAAAGTCAGTCCAGCTTGGACATTTTGCTTCCTTATTTGTACAACAGCCTGGGGGCTGGAATGTGCTGTGCTCTGCCTGTGGAGGCTGAGGCACGGGCCACTCAGCCACAGACACTTCATTACAAAGCAGTCATCAGCATAACAGCATGGACTAGAGAATTAAAAAAAAAAAAGTTCCTTTATAGGTAATAGTTAAAGCAGGCTGCATGTTGTTCCATGGTTTGCAGAGTGTCTGTTCTTCTCCTGTATTGCAGAAAGCAATAAGCTAAGCAATTAGGTATTAGATTTGGCACCGGACTGAAGGAAAGTAATATAATTCCATGCAACCTTTGAATCCCCATCCACATCACTTGTGTAGGCTGAGCTGTGAGCCAGCTGCCAATCTTCAATCTTCAGGTTTGCATTAAAACACTGTGGCTATAGGCTAGCAGCATGCTTGTCCCCTTCTTTTGCCCGAGTTTCCCAGCCTACCCCACTCAAATACATGAAAATAAATAACTTTCCACCTCTCCTATTTGTGGAGTACAGCAGCTCTGTGCAGCAAGCTCAGGATGTCCTTGGGTGCAGCTTCTTACCCTGTATATACAAAATTTAGTTAAAAGGGGGAGAAGGCAGTTTATTATAAACATTGAACAGTGGGCAGCATCATTAGCTCTTTAAGATCATAACTAACTCCCCAGGTGGTTGTCCTAATGCATTCTGGGCTTTCTTTGCATCCCTGAGATAAAAAGAAAGCCTGAGCAGGTGAGGGCAGGATGCACCACAGCAAAACATTGAGTGCTGCAGTTGCTGGCAAGGCAAACTCCTCTCTGCCAGGATGAGCACTGCCCATGTTGTATGAGCCAGAAGTAGGGGAACCAGCACCTTTCCTTCCTTCCTGCTGCCTTTCTAATTTGCTAGGTCATGAGCTAAGGCTCATGGCATGTTGCAGGCCAAACATCATGATTATAATGGTCCTTTCTGTTTTTAAAGGATCTGTGAATGGAATTGGCATGTAGCCTTCCATTTAGCCAGCAGCTTCCTTGTTGCTACTTTGCCATTCGAGTCCTACATCAAATGAAAGGGCTTCTCTTGGCCAAATCTTCCTTCCCATTTCTCTTCTAAAGTAACTCTAAAATAGGACTCATCACCCACAGCAGCACTCACAGCCCCACTGTGCTGGAGCATTCCTGAGGTTGGAATGGTCATGGTGGAACCAGGTGCTGTCACTGTCCTCATGAGTTCAATGAAGTCCAGCTAAAGTTATTGTTTCTTTACCACAGCCTGTGAGGTAAGAGTTGGGTGCTCACAGTCACAAAGGCTTCTCTCTTTAAAAGGCTTTGCACCAGATGCAAAGAAATCTTGAGCAATGAGCCACTGCCAAGTGATGTAAGCACTGGGTTACTGCTGCTCTGCCACTTTGCAGGCACGAATGGACGCTGCCAGCCCCCACTCACACATGGCACTCAGCACCAAAGGCTCTCTCCCAGTTTGGCAGAGGAAGTCCCCCTGGGAATAAAACCAGGCAAAAGAAGATCCAGCAGCCCTGCCCAGCCCAGCCTGGACACAGCAGCACAAGCATCCCCAGCCCTTCAGGGGCACTGGAGGCTTCTGCAGACACAGAATAGGGCTGGGGACACAGAGCTGTGTTTCTCCCAGGCCCAGCAGCAGTTTGGGCTGCCCTTAAAGACATCCACCGATGGAGAAGGTAGAGGCTCCAAGGCAGTCTTACCTAGCACATAATCTCACTCAGAAATGTTTCCTTTTGCATGTCTAGGTAGCTCTTGATGTGTCCTTATCCACTGCTTTTTTCCCATTCTGCAGTGTATATGGTGAGCTATTTTCCCATGTCTCTATGCATGCAGTAGCAGTCCATGAAATGATAAAAAAACAAGGAAAAGTTGGAATTACATTTCTGCTCATGGCAGGAAAGCCAACACTTGAAGGACAGTTCTGCTAGCTACCTGGAAGAGGCTTTGGAGACAGAAACACCAAACACATTTAGCTTCATTATTATTGTGAATACAAAGCTTGGATCGACAATGAATTATTTAACTTTGAGAGGGTCTCAGTATCTTATAACTATGTACAAAAAATCAAGGCTTTGAACATTAAGAACCAAGATTAAGATAAAAATAAGGTACTAGCACATTTGGCTTAGTCTAGCAGATTTGTCTGACAAATTAAAAGAACATACAGAGATGCTATTTATTACTATTCCACCTGAGCTGATGATCTTCATCACCAGGAAAACATGGCAAAGCCAGAACTTCCTGTTCTTTCCAGGCACCCATGAAAAGGCCGTGATTTAAACCCTGAAAAGAAAATATTGTAAAGCCATGCAGTGGTAGTCTTGGGGTTAGTATTGACTTCCCCACTGTGCATTGCTGTGCAGAAGATGTGCCCCAATCCCCCCTTCCTGACAGATAGCTCAAGGTCTGCAAAGCAGAGCCTCCATTCCCCTTTTTATTCACAGAAAGTGGTCCCCAGACAAGTCACAAAACCCTGGGTAAAGTTGGAAGAGCTTGAAATTATAACCCAGAGCAGAGCAGATGGTGCAGTCACAGTGACTGATTTACTGCTCCTTTGATCCCACCATCTGAGCCCCTTCCCACCTGCCCTGCAAACAAACCCAGAGCAAAGTTTTTACCCTCCCCCAAAGTTCTGTTCCCCACCAAGTTGCCCAGCAGCATCTCACACTGTTGCAGTCACTTTTTATAGTTAAAGCACTGACAAGAGAGGGAAGACACAATTATGAGGATTCTAGTCTTCTTTTTACAGACTTAACCCTACTCCTGTTCAATGTGGCAGAACAACACTGACACCTTCTCCCAGGACAATGAACACAGGTCTGTCAGACTCTTTCCTATGGAGGTGAAATATCTAACAAATTCTGTCTCCTATCACCCATTAAGCACAAATCGCTCCAGAATTGCCTTGACCTGATCACATTGGTCATCCTTGGTCCTGGTCATCATCCTCGTTATGTCTCCTCTGTAGAGCATATTCATGACTGTTACCAGCCTGCAAAAATCCCCCCATCTTAACCTGCTCCTGGAGTCATACACTGGATGCAGCTCCACTTGGATGGAAGTGCCCCAGCTCTGGGCCAAGTCAGCCACAACAACCAGGGGCAAGTTCCTGGTTTGGCCATGACTCACCCCATCACAGCCCTCACCATGATGGGCCCAAGCAGGAGGCACAGCCCGGGCCAAGGGTTGGCTGCATCCTCTGGCTGAAGAGTGGAAAGGACAGGCAATGCTCACCAGCACAGAGGCAAGTGGGTTTTCCAGGGAAATTTCAGCCAAGTTCTCTCCTTGCCTGAGACCTCATTTCTTTTTATTTGCCTGTCTTGCAGTGGTTGGCTACCAGCAGAATTAAGGTCTCAGTTTAGTCAGTTAAAAATACCCACCCAATTATCTGTTGGGCCATGTTTCTCCTTTATTTTCCTGGCTGCAAGTAGTTCTGGAAGGCACAGGACCATCACCTCAATGAAGGCAGAAGGTCTGAGCATTTGATCCTTTTATTCTCACCCGCTTTCTCCCAAAAAGTGCCATGTGAGGGCTCTGGTCTCCCTTTTAAAGGGGTCTATGATCTTCCCTTCGAGAGTGCTGCGAGGTCTCTGCCATGCAGCAATCTGTTCACAGCATAATTATTCTCCGTTAAGGCCTCAGAGACCTTGAGGCTCCTGACATTTCTCATTGCCTGGAGAGGGGTAATTTTTCATTGCCTTCCTGAGGACTCCTGCACTTCCCAACAGTAATGGAGCATCCAGCTACATCCAGCTGCAGCCTACAGTTTATCTCTTGATGGACATAAGCTGAAGGACTTCCAGCTAAGACTGAGAAAATGGGGAGGTATAAGCAAAGCTATTAAGTAAACAGAAGAAGCCCATAGCAAAGCACGGACTGTCACAGTGAATATGACATGGTTTTGAAACTGTATAATAACAAGATATGCTTTACCAAATACTAAGTAAAAAATAACAGGAGAGATGGAATCTTGAGTTACATTAGAGTACATAAACTCTGAAATACAATCCGCAGTATCCTGTATGTATCTAACTTTGTCTCCAGCTACGGATCTAGAAGATACATCCCTGTTGCAGCTGGTGTGGAATCGTGTCAGTTGAGCTGCTTGTGGGGAAAAGGCATCACTTCATCTCTGCAATGCACACTGAGCAAAACAAAGCCTAGAAACTGTACTTTGGCAGGATCTGCACATCTCCAGATAGTTATTGCATTTTTTCATGTAGCCTGTTTAAAACAAAGTATTTGTAACAGCAACTGACCTTGAAAGGAGTTGGTAAACTCCCCACCACCAACAACAAAAAACAGAGCAGAAAAGAGTTGAAATTACAGCTCTGATTTGAAATGCCATAATGTCATTTCATGCAATAAGCATTTTCTAATACTTCTGAAATCTAACATCTAATTTAACTTACCAGAACAGATAAGCAACAAGCTACAAAATACCTCAAAAATAAAAATATCTTAATTTTTCCAAACATTTCCAGTGATTTGCCAAAGAATAAGTATTTTAATTCCAAGCTCTAAAAAGACAATTAATTCTGAGAATGAAACAGGAAAGTAAAAAACATAAACTCTCTTTTCATTTATTTTTCTGGTAGCATTCCCAGTAGTGCTGATGAAGGGCAGACAGGCTGGGCTGCCTGTGCCTCATTACAAAGAGTACAGAGAGTGGGGAGGAGGTACAAACAGGGCTGGGGACACTGCTCTGGGCAGGGCAAATCCCTGCTCCCAAGTCAACTGAACACCTTCCTGTCCTGCAAGCACTTGTCTCTTACATTAGACAGTCCACACTCAGGTGAAAAAGTCAGTCAATTTCCTTTGGTACAGTCTAGGGAAAAAAATTAGGTTGATGCTGCTTTGACCCAGACGGGTTTTTTGGGGTTTGTTTTTGGTAGTGTTCTTTTTTTTATTTTGTTTTTCTTTTTCTTTTAAACCCAACCCTAAAATTCAAATTAGGCTCCAGCTCAAAGCCTTTACCACCAGGGCATGAATGCTAAATAGCCTGTTCCCAGTCCAATCTGTTCACTGCCTGGCTAATGATTATTCTCCATAGAAACCCCACCAGAGTCAGTTATTATTCTCTCCTCATGCACTTGTATCTCTCTTGTATTTATATAAGATTAAGTAGCCCTGTTAAGTTTTTACCTCTCTGATTGGAGCTTATTTTAACCTCAATTAAGCCATCAGTCCAGCTTTCTGAAGGCAGAGCAATAGCATAGCCATTATCATTCTCTCCACCTTTTGTATGAAAATGATGTTGAGGATTGGTTGCTTTGGGGATTGCTCTGTGGCAGGTAACCAACGCTGAGAGTCGGGGAGGATAAATGGTGCCAGACTCCCAGAGGTGCCGTGGCACTGTGTAATTATTGTTCCAGACAGCTGAAAGCAGCAGGGTTTCTGGTTCCCCTGCTTAGTTTCAGTCTGCCATGATTGCTGGCACAGAAAGATGCTGATTGTAAGTAAACATTAATTATGCCCTGCTACCCCACTGCTAGCATCGCTGGGCTTGCAAGAAACAGAAGCACAGTGCTGTGCTTGGCTCCTACTGCTGAAAAAAACAAGCATCTAAACAGATTTCAGCGTCCAGGTTTTCATTTTGCTTGGTCAGGGGACATTGGTTCTAAGTTTCATTCTCATGAACAACAAGAGTTATGGTGCACTTTGTATCACTGCCATGCGCTGTACTTCAATGTTGTTGCTAATATAATGACTAAAGTACTTTTAATCTTTGAAGAAGGTGAGCTCAAGTGATGCAGCAAGCAATTCTATTATCTGCTCTGGAGCAGAGGAATTATTTCAGTGTCTTTAAAAGAAAAAAAAATAACAAACAATCAAGCAACAAAGCAAGTATAACTTATCAATTATCCTATATGTCAAGGTAATTTTTTTTTTGATGATGTGTTTTTGTAAATTGTCAGCCTATTTCTTCATCTTTTTTTTTTTTTTTTTTTTAATGTGGTTTTGGGGCTTCTCTTTCCTTTGCTAAAGGAGGCTTAAAAATGCAGAGCCCACACAGTCACAGATGGCAAACACTGCTCCTCGGCCTGCGTGGACAGTTACAAAGCGATTTCCATGGCACTCGAAATGCAGCCTCCGACGCTGATGGAATTTCACTGTGCTGTGATTGCACTGCACTGCAGTGAAATAGGTTCAATTTGATTATCTGGCTATTCCATTTCGCCTATATTTACAACCTTCCTGACCTCTGGGGAAAGGGGAGGACAGGCAGCCAGTCATGCTGGAGACATTTCAAAAGGTCAAAGCAATACAGCATTTACCACTATAATTCACAGGCTCTACAATTCTGAGGCGGTGCTGTCATGAAAAAAAATTGGCAAAAGAATCTAGTTAATGTGAAATATTTATTATTTCCCAGAGCAAACAGAAAGTAGACAATGTTTTAAAAATTTCCCCCTTCCTCCTTTTGGCACATGATGATGTGCAAGTGCATAAAAGCAGTGTGCAGACAACACCTTCTTCCTTAAAAGTTGCCCTTGGCTGGTTCCAAAAGGTTTATGTCAGACTGGCTACCTTGTCTGCAGCCCCAGCGCTGACGTTAACACATTTACAGCCCCACGGGAATGTCTTTGAGTGTGTTACTGCTGCCAATGCCACCCCCAGATGGGTGCTACCCTCAGCAACTCATGTCTACTGTCTGTGGTCAGCAGTGAGGCCACACCATCCCTCTGATGTTGCACCAGCATCTCAGGGGCTTGGGGGCAGAAAGTCCTTTGCAAATCTTAATTAAGCTTCATATGCCGTCCTCCTGTCCTGAGATACAGATCCATTAAGGTCATAAACAACCATCACTCATTCCAACAGGGTAGCTAATAAAATGGTGTGTTGACTTCAAAGCATTATTTTTAAAATCTCGTATACTTAATACCCGAAAGTCAGAAAGTAAGAAAAACAGCTTCAGGCTGAGTTATCCAGTTCTGAGATTTCCATCCTCCTAAGCCTGGGTCCCAGTTCTAGGTGGCCACATAATCTGTATCTAGGTTTTGTACCTCTTACCTGTTTCTATTTAAATACTGTTTAGACTTAAATCTTCCCCAAAATTAGGCAGTCTAGAGTTACCGTGGCCAGAGTTTCTGTGACTTATAATAGCTTCATTTTGAAAACTGGACTGATTTTTGTTTGGTTTAAAATGAACACTTTGTATTACATTTCCTGAGAACACCTGTCTATTGTTTTACAGGTTATTGGATTAATAGAGGAGAGAGAGTAAAGTCTGAAAGGCAGACATAAGATCTCCTTCTTAACATCTTTTATCTTTGCAGGGTAGATATTTGAAAGGCAGCCTAACAGCACAGAGCTGCTTGAGAAAGGTACTGCCTCAGTTGCAGGAATCATCATAGGTGAGCACTAGGAAGTGGTTCTCATATGGAAGCATTTCAGTTGGATGCTGTATCACATTCCAGGAGGATCACTTGAGGCTCATGCTGCCTCTCCCTGCAGCTGCCATGTGCTCTGGTCTTCTTCGTAGTCCCTGACAGAGGTCTCTCGTAATACCCAGCTACTGCACAGAGCCAAGCAGAGGAGTTTTCTGACTGGGACAGGGACAAGCACTGGCTTGACTAGTGCTGCTCAGACTCTTTCAGGCAGAATACACTTTGGTCATGAAGGTCCCTCTGCTCCAGTCAGCTTCCACCCTCACCACCATCTTCCACCCAGTCTTCACAGAGATATTTAATGACACACCAAAATTATAGCAGCTTGCATGGAAGTGAAGAAGAGGAAATGAGACCTGTGTGTTGTTGAACATGACAAGCCAAAAAAACAAGGAACTAAAAACAATGTGCTAGAGGAACAGGCTGTGCTTATGAAGCATGTTCAAGTCTCACTCACAGAATATCTTCCCTGCATCCCAGCTCACCCTCAAGTACACAGCTTGGGCCTAGGAGAAAGCCTCTGGTTAGAAGGCAGTTGAAAACAGCTTCTGCTCAAGCACAAGGCTTAGAATAAGCTGTGTACCAGAAGAGGTAAATACTGCTTCAAGGCCACAGCACCTGGTACTAGCTGTGAGTGTCCAGGACCTGGGAGCAGGAGACGGTTAGGCAAGGTCCTTAAGGATGTTTCATCCAAGCTCAACAATTGGCATACATTTGGGGTTTTCTCAAACATGGAAATGACTACAATTCACCTTTAGCTTTAGTAGCTCTTTTTAATAATTCACTCTTTTCTCGATCTCCTTCAATTTCTTTTTCCTTGCTTAACATTTTATGTTTCCCATCATTTAGCAAGAATCTCTCACCTGCTCCTACCCTTTTTTGAAGCATCTTAATATTTATAGATAAAAGCATTTCAGGCAGTCCAAATTTCTTCAATCCAAGACCATTTTCCAGTGGACTATGAAACCACCAAAAGTAAAGAAGTTTGGCAGGGTTTGCTATGTAGGATTTCTGCTTTGGTTCATAACCTTGGAGAGGTGCTGTCAAAAACCTGCTCAGAGAAACCTAAGAATGAGCTCAGGGACAGACCTCGAGGTGACTGACCTTCATTAGGGAGCATTAGCGCATCTGTTGTTCAGGGCAGAAATTTAGAAACTTGCTGAGAAATCACTCTCATGTTAGCGATGGGATTTTGTTATTTCCACACAGCTTGACCAAATTTGGCCAATTTTTTAGTCTCTGGAAACTTCCAGGCTGCACAAGGGCAAGAAGTGCCAGCTGGAGTTTGCCAACTAAAATATCTTCGCACTGAACATGCTCCTGCTGAGGGCCCATGGGATGCTAACTGAGCTTTCCTCACCTCCCCTTGTGGGGCATAAGCACTGGGGGGAAAAGGACCAAATTAAAGGTTTTTTAACAACCTTAATCTCAGTGTTCTCTTCATTTTCCTGCTTGGCTCAACAATCCTGCTTGAAGCTGTGCACACAGACAGGATGAAGATTCCCAGTGTAATGGAGTCATTAGACATATTAATATTTGCTGTATTTAAAGTATATAAAAAAGTTTCTGAAGAAACATATTCATGTTAAAAATGCCAAAGGTGCGTCTTTATTGTTAGTCAAAACAATTATTTCATTATTTATAACTCTACATTGCATTGACCAGATTTACACACTAATTCAAATAACAGAGTTGCTTAAAAGAGCCAGATGATGTCTTCACAGAAAAAGCTTGTGTAATTGGCATAAACTCATCTTGGCTGTGCTCTATCATGGATTGTCTATAGTATTAAATTACTAGGACACAGGGTAAAAGGAGATAAGCCCATCACACTGAGGTCTGGGGTGGGGAATGCTGAGAATTATGAGAGAGAGCATCTGCAGAAGGATGTTTCTCCCCTTGAGCAGTCTGGAAACCAGGCTCAGCAAAAGCCTTTGTAAAAGTGAAGCAAGGGATGAAAATAACAAGGCAGGAAAAAAATGAAAACAAACCAAAAATACCCACACCAAGAAAGGAATGCATCTTCAAGGCAGGATGAGAGAGCAACTCAGGGAATTTTTCTGCAAATAAGACAATTCAGTAAAAAACCCCCAAACCCTCCACCCTGCCAGTCATGCATTGGTGAGGGGACAATGAAGGATTGCATGTGCTATGAGGGCAGCCCCAGCTCACCATGTGAAGGACGATGCTTTGTTGGTCCTCCAGCTGACAGAGACTGTGGCTGATGCAGAATTTGGCTTGCAAAAGGGGGTCAGAATGTACAAAACTCTGCCAAAGCCATCACCTGAAAAGTCAGGGATGTGCACACTGAGCAGAGCCACTGGAAGGTGGCTGGTGGAGCCATAGCCTTCAGGTGAGAGGCAGCTGGAGGGAGCCAACCAGGCTAGATAAAGCAATGCCCCTTGAGCCACAAGAAGAAATGTCATGCGACTGACAAGAGGTTGCTTTTAGGAAAGTCTACAAAGGAAAAAAATACCCTATTATGCTTCCTGTTAATGTCTCCTTTCCTACTTTTTCCTATCTAATTCCAGAAGTGAGCAGAAGGAAAAGCTTTGAGCAGGAGCAGGGCAAACCTCTAACCCAGCACAGATTCCTCCACGCCATCAGCAGCTCTGCACACAACTACAGCTACACAGCCTTGACATTCCTGATCTTTTACAACAAACTGGGCATTGAAACAAGATTTTCCATGTTTGCTTCTTCATGTTACAAAAATTAGAAAGGAACAAAAAATTACAGGCTGCACCAAAACACACAGACCCAGAGGGACATTCCTGCGTGTCCGCCCTATGTCTGACCTTGGACTGGCACATGTAATTCAAGCTGCTCTGAAAATGCCAGACACATCAGTGGCCATCACAAAGCTTTCCTGCCAGTGCTGTAACTCCAGCAGCAGATTGCTAATGACCCACAGAAGCATTCCAGGAGCCCTGTGGTACAAAAGGGCAGCCAGTGCCAGCATCCCTGTCATCCATGGCTGTAAGGTCTCTAGACCTTTGCCCTGGTGGAAACAGAGTCAGAATCACAGAACCATTATAGAGTTGAGGTTGGAAGGGACCTCCGAAAGTCATCTGGTTCAGGCCCCTGATCAGCCAGGGACACCTAGAGGAGACTGCCCAGGATCATGTCTAGATGGCATTCAAACATCTTCAAGGATGGAGACTCCACCACATCCCTGATCACTGTGCCAGTGCTCATCACCTTCACAGTGAAAAAGTGTTTCACGATGTTCAGAGAAACTTCTGGCGGTTCAGCCTGAGCCCATTCCTGTTGGTCCCATTGCTGGGCACCACTGAGGCTCTGTCCTCGCTGCCCGCTCTCTTCAGGTATTTATATACATTGATAAGTTTCCCCTCTCAGTGTTGTCTTCCTCAGGCTGAACAGTCCCAGCTCTCTCATCTTTTCCTCATGAGAGAGATGCTCCACTGCCTTCATCATCCTTGTAGCCTTTCACTGAACACTCTCCAGCATATGTCTATATGTGTGTGGTACTGGGTAGTCCAGAAAAAAATGGACACAGCACTCCAGGTGTGGCTATGCTAGTTCCTCCTCAGGTGTAGGATTTCACTTTTCTCCTTGTTGAACTTTGTGACACTCTGGGCTGGTCTGAACTGAACCTGGATCTTTGCGTAATCTGACCTGAAGATCCAAATCTGGCATACTCCCCCTCAACTTGCTACTCCTCAGAAATGAGATCTAGGAAACGTATCAGAAAACACATCAGTGTGTGAAGGCCCCTTTTCCTACCAAGCACTTCATGGCAGTATCAGTGCTGCTGGTACCTCCATTCCCTTTCATCTGGCTTCACCATTAAAATACAACAAGGATGAGCCCAGCATTCAGTTTTTCCTCTGTCTTGGAAGGAACCAGAGCCTCCCATGCCATGGGTGCTCTTCACTTGCTGATCATGTAATGGACACAGCCACATGGAACAGAAGTCATCTACTACCACAGGCCACATATCCCAGCATCTCTGCTTGCTCCTCATCCCTTCTCTAGAGGAACTCATGGTGCTCTTCCTCTGGGATTGGGACACTGACAGGAAATCACATCCACATCTCTGGCCTGGGACAGTCCAGTGTTCAGGGGAGAAATAGAAGCCACTCAGTATGGGGGAATTACCATTTAAACTCCACTTCTTCAACTGGTGCTCCTTCTACAGGCAGCACAGTGCTGTGGCCACCCTGTCTTTCTTTGGCCAGGTCTGGAAAAAAAAAGCCTTTTGTCTCAGCTTGTCCTTAGCGACAACTTCAGGAACCAGTCTGCCCAATGCACCCCCAAAATGGCAGGACCAATGGCCCTAAAAAATACACCTCCTGTGTGCCCAGTGATGCAAGCCTCCTGGAATTAGCCTTTGCTATGAGGGCCACATGCCCACCACAGGGAAAGCAGAGCTGAACAAGGGCTTCTCGTTCCAAATGGCTGAACACTGGAGTGGCAAGGAGTGGCACTGCAGTAGCTAAAACGTTTTGAGCACTTAGGCTTTAGGTTCTTGTGAAGAAGTAGGAACAGAGGGGAATGAAACCCAACCTGTTAGGGCTTCTTCAGTGGCTGGCAAGAGATGAGTCTCCAGCCTCCTTCCTTCCCATCACAGGTTTATTGACTACTGGAATTGTGGCTGTATCCACTGACAAAGCAAAACAAACATTCATGCCCAAATTGTTAACAGATGTTGGGAACATCTAAGAGAATACATGAAGCCCTAAATTGGTCTTTCACTGAGATTAATTTTATAATGTCATCCCAGCATGGTGCAGCTCACAGTAAACTGCCAAGCCAAAGAAAGTAATTAACAAAGTTAAGACCGTGCTTAATACAAATAAGTGAGTAAATAAGTACAAATAAGGGAAGAAGAAAATTAAAGTTTATCTGAAGCTATCCTTACCTCACCTTACTTGCACATGGCAGGTTGTTAGAGAACTCTCTAAGTGCCTTGGGAGCAGGTATGCAGAAGATCAAGTTTTACTGTTCCCACCTGAACAAGACATCATTGGTGCTCGCAGACTGCAGTTCACTGGCAGCCCCAGAAAAGTATGGTTGGATTTTAAGCCTGTATTTTCCAGTCTTCTGATGTGTTGAGGCACAGGGTGAATTTGCAAACAAACCCAACACTACAAGTCTTATGAACAAAGGCACGAGACTTTTGCTACTCTCACACTGCCTTTTCCAGTAATTTTGGAAGGATCTGAAGGATAGGCCACTAGAGAGACCTTCACAGAGCATCCTACCACCTGTTAGCTAATTTATAAAGGGAAGACAGAAGTGTCAACATAAGAGCAGTACAGAAGCCAAGATATTTTGCCTTGGCTATGATTTGACACTGTAAACTGACTACTACACTTTCACAAAATCCATGCTTGGGAAGGAATGTCACATTGGGGAAGAGGGCAAAGATGGGTAGTAGGGTTGTGGAATCAACAACTTAGAAAGGAAATGAACATGTCCAAAGAAAAGGGCATGAGCTCTTCACAGAACAGTTTAGTCTTCTCCTACGTGCTTTTTGAAACTGTCTTGATGCAAAAGAATTCTCTTCAAGCACAGGTTTTAAAGAAAGGCTTTGAGATGTTTTGCCTTAGAAATTAGCACCTATGATGCAGCAATAGGAGATCACACTGGGCAAGAGCTGGTTACAAAGAAGGAAAAAGGCAAAAACCAAAGGAAGCTGGGAAGGATCAATAAGCACAAGTGGAGCACAAAGCAAACTATAGCAATTACAGCATCATTTTGCTCTTATGCCAGAATTGTACTTTAAAAGCAGGGTGTTTTCTTGTTCCCTGCAACATAACCCACAGAGTCATGGGCTTCTGTCCCAAAAACCTTCAAGTTAACAAGCTGTGTATTTATAACATTAAAGAAATAAAAGACCACTTCATTCATGGTATTGAAGCCTATATATTTCAAGATGTAAATGTTTTGAGTGACAAGGCTTAGTGAGGTTATTCCGTAGTTCCCTACTATGAAATTCCTCTAAAACTTCTGACTGAGTGTTGCTACAGGCACAGATAGGCACAGCCAGAATCCTTACTACAGCAATGTCTCCATATTTGCATGCATCCTTGATCTCTCCCCATCCTTATCTAAGATCAAAGACACTGCTGTGTTCTGGTTCACAGTAGAGCAGGAGCTCAAGCTGGAAGTGATGTGTTTAGAGAGCGGTCATTTAGCGCTAGCACAGGCTTTGTGAGTTTCCACTTGTCATGATATTAAACAGGTGCTGAACAGTAGGAAATTTTATAAATTTCTTTTAACTGGAAATGTCTTGAAAGCAATGAAAACCTCACAGAGAAAGTTTTGTGAAATGTCACAGGGAAACATCTGTTGTTCAAAAACCTAATAGGAGGAAAGCCCGCCAGTTAGAAATTTCTCCTTTGCACATTTTTCCTGTGCTGGGAAGTGCTCTACTGGGACTCTCACTCTTGCCTGCCTGCAGTGCTGCTGTTGAAGGTTGGTCTGCAAGAGCAGTAGGACCTAGAGCAGCCAGAGGCTCAGCCAGGATCTGAGCCACCAGAGAGCAGATGGGATGAGGCAGCTCGGCATCACACATCCCTTGCCAGGCACACAAGGCCACACAACAGCTTAGCACACTTTTGCCTTTAATTTGCTGCACTTCCAGCAAATCTTGACTTTTAAGTGCTGTTGGTGTTCATTAAATTGTGATGTTTGGCAGAAAGAAGGGATGATTTCAGGGCCTGTCCCTTAACTGAAGTTTACTGAGTACACTAAGAAAGACTCCAAATACAGGGCAGGGAATAACAGGTAGGAATGAACAAGGAACACTTACAGTATAGACAGATCCACCACATTCTTCCTCTCAGCATCTAATATTGGCTATCAGCCACAGACCACTGGGCAACTCAGACACAGATTATCCTAAGGGATAAATTTGGGATGGATCCTGAAAAGCTGCTGTTTCTGTTGCAGGTGTAGTCCTGGCAGCTTTACTGGGGATGGAAAATACTACTTTTAGGGCATCAAGGGTGCTGTGGGTCCCCAGTCTGTCACAACCTCAGAAACTCTTGACAAGAGCAGTATGATTGGTGATGCAGTGGTTCCTGGGAGAGAGCAAAGAGGTTACTAGAAAAGACCTGGGGCTTGAACTATGACCTGAGTCCAGTGTACATTTTGCTATTATTTGCATACAAACCCACGAGATCTGAAGTAGATCAGCAAGACAAGACATACTCAGATTCTTGTTTCTACAGTAATTCCTTAATTTTTCAACTCAGTTGGAGAGCATCAAGGGCTGGTATCATCCTACATTGGGGGAAAGAGGTTAGCAAGAGGAACTGCAGTGTTTTACCTCTCTATCCTGTGAGCAGGTGATGATCAAACCAGAAAACAAAATCAGTCTTGGGGTATTTCTGTCAGCTTTGTTTGGCTTAGAGCAAACTCTCAGAGCCAAAGATAGTGGTTGTTTACTGCTGTGCTGTCAGTTTTAAACTGCTCAGTGTGACTGTTTTGTGCAGAATAAATAGCTTTTGTTTCACTCCTCTGCTGTCTTTGGCTCCTGCGTATACTGGTTTATTGGATTAAAACACACAGATTAAGGGGATAAACTAACCAACAAACAGGCATTGAAGCCTGCAAGGCTGGAGCAGATGGTGGTGCAGTACATACTTCCAGCTTAGTATCCCCACCTGGGAGCACTGCCCTCCCAGTGCAGGCCACTGTCAGGTCCACCTCAGCTACTGCTGGGGCATTTCACTCATGAGCAAGCACCACTGCACACACCTGGATGAGAAGTCACCTCCATGTCCCATTCCTCCAGGCTCACCTCCTTGTAGATTTGTGAGGGCCCATTTGGTCTGTGTCTGCACCTATCTAGACATCTCTTGGCGTAATTTTAGACCCTGACCAAGTACTTGCAATGTCTGTCCTCAAAAAAAACCTCAGGCAAATTAAGTCCGGGGCCCATGATACAAACCCCCATAAATAGGACATGAAGGTATTTGTTAGTCACACATTTTCATTTGGTCCTATTTAGCCAACAACAGGCAAGTGGCATAAAACAGAGATAATGTGTGAGACAAACCCTTACTGGACATCTCTGCACCTATTTTCATGGGCACAAAGATCATGTGCTGGTGTGCAGGCTGCTGGCAGGATTGAGGCATTGGCTGACACTGACTTTTACAACCCTCCAATATTTAAACAAAAAGCAAACAAACAAGAAAACCCCCTCTCTTGGGGAGAAGCAGAAAAGTGACACACACACACACATATGCACTTTCTTGCCCAGGCATAGGCTCAGTCAGACACACTGCTTTTCCTCTGTGTAATCTCCAGAGACACCATGCTTGAGCTGCCCCAGCTCTCTGCACAGGCTGTTTGCTGCTGTGTTATATCTCCATGGTATTTGCTATAAAGCCAGGCTCCAAAAAGGCTTAGTGAGAAGTCCCTTGTAGGAAAGTTATTTGACATTCATCTGCTTCTCAGTTCCAGGGACCGTTCCCTCAGATAGGCTGCACAATGATGATGCAAATACATGTAGCTTTACATTACAGAGCTAACTCAGCTCGGCTGGGGACCCACCTCTGAGCCTGCAGGAGAAACACAGCAAATGCCTCCACAACCCTCCTGCAAAGCGCTCTGCCCTTCCTGGCAGCGGCAAAGCTGCTGTGTTGGCAGACAGTCTAACCCCATGTTTCACAGCTGGGGCAGTGCCACAGCCACCCCATTCCTGCAACATATACCATCACAGCCATCCTGACTACATTTCCATGTGGCCATCACAGTCATCCTCTTCTCCCCCACATCTCACAGTCCTATTTCCCCATATCCTCCTCTGAACTGCTGTGGTTAGAGACACCATTGCACATCCATCCATAATTTGTCCCATGGTTTAAAAAGAGCACTTCTGATACACAGATATCAGGTCATAGGATGGGTAGTGACCTTGAGCACAGAGGATTAACTTCACGAGTTACAAATACAGAATAACTACCCATCTTCATTATCATTCTAAAAATTCAGAATATAGCAGGAAATCTGACCTCTGTAATTGCCATTTTCTCCAAGGCAGAAATTGTATGAAATAAAAAGGCTCCTGCTTTTCACCCAAACTCACATTTAGCCTCCTGCAAATACACCAATGTGATGCAAAACGCCCATATTTTTTCATCAAAATGTTGTATTGGGCTGACAGTACAGGCTGAACCAGCAGGGCACTGGTTCTAAAAGCAAACAATGTGCCCTGAAATACTAATTCAGCATGTGTTCCTACTAGAAATATGGCCAAAAGAGAAATTCTAGGTGCACTGATGGACAATTGTGAAGTCAGGCCTGTGCTTTCCAGAGTCACAGCAACTGCTGCGCAAACCAGAAAGCTCCAACTCATTCCTACCTGTGCTATGCAAGCCACTTTCTCCAGCAACCACCCCTTTTGTCCCTTTTTAGTTGTCTTCATTTTTTGAACTGAAACATAAGGACACTTGCTGCCATAGCCTTTTCTCTTACAAAATACCCAAGTCTTGAATGAAGTCATGAGCTTTGTATAAATGGTTTAACCTTTACTAATTAGGAGCCCTGTTTTTAAGGATATATTTTTTAGGCTATACTGACATCTGCAGGTGCACCATAATGGATTTTGAAAATTAGGCAAGCTATCGTTGAAAAATCAGCCTCCAGGTTTGCAGTGAAAATTATGATTGTACCACTCTGTCTGAAGGGAGAGGAGGAGCAGGGCCAGTTCCCACGAGAGGGTGCTGTGCAGTGCAGTGGCCAAGCTCTGCTATTGAACTCTCACTGGTGCTGCAAGAGCAGATTTACTCCTTGTTCATGAAATTGTTCTTAGGCCAGTAGATTGCAGCAGGTCAACACAGCAAAGATCCTGCAAGGTGCAGCTCCTCAGGATTAGAGAAGAGTTGCATTTAGGTATGTTTTTGCTAGTATTCAAACTTGCGTTGACAAAGATTGGTCTTAGTTTAAACAACAGCCACAAAAACCTGTATTTGGAAAAATGCCAGACATTGTAGGTGAGAATGAGGGTCTGATTAATCTAGGTCGTTGTTACTTGAATTTATAAACACCCATTGAAACTCTATCTTGCCAGAACATAAAGAAGTGAACACCTCTGCTTGTTGGACATGTCACTGCAGCAAGATGTCAAGTACTCTTCAAAATGAAGAGGAGTTCAGCGTGCTTTGCCTTTAATGAAGCTGTAAACAAAAAACCCATGAGAGATGCAACTTGAAGTAGCTGAACGACAGAATGAGGCCCAGGTGGCAAAACAGGTGGGCATTTGTGTGTCCTAATGCATGCCTGGAAGCTGCAGAACTGAAAGCTAGAGCTTAACTACCCATGGCAGTGGTATACTGTAACAGTTTTGCAAGGGTGAGTTGTTCTTGGATAATTTCTTCATGAATTAAATAAACACACAGAATTATCCTCATTTACCTTCCAAGGAATTTTCTGGCTTCTAAAAATACTCTGTTACCAATACAAGACTTTCTGTTTTATCTCATATTGAAAGTATTTCAAGGCATGAGTACTTGGACAGCCATTGTGTTGCTTCTAGGTATCCTTAAACTATTAAAAAAGAATAAGTCAGTGAAAACAAGACACAGTCCTTTTTTTTTTTTTTAAACAGAGAAACTTCCAATACATAAGTTGTGACTTGTTTGTCTCACATCAAATTAAAATTTAGGCTCTTTGCCCACTGGTTAGAGGACTTCATCTGACACCCAGCCTGAGCACAGGGAGTCCTGAAACAAGGTCTTGCAGGGAGACAGTCACTATTTTATCCCTGCTCATGTAGTCTGTGCTCAGAACCTGCACCTCTGAGCCTTCTAGATGCTTTGTCACTCATGCCAGAGGCATGAGAAATGGGTCCTGAAAGCTGTTATTAAGATGAGGTTGTCATAGTTTAGTACCAGCAATTACGTCTCCCACAAATGGAACCCACCAGCTAACACACAGAACAGCGGGAGAAAGCCCGGGCTGAAGATCCCACTCTCTCTTATGTCAAAAGTTATGCTCTCTTTGGTTTTCCAGGTAGTCCCATTGAAGTTAAAGCAGCTACTGAGCAGCTAAAGAGAAGGAACTTGGACTATGTTAATGCCGGGTCTCTCCCACTCCCCAACCAAGAGACTGTATCAGTGTGTTGTTTCAGTGTTTGTGCAGGTGCAGAGCTGCCTTTGCACCATTTCTGGATCCTGACTAATTTGGTGGGTACATGGAGAAGGAGATGAGTTGCCTTTTCCCCTGTGAATGGGACAGGGAAGGGGCTCAGGCACCTCCTCTTCTGCTGAGGACCAAGTGCCCCAAGTCACAGCATACAAGAAGAGGCAAGACAGGTAATACAGCCGTCCTCTGCATAGTGCCTGGGAGGAACATCCCAGAGTTGGATTGATGCCACTGAGTGACTCTCTAAAAGTTGCAGCAGAGCTTTAAAATGATCCCTGCATATGTTAGTGTGAGCATGAGAAATGTACCTCTACCAACACCATACTCTTGGTACACATCTCTTAGGGCAAGATGCACAAAAAGGGTTTTTCAGACCTTGTCTGCCAACCCATCACCCTCAATTATACCCATAAGGTCTCTGCACACTGTATGACTGCAGAGAGTCAAGCACCTCAGAATAAGGAATGATGAAAACCAGGCTGCAGGGTAAGTAGTAACCCTGCACAGCAACTAGGAAACACTTGGGTCTGTCTTGTACACCTGCCTATGTACCCAGAAAAGATTTGGAAGTCCTGCAGCAAGAGCAGTGGCTAATTTCCATCTGAGATTCACATCCTTGGAGCTACAGAGCCTGTGTCCCTCCAGGCTCAGCTATCTGCAGCATTTTATAAATCCTGCAATGACTCATTGCCTGATAGCAATGTCCCTGGACAGCCTCAGGTGCTCTTTCAGTAAACATCTCAGTTGAGGGCCATGTGGGTCTTCTAGTCCCTGTAGAAGAAGTCACTTCTTTTGCTGCACAACACAGGACAAAGCTGGAAAGCTGGAGCCAAAATGGACTAAAGACACAGAAGACACACTCAGCAAATCAGGTATGGCAGTTCTGTGCCAAATTGCGCTGAGCTTCTCCTCTCCATCCATTTAACCATGACAGTAAACTTCCTTACATAGGAAAAAGCTTGTCCTTCTGATTTGGCTGCACTGGGGAGAGAGATTTTCAAACATCCTATAGAGAAAACTGACTACAACTACTCAAATATCAGCAGATCACCATTTTCTTCCCTCACTTTGTACTGGACATAAGGACAGAGATCTTACCTTAAATATTCTGTGGAGCAGCTCAGCAATCCCCTGGACACGTCCCAGAAGTTCTTGGCAGCACAGAATGTCCAAGGAGTTAATCACTAAGCCAAAGCTTCGCAGTGTAGCTGCCTTGTGCTTCTCATCTTTGTGTTCAAATTCAACAAGGCAACAAGCACAACTTAAAACCAAAAAAACTGGCCACAAACACATCATTTCCACCATACCTTTATACATCTAGAGAGAAAAGAAATCTCTTTGTTTCCCCAAGAAAAGCCTGGAGCAGGTAAACCCTGCAGTACACCTGTCATACATTTCTGCAGCACGACTGACAGCTGTGAAAATGAGGCAACAATGAAACAGGTGAGGAGAGGAGGGGTCCTCTTCCTATACTGCCATCCCAGCAATGGTAGAGACCTTGCAAATTGGCACACAGGAGGACACAAGTGCCAAATGCTTACTTCTTCTGTGCCAAGAGGGTTGTAATAAAATCATCTGACAGACAAGCATAAAAACCATGGCCCTAAAGGCCAGGGCAAACATTCTTCTTCTGCTATGAAGATTAAACATTTAATAAAACAAGGAAAATTGATTGCATGCAAGACCTGCTCAAGCCCCTGGGCTGAGGATTTGCTGACATGAGACAGCTTTTGTTCAGCGAAAAGGAACATGAGAGCAGGTAAAATCCAAATCCTACCTGCTGGAAGTGATGGGGAGAAAAGAAAGGAAAAAAAAAGTCCTGAGTCAGGAGCCAGAATATACATTTTGATTTATGTTTTGGTATGGTCGAAACCTGAAGTCTGATCTGAAAACATCTAAAACGCAAGGAATCAAAACTCAGGTCCAGACTTCATAATTGGATCCAGTACAAGCAAACAAAAAAAGGACGAAGTCTTCTACTGCCTGAAGATTTGACACCTTTTTCTGCCAAACTGTCTGTTACTAAGCATGAATTTCACACAATCAAAAAAAAAAAAAAAAAAAAGACGATGAGAGGCAGTAGAATTCATTTACTTGGTCTTTAAGCAGAGATTAAATAGTCCAGGTATGAAAATGTCACCTATCAGGACATACGACACTAGCCCAGCTCTGAAACTGGGAGTTTTCCGAGGCTTTCAAACATCTAACACATTGTCAAAACAAGCTACAGATAAACAAGCAAACAACAGGTGAAAAATGTGACTGCAAGGGCTGGAATGACAGTTCTGTTTGCACAATACATTCATTTCAAGGTACTTGAGCATCTGTTATATATTTAATTCCTTCCTGCTAAAGACAATAAAGCAGGTGAGCATCACTTACACCTAAGAGACCATATGTTTGTGAGATGCTGGAAGGTGCACTCAGCAGAGAGAGAAATGCATTCCCTTCAGGGGAGAGCAAAGCAGACCAAATTTCTTCTTTGCACTTTATTATCATGATGTTATTAATGCAAGTGATTTAAAACAATGTACCCAGAATACAGCACCAGGGCTAAATGCTTCCTCTTTCTTGCTGCCAAGACATTAAAAAAGTGTCTTGCTTTTGCTTTTGTGGACAAAGAGGTATAGAGAGGAAAGTTAAGACTGGCTATGCTCTTTGTACTGAATCTTCTTCTGAATTGTCAGAAGGGGAAATTGGACAGGGAAAGGTGGCTTCCAAGCAGGTTTCTATTACTAAAGAGAAGCTTGTGGTTCCTTAGTTTAAAGCCTCAGCTGAATACAGGAAAAGAAGAGGTTACTTTGTTTTAAAAATTCCTGTTTATGACATCCCCATTCCTAGAAACACAGCAATGGCTGCATTTGCTCCCACTATCTGAGGTATTTATTCATGTTTTGAGGAAGCAACAGGCTGAGGAAAGCAGTGATTACCCTTTACTCAGAATGTGCAAAGACCTCACTGAGAAAACTGTGTCCAGTTTTGGACTCTTCAGTACAAGACAGACCTTGATACAGTGAATTAGGCCCAGTGCAGGCAAGCAAGATGGTTGGAGGCTGGTGCATGTGGACCAGGAGAGGCTGAGAGGGCTCTTGCTGCTGTGTACAGTTATGTAGGAGGAGGGAAGATGGAAGAGGGAGCCAGGCTATTTTTAGAAATGCACAGCAAAAGGCAATGGACACAAGCTGGAATATGGAGAATTCCAGTTAGCTATTAACTTGGACATTATCTGCTGTGAGTGAGGTTTGGGTGAGATCTCTCGAGGTGACTTCCAATTGACAGCACTCTGCAATTCTAAAATCGGAGGAACAATCCACTTTCTTCACACTTCAGGCCCTGAAATGCAAAGAAAGGGGGAGAAATTATTTTAAAATGATGGTGCATTTTTATTTGACTACATGGCATGCAGGACAATTCAGCTAGAAAGGCCCAAGTAATGAAAGTCCCCAATATGTAACTTCTAATAGAGTTCATCCAGCTAAAAAAATGAACCAGGTAAATGTCTCTTCCCTTCACTGACCAAGGCTCTGCTGAGACACCCAAGTCTCAGCCTAGAGAGGGCTTATAAATTTAGAAATGAAATTGAGTTGTGTGTGCCAATTGGCCCAATGATTTAACATTGGTGTAGGTGCAAAAAGCAGAGTTGCAGATGAGTTTCACTGCAGCAGAAGAGACTGGTCAAGTCATAACAGTAAAATATTGCTAGCTGTGAAGATACTCAGACTGCTTGCTGGAAGTGTTTTGAAGTGTTTCAAAAACAAATAAGATGATATTCTTCCAAGTCTAAGAAATTCAAGTCTACACTACAAATCACGGTTATATTACAGAGACAGGAAAATTATCTCTGAAAGACATTCAGAGAGGACTATGTTTATACGTGTGTACTGAAGTACAGAAGTGTAAGTGTTACGGTGTGACCTTGCAATACAAGTATGTGTAATAGTAACAAAGGGAAAAATTTGTATGAGACAAGCCATTGGATTTACTGCTTGAGTGGGTTTTGTTTAAAACTAAAGCACTGTTATTCTAAATAGTACTTATTTGGGGGCTTTTTTATGGTGTATTAAATATTTGCTTAGTAAGGAACCAAATGTTATTATTTCATTGATGTTAAGGGGAACTCCTGACACCTTCAGTAAACAGCTGAGATCCATGTGATGTCTTCTGAAAGGACAGAAGTGAAGCTGACATTTCAGGAAAGGGTTAAACAGAGATTCCCAGTAAAGGACAGCTGGATGATTATAGGAGGGCTGGCACTGAAATGGGATTACATGGGCATGCAAATGGGGAGGACAATTTCTACAGCTGAACACTATCTCACTGCCTCTGCTTCCTTTTACCAAATCAGGACAATGTTACCCAAGCTATGAGGGCGCCTTGCTGGGTAGGAGATCTCCAGCCCACCAGATAAAGATCCCGCTAAGCCCTATCAGTTGAGCAGGACAGAAATTTGCCTTTGGGGAGCCAGCTGGCACAGGAGGAGCAGTGGGAACCACCAGCCAGTCTCATGTCTCATTCCATGAGAAGTGTTAGCGTAAGCAGATCTGTCCCATGAGCAATCCTGTTCCTCCATGGCCATTACTGGGTCGGGGGAGTTCCCGCTGCCGATTTCAGGGTGCTGAAATCTTTAGCCTTCCCAAGCCCTTTGGAACTCAGATAGACAAGGCCTGAAAACCATTTTGCTGGGTCAAGGGTCTGGTCTGTGCTTTTTCCCATACCAATGCCCTCAGCAAGGCTGTGGTGGCAAAAGGGAAGCAGCCCTGGGAGGGAAGCACTGGGCTGCTCTCCTCAGGCAGGCTCCAGGGGCTGCTGCAGTAACACGTGTCATCTGCCTGGAGCATTTGGTGGGGAGCAACCAAGCTGTACAAAGTCCTCAGAGCAAAGCCAGTGCTGACCTTCAGCATGCCTTCTTGCTCACCTGCCACCTCCTCCTCTGGTCCTCCAGCAGCCCAGAGCCCACCCAGCCCTCTGCCTGCTACTTATTTATTTATCTTGTAAAGATGAGCCTCGAGCGTTTCATCTTTCAGCCCTTCCTGTGCCCTTGAGGGAGGAGATAATGGAAGACCTGGCAGGGGATACACATGCTCATCAGCGCAGGGATCCCTCCCCCACCTTTGCAGAGTTCCCTGGGAGGGGACCACACCAGTATCAATAAATATTTATCACTACCATATCATTAGTCCGTATGCTTTTTAAAATAAAGAATATGAACATAAATAAAGCTGGGGAAAGCATATATCTAAAATTCGCAGGAAACACTGGAGACTTGGAGTAACATCTTTCCTGTACTAGTGGGTTTCCTTCTGCATAAACATAACAATAAATAAGAAGTACTTCAACTAACAACTATAAATAGCATCTCGTGTGCACACTCAGATGATTTACATGCTTGTCCTGAAGTGATTGGGCTGGAATGAGTTGCAGCCGGTTCCTCTTCCTACATGGCAGGAGTTCTCCATTACCTAAGCTTCATTGTTTTTGCACTTTTTATTCCAAGGCTTCATGCATGGCTTGTTTGCTGCTCAGTTCCTTCCCATGTCCAGCTTCCCCCTGCGCCAGCATTTCCAGCGATCAAGATGACACCTGATGGTGAACTGATCAATGGTTGGTTTCCTTCCTCTGAACTCACCCTGTCCCACACACACCACAGCCCATCAGCTTCACAGATGTTCCCACTTCTTTTGTTTTCAAGGAATATTTGAAAACATTTCAAATCCACCAGTGACTGGAAGAAAAGAATTCGTGCCTGAAGCAAGTGCTCTGATTCTAATCATATGCATCCTATTGAAGAGGGACACATACACACGTATACTATGCACACTCTTTTCACACATGTGCATTGTATATGTTTTCTCATGCAAATAACAGGTTTTCTCTGTTGGTTTGAAACGGTATCTTTTGAGCCAGGGAAATAGCACTGTACTGGCAAATTTTTATTATTTGAATTGTTATGGCAAAGGCAGTAATGGAGATTTCCCTTGGGGAAATACAGGGCACCTGAGACTTTCCTGCATTAATGGACATATATAAATGAGTCTTGATTGTATGACTTTGTAATTGAGAAGATACAATATAACTCCCCTTGTTATCATAGCTGTAGAATTGCACTTGTCTTCTTTAAAGCTTTCCTGTCACCTCAACTAAACAGAGGCCAGAGAAGGGGAACTACCTTAGTAAAATACACCATTGATGTGCCAACTCTCAGCCTTTTGAACTGCAGCTCCACAGATGAGAGCCATCTCCTCTGCAACCCACATGTTGCTGGAGGTGGTTCAAAGACATATGGGGAGTGAGAGACTGTTGAAAGGAGCAGACAGCACAGATTCTGCTGAAGGCCAGAAACAAGTCAATGGAGAATTTGTGATGTACAGATGAAGTCAAGACTATGCTTGCTTATCCCACTGTTCTGTCAGCTTTGGCAACTCCCATAGGCAACCACAGAAACACAATCATTGACTGAGAACTGTTGGCCTAGAAGTCATCCGCTGCTTTGATATTTCCTGTAGGGAGATATGGAGGCAGACTTCTCAGCTGATCCCTGAGAAGCCCCGTGAAGATTCCCATTTCTCAAGCAGTAAAGAGGATGTTCCTGTGCTGAGTCTCCTCACAGCTGCAGGGTGCTGCAGAAGGGCTGGAGGCACTCCCACTCACAACGATTGTTTGTCTGCAGCTGGATTATGGTTGCTTCCAATGTCCACAAAAGGTTGAAGAATGCAGGGGGGAAAAAAAGCTCCAACAGTTGTTTATTTGTTTTCATAAAAGGAAAAGAAAGGGACTCTCTCAGTGGAAAACATCGATTCATGGCCAAGTACAAGTCTTTGGGACTAGAATAAATGGTGCCTCCACCAAAGGAGATGAATGCTGGTACGTCCTGCCAGGCTGAGCCGGGACACCACCTCGTGCTTCTGCCTCACCACAAGTGGCAGGACAGCTTCTCCCCGAGTTAAGTTCAGCAGAATAAGGGTCTCAACCTCTTTGTGCATCTGTCAGTAGAGGGCAATGTAGTTACAAATAACTGACCTGCTTCAGGGCCACACCCAGCAGAAGGCATAGACCTTACCTACAATTTTATAATGCCGTGTATGACCTAACAGTGTATCCTGCTGTTATATGCCGTGTTTAACATACCAGCAACACTATGTCATGCAGCTGATACTAAAATTAAGGTCTCGGGTATTTGTTTATAAAGGCAGGTTCCCTTGTGATCACCACTATTTGTGGCAGGGGGAAAGGAGAGGACACAGCACTGCAATGGGTTTCCAGTGGGCGTTTGTTTTCTGTACTTTAGATGCACTGGTTTATCAGCCCAGAGAAGAAGTTGGAGCTTCCCAGCCTGCCTGTCTGGTTACAAATTCCAGTCTGTTCCTCCAGGCTGAATATAGAGAGCAGCTGGCTGAAGCTAAATGGATAATACTGCCTCACAAAACAATAGTGCTGGGCTCGACATGTTGCACAGACATCTATTTTGAGTTTGGATATTTAAAGACTAAGGAGGCATGACAGGCACATTTATGGGGCAGCAATTACCAGCAGCCTGCAGGCTGTGCCTTGGAGGTGAACAGATTAACACCTTCTTCCCTGCTTGTGTCAAATACTCCAGTAAAGAGTTCACCTTTACAAAGGAACTGTCTCTGAAGAGTTGACAAGTCCTTCCACTTCTTGTACATTTAGCGTTTGCCTATTGGATAACCTTAAGCAGAAAGTTTCTGTGCTATAGTCAATCCTATCTAGAATAAAAAGGTGAAGTGTGATGCTGTTATTTCACTCCATTCTTTACCTTTTATCAGTGGGAAATGGTAGAAAGATCTAACAGGTCTTTATAGTCCATAATTTTCCAATTCCATTCTGGAATAATGAAAGTACTGCTGACAACAACCTTAGCACAAAAAGTGCAACAATACTCAAAAGCAATCATTGCTGTTCAAAAGGTAATGGACAAGGAAGGTTATTTTCTGCTTTTCAAGACAATCAGAGTTAGGACACAAACAGATACATAGGTTGCTTCTGGAGATACTTCACCTCTTTCTGTTTCACCACCTCACTACAGCCATGAATGTCTGCATATACCTATATTCCAGAAGGAGACTGGATTCCTATTTTAAGCAGAATCTGCTAACCTCTATTCACTTCAGATCATGTGTGCAGAAGAGTGATTTGTATAGCTCTGTGGCCTGAGCCTACAAGTATGCACTGAAAAGCACAGCTCTCTGTCATGCCACACCGAAACACTCTCATGCAGGGCAGTGCATGAGGCTTTAAAATGCATTTGTTTTGCAATTCCGTGTCATAAAACCATACACAAGCAGTCATAAGAACTTGCCAGGTCTTTTATAAGCTCATAGTAACTTCAGGTACTTGGAAGTTCTAAACTCTGGCTATTCTCTTCAGCAGGAAGGAAAAATACTCTCAATTGAATGATACTTAAAGGGAAAATTCTAACAAGCTCACTGGCCACAGGGTTAGAGAAAGCTCTAGATCATAGTGGGAGATTACACTATAGTCTAGGTTTAGTGGCTGAGATATAAACAAACATAGGATAAGAAAACTCCTGGACCAATCTCCAACTAATTAGTAAAGTGGACTGGCTTGCAGATAGCTTATGCACTGATGCATTAATAGTTTCATGATAAGTAACTAAAAATACCTCACAAAAGAAATTGAGATAACTTGATAAAAGAATGTTAGAAAATCCTAAACAGCTATTTCTGTCAGCATTTGGTGTCTTTTTAAGCAGTTTTGAAACCAGCGTAATTCTTACATCTTGTTGTGTAGTTCTGCATGCAGCAAACAACTGGACACTGAACACTGGCAACAGGCAGAAAATCCTACTGAAAAATGTAGTATGTCACACTTTTGACTTTTGTCTGAAGGTTGCATGTGGTACAAGTGCTTCGGTCTCACCAATAAAGTCTGTATTAATTGAGCTGAGCAAGTGTTTAACCACTTTGCAGTACTAATAGTATTTAGCCAAGGTTTTTTGAAAGCTGAGAAAATATAATCTATAATAATAAATATATAAAATATATATAATAATTTTGTAGGAAACAAAAAGATTAAGGTTCAGGTTGTGATTTCCAGAAAAAGATAGATCTAGTATTTCAGCAGAATTAAACATTCACAGCTGTATTTGTGCCATAAGGCTTACATGTGATTAAGGACCATATTCCCATATTGCACACATGTATAATTTCTCTAAGGTCTCAAAAAAAGAGTGAAAGGCTTCTCTTTAGTGGTCAGCTCAAAGAACCTACCCTGAAACTCTGCTCTGAACACAGACACGAGGAGACCAGCTCACCAGTTAACCTGGACAGTGCCTTAGAACTGCAGATGAATTTAGGTTGGAAGGGATCTTTGGAGATCATCTTGTCAACCTTCTGTTCAACAGAGGGTCAACTACAGCAGTTGTTCAGGGTTTTCACCAGCTGGGTTTTGAACACCTACAAGAATGGAGACCCTAGAACCTCTCTGTGAAAGTTGTTGCAGTGTCAAGACCTCTTTTGCCCCACTGATGAAAAAGGTTTTCCCATTACTGAATTTGAATTTCTCATGTTCCAGCTGGTGTCTATTGCCTATCACTGTGTTCCACTGAAGAATCTGACTTTGCAGAGGCTCTGCAGAGCCTCTTCCTGAAGTTTTCCCTTCTCCATGATGAATAAACTCAGCACTCTGTCTCTCTCCATACATCATCTGTTCCAACCCCCTCACTATCTCTGTGACTTCCTCTGGACTCAATCTAGTTTGTTGATGTATTGTAGAGTCCAAAAGCAGACTCAGTGCTCCAGACACACTCTCATATCCCTCAGTCTACTGCCTCTGCTGGGTGCTGACACAGCTCAGTGTGGAGCTGGCTGCCTTTCCTGCAGCATACACTGCCTCATGTCCCACCAGGACTTTCCAGACCCTTTTTTGCAAACTGCTGCCTGTCTACTTGACGCTCACCTGTCCTGCTGTGTGGGGTTGTTTGATCCTAGGTTCAGGACTTTTTGTTTATCTTTGGTGAGTTTCATAAGATTATTCTCAGTTCATTTTTCCAGCTTTTTAAGTTATCCCCGAACAGCATCAGCTCTGTCCTCTGAAATATAAATGCTTCGGCACTGTCTGCAAACTGCAGGGTATAGAAATAGGAGGTATTTAGTGGGACAATGTGCATCAAAAACCTCCTAACAACCCATGCTTGATGTCTTCTCTGAGCAACACACTGTGGCAACAGCCATGCACAGTCCTCCTGTGAGTCAGCTGTAGGGACAGACACAGCACCTGGTAGTGCCAGGTCTGCCAGTACAAACTGTCCTGACACTTGCACATGGCCTTTCTAGGTGCCCAGCAGGTTTCAGACAGACAGAAGTGTAGGACCACAGTGATCAAATGTCTAGGGAATACATCCTGCTCTATCTGAAGCATTTATTGTTGCAATAATGTAATATTGGGACAGTAAACAGGAGACAAAATGTCATTATATTTGTTATAAATCCTTTTGCCATCAGACTACACTGCAAAATTTTTAATAACCATGGGCATGGAAAATAAGAATCCCTAGATGAGTTGCCAGTTTCCCCTGATTTCAGGACTTCCCTATCCTACTTTTTATCCTGATTTTGACTGGTTTTGTGCCGTTCCCTTCTCTGACAATGCATTACCACTCTGGAAAATTCACCAGGACCGCGTCTCCAAGTTGGATTTCATCTAATAAAAGTCAGAGTATCTCCATGGTGAAGCCAGCTCTCTGCGGAACGCACCAAGCCAGACCTCTGCCCATCACCACCGTGACTCCACGCGGTGCCACACAGCTCCTCGTCACAGCCTCCTGCCCAGGAGGCTGGGAATGGTTCCTTGTGTCCATCAGAAGATACCAAACACCTCCTTGTACCAGGCAGAACCCTCAAGCAAGAACAAGCCACTTGTCCTCATCTAGTGCAAAAGTTACTCAGCACAGAAGGTTACGCTGTTTCTCAGGGATGTGGTCCCAAAGGTGAGGAGACACACATGCACTGCCCCATTAATTGGACAACTTAAATCTCCTCTCTGCGTGCTGAGTTCTGGCAGTGCTGGTCAGAGAGAGCTCCCAGCTTCTCCCTGCATCTGCACAGAACTCCCTGACTCCACACTAAATAGGCTCCCACCTGCTGCAAGACCTGAGGAATCACTTGGCATTGCTTGCTTATAAATAGCACACACTTAATCCAAGTGCCAAATGAAATTAAACTTAAAATATTCATACAGTCTACACCTGGTTTCCTGTTAATGGCAGTTAACAGCTACATTAGTAAATGTTCTTTTTCTATACCAAAGGTTTTCCCTCCAAGGCAGATCTTGCAGACCTGTTTGCTCTGAGCTAGCATGACTTGGGCTGGGGATGCACTCTGCCTCTGCCCCTCACTTGTGCCAAACCTGTCACCCAAGCGGGCTATTCTTGAAGCCAGCTGCTTTTTTTACTTTTTATCCCCCAAAGATGTATACTAAGTTTGGTATTCTTGCACCAAGTGCAAAGTACCATCTTTTTAAATTTTAAATAAATAAATAAATGAAGATACCTCTTTACTTTTTAGAGATGCTGGGACAGTGCGTACTGGGCACTTATGAAAACACAAACTGTTATTTTTTCAAGGTGTCTAAAAGGTCTTTATTGAAAGTCTTTCACTTTCTTAGTGACACACTGAATACAGAGATTGATGACATGATATTATGGTTTGAGGATTGCTGTATAATTGTTTTCATACAATAATATGACAAAAGGTGCTGCATTTTTTAGCATCTAACTGACCTAAAAGGCAATTCGCCCTGTTAGACTTCTAAGGAACTGCTGCAGGAGAAAACAGCTACTGCCGTACATGTGGTTCAATAGGTGGAGCCTTTAGCTGAGCAGTTTTGTTCAGCCCAGGCTGCCACAGCTGCTTGTGTCAAGTTGGATGATCCAAAAATTTGCAGGACAATCAAATCTGTTAGTGTGAACAGTGAACCACCTGGGCAGAACCCCAACAAGCTCCCCCAAAACAGGAAGAAAACTTTGTAACTTATGGATAATTAATTTTTCTATTTAAAAGGAATCAACAGTTTTCATTTCTATCTAAGTTTGAATTACACTTATAATAATGGTAAGGGCAGATAATTCAGAAAAAAAACCCAAGAAAACAAACCTTTTTCCCTGGGCTGAGGGAAGTGTTTGGGGGTTCACTCTTTTGTAACAATTTTGGCTGCCAGATTAAAAAAAATAAATCCATTATTCATATTGCTCTTTTCAGGATCTTTCAGCCTACATGTCCCATATGGCAAGGTTTACGCTTTGAGATGTAGTAAATATTAAATATTTGATGCAATTTTGAGGTCGGAGGAGCAGAGAAAGACTAAGCAAATGTTTATAATTCAGGTTCTGTTTAACTCATGTTAACAGTCTTTGAAAACCACTGTGGAGGCAGCATTTAACATGTTTAACTCAGAACTCTATCTTGCAAGTTGGAACTGAGCACGAGGCACTAAAAACAGCCTTTGTAAGCCCTATAGAGCTCTTGTGCTCTTCCTTTCTGCTGGTAGTTATGAACCTTTTTCTCAATGATGTGGGAGCTGTGCCAAAAACTGTATCCGTGTAAACAGGACTTCTGACTTCATTACTTTGGAAATGATAAAACAGCAGTAACACTCAGGGCACACAAGGAAATGACAAGCAGAGTTATGGGTAACATGTATAAAATACTAATCATTCACAAATTGCCTATTATTTGCTGAGCATTGTGTAAAAATAGAGACACTGCCTGCTCTGACAAGCACATGAACCTTGTTTTTTTAGCCAGTAGCATGCAGCCAGACTGCTGTGGCTGAAGGGTGAACCACTGCTTTCATCTGCACTTCTCACCAGCAGACCTACACATTAAAAGCTGCTGCCTAAACAGCAGAGCCACCCAGTAGGAAGGATGAAAGGGAAACCAGGATTGTGAAAACGGTCTTTCTCTTCCTTGCTTTACCTCAGAGACTGTGGGCAAGCTAAAGGCTCATGTTCCCCATCTTTTAAAGACTGGTGACAGCACTTTGCTACTCTGCAAGCATAGTGAAGATATGTACATTTAATACTCTGAGACTCTCTGGCACTAGAAAGGGAGAAGCGTCCTAAACGGATACAGAGTAGACAGGCTGCCCTGGAAAGGAATGAGTGAGGAATGTGGCTCAGTATTTGCAAATTATAGTTGACACTTTTTTAGAACTTAGTATTCTCTGTCAATGATAATGCTCTCAAAGGCATAGACCTACAGTCTCTTGCAAATCACACACTAGAGCAGATGCCATATTTCTGATACTTAGGTCCATTACATTTATTTTTGGAACTCTAAAAATTCCTAAATCCTTGAGATCTAGACTGAACATCCTATCTGTGTTGTAGCATAAATATGCATAGCTGAAACCCTGGTTATGACTGTCAATAACTTACTGGAGAACCCTAATGTGCTTAAATTTAAGCCCACTTAATTTGCAGAAAGCTATTCAGGTGCTGTCAGTCAGCCTGGGAATTTGAAGAATATTTAAGTTGTTGATTAAGTACTTAACATTACAGGTTAATGTAAAATTGTCTGTCCTACTTTTCTTGTGGTTATATGGTGACCTGTATAAATACTGGAGTTCTGTCTCATTCCTT
This sequence comes from Formicarius rufipectus, assembly GCA_013399695.1. Classification (NCBI taxonomy): domain Eukaryota; kingdom Metazoa; phylum Chordata; class Aves; order Passeriformes; family Formicariidae; genus Formicarius; species Formicarius rufipectus. The sequence goes on along the minus strand of VXAU01004424.1, from coordinate 596,035 downwards.
CCACCACAATCAGATCCAAGCCACCCCAAGTTAGCCAGGACTAGAGGTGGTACAAATGTTCATTCTCATGTCAGGATGCCCACTAGCAACTCCCTTGTGCTGCTCATTTGCTCTCACTGATTCAGATATTCATTAACTGTGCATGTGAGACCCATATAAAGCCAGAGGAAGAAGCAGAAAGTCCTCAGAGCTCTTTCTCTTTCCATGTCTGTAGTGAGGTCTCCTTGCATGGGAAGGGAAAAGGTCAGTGCCAGTGAAGGCATGAATGGGAACAGGCACACTTTTCCAAAAGTCTGGGTTTTATTATACCTCCAAAATGCTATGAGTCAAGGCGAAACTGGCAACACTAGATCCCTCTCTGCCCAAAACAGCTTCCATTTGAGAAAATCCTGACCCTGTCATCATTTTGCACATGAAAGCAGGAAGGTGAAACTCTCTACCCTCTAGAGACTGGGGATTTGTGTGCAGGACTGCGGGTCAACATCACAGGGCAGAACAGAGCATTTGTGCTGCCAGCACCAGAGCTTTCATGGTAAGGCTTTGATTCCTTTTTTCTTGAAGTCATACACTCTGCAACAAGGATTTACAGGATATTTGCAGCCTAAAATAAACTATAGCATATACAAAACTCCCTACCAACTTTCTAACACATCCTCTAATAGAGAAATGATAGAAAAGAATACTAAAAGTCATGTATGAGACTTAAAATTCAAAAGTCTCCCATCCTTGTTGTGGGCTATTGTAAAATCTTGTAATTTCAAGCAGATGGACAGGCTGAATGTTGAGGCTGCCAGCACTGCTTTGTTGAGTGCCACATACACCAGGTCAGTTCTGTACTTCTGGAATTCCTTCAGCCACCATGTTAGTAGAGCTGTGCTACAAAGCTCCTATGCAGGTGTTGTGAACTTCATGTAGGGAGGAAGATTTTAGATGCCCTCTGTCCTCACAGGTCTCACTTGATGTGTGTCAGTCTAGGAACAGTTCACTTGTACCTACTCCTGATGCTGTTTCAAGAGATGAAAAAATGCAGTGTGGTGGTTGAAACTCGTCAAGTGGTTGGAGCAGAGATCACCCACGCAGTGACAACATCCTCTACTTCCTCTATGATCACAGAACCCAGCTCATCTTCTTCGCCTACTGACATGCCTTTTCCATAGCTGCTGCAATTGCTTGCTCTTCTATGTGACACTAGGGAAGATTGTTACTGATTTCTTGACTGTTTTAATGGAGTTTAGCAGCTAGAAGAGTGGTAGAATGAATGCTGCATCATCAGCCAGTTCCCATAGATAAGCACCTAATGATTCTCCAACCATAACTGGGAAAGCAGCTGATAAAGACAACATGTACAGGCATGCACATGGAGTCAATATGATGGAGGAAGTCCTGGAACTATTTGGAGATTAGAATTTTTGGAAATAACTGCACAAACACTGTGTTTTTACTCAGTTAATTTCTCAGCAATTAAGGAAATCAGATTAACACCTGTCTATTTGACTCCTGGACTGGAAGGATGCAGTGGGTCATTAAAATAATATATTCTTTAAACATGATGCACATCTTTATAATTGGCCTAAAATAATGGTCTAGTGACAATGACACCTGAAGTATGTGCTTTTGCATTGGTTTAGTCCTAAATGTTCATGGAAATTGAACCAAATGTCATTCACTTCAGTGTTAACAAAAAAAGCTCATGACTTATCTCTGTTTATTCTAGTATGTGTTCACTTCCCTGGAGTTAGTTTTTTAACTTTATTCCCAGGGTAGTCAGGATGTTGGTAAATATTCATTGGCAAAAACATCGCCACATGACTGGAATTCACTCCCAGCAGGCATTAAATTGGAACAGAGGAACAAAGGATATGCCAGACTTGATCAGGCCACTGGTCTGTCAAACCTGGTACCTTGCCTTTGGCAGTGGCCCATTTTTTATGCTCNAAAAAAAAAAAAAAAAGCACCTGTCTGGAAATGCATCCCAGATACTTAACTTAGACTTGCTACCTCATCTTAAAGTAGCTGGGATTAGAGTAGCAGAAGACAAAATAGCTTAATACAGTATTACAGAGAATTATTGTATTCAGTTGATTTTTGCTGCACTTTATTGATAATTTCATTACGAGAGACTTTAATATTTATGCAGTTCTGAGTTTACCTGACACTGCTGAAAAGGAGCTGTGACTTCTCAGAGGTGATTTTGGTGGCTGAGTGTTTCAGAAATCAATTAGATTTCACTTTGGCAGCTTGACACACAAGAACTGCCTTTCACTTGTAGCTCAACAGCCCCTGAAGTCACCAACTTGGGTGGCCTTGGCAGAAATTAATTCCAACAACTAGGTTATACTTTTATCATTCCATGCATCCTGTGTTAAGGTTTGAGCAGGCCACCCTGCCCAGGACCCTCTGTGGTGACCCACGCACAAGCCTATCTCAGTTCTGACATCCCTTGCCCTTAAAGACTTTACTGTCCAGAAGAGAATCTGTCGCAAGTGAATGAAACAGGTAAGCCAGCAGGGAAGGTGGAGGGCAGACTAGTACATTCTTCAGAATAAAATTAACAGGTTTCTCCCACGCTGGTACAGTGACAGATCTGATCTGCTCCTTAAGTATGTGGTTTTACTGGCAGTGTCAGGAGTAAAACTGAGGTTTCAATGACATGGAAGCTGAGTGGTGATCTTAGCCCACATATATTATATTATATTATCTTCTGGAGAAGACTTGAGGCATATTGATGAAGAAGGTCCTCAGTGTCCACGCTTGGGTGGTAAATAACAGAGGCTCCTAGCAAGCCTTAGAGACTCCCAATTCTGCATTCTTCATGGACAGCACACAAATAACACAAATATGCCATATCTTTACATGCATATGTGCAGGTCAAGCCTCTTCAGGTCTGTGAGCAAGCAAAGCATCTCTGTTTTCAGGTGAGCGAAAAGAGCATTTAGACATACTTCCTTCACAATTTGAATGCCTCTGCCTCAGGCTGGTCTCAGGCACTTCAGCTGAGAAATCTTTGATCCCCACTGCACTGTATTACACCAAGTACATATGTTATGAAGTCCTTGATTTTGTCCCTAATAAACTGTAAGCACATATGTCATATGCCAGTGCTCAGTAAAACCAGTGTGTGTGAAAAGTGATGCTCACAGAAGATGGGTGTGGTGAATGTCACTGGCAGTGAGTGGTTGACTGCTGAGGAAGGCAGGCATGGTGAAAGGACCAATGCTCTGACCTTAAAAGCTGCTCTGAGCACGTCCAGTCTGTATGGAAAACTCAGTCAAGAATGGACATCTGTGTTTTCGGTCTGTTAACTTGTATTTGACAGCTTGGGCTTTGGCAGCCTGAAAAGATTAAAAAAAAAAAAAAAAAAAAGCAGCCCAGCCAAGGTTACCCTTGCACTAGAGCAGATAGCAGTGAGGGGATTAGGGATGGGAGGGAGGCCGAGACGCCAGGCACAGTGGTAGTGGTGTACCCAAAGCTCTGCAAACAGCCACGCTGCTCACTTTTCCTCAGCTGGTAGCTGTTTGAGGATTCGAGCTGCCTGCCCCTGGGTGAGGGTTTGCAAAGTGCTTGTGTGGAAAACATTTCCATCTGCATTTCTGCACACAGCTGCCAGAGAAGAGGAGTGTGGCCTGGGAGTCCAGCAATGCTCTGCACACCCCAACCTCCCTCCAGCATGCCCTGGGCTGAGTGGCTTCACTACCAGATCCAAGCTCTTCCCAGTGCTTTTAGAGCTGGTAGAGCTCTCGCCCTGTCTCTAGGGAGCATTTGCCCACTGAAGATAATCCAAAAGAGGAGCTCCCACATATCTGACCATCATGGGGTATAAAACTAGCTGGGAAGAAGGATGTTGAGCCTCTGGTGGGTAACAAATGTCTGAGTCTGTACCTGTGGTCTTATTTGCTGGGAGGTTTTTTTGTTTCTTTGCCCTAAGAAGGAAATCAAGATTTTTGCCTGGTTGAGCCTGTAACAGGACAGCAGATTTAGAGAAAGGCATTTGTCAACCTTTTGCTGCTGGGAAGCTAAATGCCAAGAGGGAGACATGGATGCAACACTCATGTTAAGACATTTATTAATGCTTGTCACTGTTAGGACTGTGCCAGACTAAAACACCCTACATCACACTGCAGAATCTAATGGTGATATGCTGGTGACCATGATATGTTAATAACAAGAGAATTTGCAGGCATTGTCCTTTCCCCATCACCAAGAACCAAGAAGCTGAGACCACTGTGTTGATCATGGAAATGAATGTATCCTGGTAAAGAGGTAGTTCTGAGCAATGAAACCGGAGCTCAGAGTACTGTTGAATGTCATTCTGAAAAATGTTGATTTGCTGAAGAGGGCAACTGTTGTTACACCCAGCAGTGTTGTCTTCTGGTGGTGTGAAGAAGGCTGGAGTCAGATGGAAGACAGGGATCTGCAGGCTGTGCTGCTCCAGAAACTCACCCTGTAGCTGAGCAACAGCACTAGCTGAACCTTCCAGACCTCTGAAAGCCTGTGACCATTCTAGCTCAGGGTCATTTAGCAATAACACCGGACAGAGAGGGCGTTTCTTACAAGCTAACATGTGACTGCAGATGTTTTGTGACTGAAAAATAATCCAGTCAGCAAAGAGCAGTAGGAAATGCCAACCTAGCTGGTCATTGCAATTAAACCATTTGTTGACATTTGTGACTGTTAAGAGGGTGGGGTTACATTTCCAACATCTGTAGTGCTTCTAATGAAGTACAGAATAGAAAAGCATCATAAAATCCCAGTTCTAGTCTCCGGCAAGGACAGTGAACATTTGGAATTATTTTTGATTACTCCTCTAGAGCAGCATGCACAGCCCTTATGGAGTGCCCAAGCTGCCATGTGGCTTGTTCGGGGGAGTCGTGAGTGTCTGAACAGACATATGGTGAGGCGAGGAACCAGCCGGTGTGGGTTGATGCAGACACTGCCAACTCACTTTCTGCCACTGCTGGGCAATTAGGCACATCAGGAACTCAGCAATTTTTTTTTACCTCTCTCTACATGTTCGTAAGTGAAAAGACATAAAATGTCTGCGGGGCTCATACACACTTTCCTTGCCATTGTCTTCATCTGAGTCTCCCGCAGCAGTCACCGAAAAGTAAGACAAAAATAGCACTGTTTGAGCTGAATGTATCTCTGTGCAGAGGGATCATGTAATGCCCTTTGCAGCATTCAGGTCTTGCCTTGGGACTGCATATGGCTCCTGGGTGAAGCAGCTGCACAAAGGGGGCTGTTGTATTGAACAAGTTCCTCTGGCACAATAAAAGTCTCTGCCATAGGAATAAAGCTTCTTTGTGCCAGGAGTGGAGCATTTCCAGTGTGTGGCCGTGGAAGGAAGGCTCCTAGAGACTGGGCAGCATCAGGCATCCTTTCCCAGCATGAGGCATCTTTCCCTGATGCTACAAAGCACACAGCAGCATTTATTGCAGAGACAGGATACCAAAAGGGGCTTTCTCCTGCACCTGGCTCTCTCTCCTGGGCTGCAGGCCAGCCACGTGAGGCCATTGGTAGTCACGCTGCTGCAACAGGGAGCCCAGGGGTGCAGAGCTGAGGACTTGTTGCTGCAGGGTTGTCTCTGAAAGGCCGAGCTGCTGCTGTGGTGCATCCAGGCCATCCTGGGACCTCTGGTAATGATGCCAGGCATGAGTGAAACAACAGAAGATGGTAATGTCTTCTCCTGAGCCATGCAGGACCAGGGTTGTGATTCACATGCAGGCTGGAGAGCTGGAAAGCCCCAAACAAGTGCTGACACCCCAGGCAGAGGTGCCATTTCTTAAATGTTCTCCCGATGCTTGTCCAGATCCAGGTCCTGAGAGGAGGGGGCTCCTGCTGCCACTCTTCCTAAATGAAAAGTGCTCTGTACAGGCAGGAGCACTTGTGAGGCCGGTGCTTGAAACCACAACTGAAAACAGACCACGTCAACAGAATATCAAACCAGACATCAACTACCTCTGAAACCACATGCCAGGTCTGACTTCAGCCGAGTCGGTCAAATGTGCATGGCAAAATGGCTTGTGTGACCAATCACATTTCCTGTTGTCCCCAGGCCTGGAGCACTGTGGTGCCATGAAGCAAAGCATTCATCCCAACAGGACCGGCCAGGGGATGAAGCAGCCTCCGGCACTTCGGTACAAATGTTTGTACATTGCTGCCGGTGCTCCCAGCCCCATGACTGCTCTCTGGCACTCCACAGGTTGTCTAAGTGCTCAAACACTGAGCTGGGAAGTGCAGCAAGACCTGATTCCATCTGCTGTCACCAGTACAGAAGGCTTTGCTGGTGGGCAGGGTGGTCACAAACAAACATGATCTGCCAAGCAGGAAGAGCTGTTGAGTGGCTGATTGCAGCAGACTCTGTGGGCATCTTGGCATCTCACTGAGCAGCCCAGTGAATGTCTTTCTCTGGCTCTAGTTACAGCATGAACTGTGGTAATTCAAAGGACCTTTCATAGAGGCTCAGATGATACAGACAGAATCTTTAGGTAAAAAGAAGTATTTCTGGATTTCAGGCTTCTCCTTGGTTTGGGGAAAGGATGTTAATGGGAAAGCTGGGCTGAAGAGAACTCATGATCTGCTGCGATTGCTCTTGTTGACACTGCATGAGACTGTCCAGTTTCCTCTCGCTGGCTGAGGAAAAGGCTGCCAGTTTCCAGATTCCTGTGATGGCAACAGCCAGGGCTTTGTCTGTGAGCAGGAGCTGCTCTGCACCACTGGAATGCCTGGGGAATTTCTGCCTTAAAACCCACCCTATCTTCAGAGCAATCAAGTGTCAGGATGAGAGGGACCAATCAGAAAGACCTGGGGAGAGTGGGAGAGGCTGCAACGCTATTCACTCTCTGTCACTTCAAAAAGGTTTTTCTTTTTTTTTTTTTCCCTCTATGTTTAATATGCAAATATTTAATGGGGTGCATTAGAGCATTACAGCCATAACTTGAGACCTTTCAGTCAAGAGTAAACAGGTGTTGAGTTTTTCTTTTCAAGGCCCAACACAGCTGCAAGTCTGCCCTCCCCTGTACGTGATTATGGGATGCTGCTGGGACTTCTTCCACATCCCTCCCCCACAACGCCTCGCCCGCTTCTGCAAAAACCCTTTTTTTGTCTTTCTGTAAGAGACTGTCCTCGCTGTTCAAAAGGAGGAGGTAGAAAGAATTGTGATTTATTAGCTCTGGCATAGAGGGCAAGGTTTTGACCTCAGGTGTGAATCTGAGAAAAATACTATTTTCTTGACAGCCAGCCCTCTCAGAGTGAATTAAAACTGCTATTGTGAGGAAATGGATTAAAGCCATTTTGGCTTTTATGGCAATACAAGGTGGTTACTTTATAGAGCACCTAGAATGTAGAGTCACTCCAAGGTGCTTTATAATCATCAGTTTAAAAGGAGAGAATTTGCCTGCAGAGATGCATCAATGGGTATATTTTATGAAACATTAATGACTGCTTTTGTAGATGTAAATTCAGGGGTAGGTGCCTGCATCTCTCTGCGCTGTCCTGCAGCTGCAACTTAAGCTCTTTTGCTGTTACTGAAGATCATAATCCAGCAGCGCAGTTTTGCTGGAGGAGCTTTACATCATCTTCTAATGTAAACAATATTGTAAGAGAGCCCGACAGCCCCACAGGATTTTCATTGAGCTATGATTGATGTGGAAAGGGATGGAGCTGTAGTGATTCTGCATCAGTCACAGCTCTCGCTTGGCTCTAAAACTGACCCTGTTAGCACAGTCTGACTTGGATCATTTGTCTCAGAAGTACCAAGGGATTTTAAAACAGCTGTGGATTCAACCATTTCAAATGGGAACATATTTTTGGTTTGTGGTAAGAACAACATAAACCGTATGTGTTTCAGAACTCAGGCCTCAGCATTCCTGGCTTGTTTTGTCAGCGCGTCTTTGCTCTCCTCGGCAGCATTCACACATAGATCTCCATGGAGGCTTTTTTTTTTGTTCTATTTTGTTTTTCCACTTCAGGTCTTCCTTCTTTTTTCTTCACGTCCCCAAAGAAAGAAAGTAAGAAAGAAAATGCATCACCTTTGCTTTTTGCAGCCAGGCAAGGTTTAAGCTGTGGGAATACTTAAGTAAAGGGAGCATTTGTTTTTCAGCCTTTGATGCATCCCTCATTTGATGTGTTTTCTCCTAAATACTGTTGACTGTACAAATGTGCATTGGTAAAAGCGAGTCCCAGGCATCGTGACAGAGCCCTGTGTGCTGCCAGTCCTCTTTCTGTGTCCAGATGGGTAACCCATTTCATTCATGCAAAATTACTCCAATTTTCTGCTCCTGTCCCCAGCCCTTTCCCTCACTCCTCCCCTTCTCCTTCCGCAGGTTCCTTCCACACTGACATCTGTTCCAAGGAATGATGAACTGAGCTTTGGAGCAATTACCACAGTTTGTATTTTCCAAACCAGCTTGCAGCGTGTGTATTAAAAACACCAGCACTAAAAGTCAACAGGGTGTAAAAGTTAACAGTGTCTCCCACCTCAAAGCTAACAATGTTTTGCCATGTGAACAAGGACTGTGGATCTTAATTTGCTGGCTCCCTTCTCATTTGTACAATTTTAATGAAACTCGCCTGGTTCCCATGATGTGATATTATATTATCACAATGCTCGTGTTAAAGGCCTTATATTTCACCCCAAGCACCTGTGGTTGCACAGCAAGGAGGAAAGCTCTAATGTGCCAACTTGGATTCAGATTTAGAAGCAGAGAAAGCCGGATTTTGGAAGTGCTGCTCTGCCTTCTTTGTGGCCAAGTGCAGCAGGGGTTGGGGAGCTGGTGGACTGCTCAGGGTGCCTGCTGTCCGAGGCAGGCTCTGTGCTGCAGCCAGCAGCTGGGGATTAATATCACAGACAGAGTAAGAGCTGAGTTATTTCCGCAATCCGTTCACATAATGGATGTGAATGTCAAGATGTCGCCATCTGAAGTATGAGCACCTTGGAACAAAACAAAAAATTACTGGCAGTGTCAGCTTTCAGGAATGCTTTTCAGAGGTGGTGGAAAGCTGCACACACAGGGCTGACTTTCTTCAGCCCCTTCCTTTCTGAATAAAGGGCGACCTCAGGCCCTCTCCCCTTCCTCCACAGGCAGTCACGCACAGGTCTCTCAAAAACTAAACCCTGTCCACACGTACTACAATGTGAGCAGCTAATTTGGCAAGCAGTTTCTCAGGCAGGCACCCTGGTTGGAGTGGATTTGTGGCTCCAATGTGTGCTTAGACTCTGCCAAAGGGCTGTGATCAGACCTGAGCATCTACAAACTCTGTCTGAGGTTTTTATCCCCCACTTTGCTGCAGACTGCCTGGAGCTCATGTCAGACATGTGACATGGGCTGATTTGGCAGTGTCCCATGTACAAACACACTCTGAGTCTGGAGCTCCAGGAGCAAGGTTTAGTGCTAACCAGGAGATGGCTGTAATCACACTGGTGCTGAGCTGAAGCACTCTGTGCTCAAGAGCTTCCTGGCTGGAAGTTTAAGTACTGTCCACATCATCACCATCACTGCAGTTGGTCAGAATAACTTATCCTGACTGTGAGCTCGTGATTATACTGCAGGACTGTCTATTTTGCAGATGATAAAATACTTTCTTTCTCAGTCTGGGAACACATGTAGACAAAGTTGCCTTGCTACATCTTGGCCTTGGATTCCCAGCAAGCCTCAGCCCCCAGGGATGTTGCATTGCTATATGGCATTGCTAGGAAATTTTGCCTTGTATTTTTCCATAGACGAATTCTACTGACTTTTCTGTGGGAGAGTGCTGCTCCCCATTTGCAAGGATCCTGGCTCAAGCCCTATAAGAGCTTTGCAATAGGGCCATGGAGGACAGAAAGGGAGTTTTCCTGGGAACGCCTGCATTTGGTGCCTAAACTGAACAGTTACTGATGTATTGGAAATGAAATAGCCTGTCAGTTAAAACAAAAGAGCTGTGAAAATAATAATTTTGCTTTAAATAGACACTCCTACCCAAAATGGTGTCCCAAAATTTTGTCAGTAGGGAACCATCAAAGCTCAGGCATTGCTCCTTCCCTGTCTTAAGTCAGCTGTAAGGAGATCACTGGTACTGAAAGTACTGGATGCAAAGTATTAGGTCCTTAGATCAGCCCCTGTCCATGTCCTGTCAGGATCCTTCAAGGGCTAAACAGTATTTCCCGTCTCCTACTGCATGTCACAAACTTTCCCATCATATAATGAAGTTTCATTTCTAGCAGAACAGGAGTGCCCTGCCATTCAGATGCAATTGCCTGATTTGAATTTAGATTATTCCATCAAGGTAATAACAAGATCTGGGATCACAATCTGCTGGAATAATTTAGGAAGCCATGCGAGGTCACTATTGCTTCTTACAAATATGGCTTAGACATAATTTACCTGGCAGTAACTTGACCTGGAAGAGAGAGGTTTATCTTCTTGGCATGCTGTGTCTGAGTAGCTTGACAATCTCTACATAAATTTGAGATCTTTCATTCTCCAGCTGGTTGTTATTACTTATAATCTCTTAATGCAAAAAGTATTCCATCCAGAGGCTCTTTTTTTTGGTCTTCGTTATTTTTGCTTTTTTTTCTTTTTTAAAAAAAAAAGGGAGGAAAAAAAAAAGAAAAGATATATTGCATGTTGTTTTGCCTTAGGATCTCAGGCTCATGCCCTTACAGTCATTGTAACTTGGTCACTGCAACAAAAATCTTTGTTTTGCCTTATGTTTTAGGTGCCACTTCACTTCTAAATGTTACACTGTATTATAACATACATTCTTCAGGAAACATTGATTAAAGACTTATGTTGGAAACTTTTCCTTGTGGACATAACCCGTAGCATTGCTAAGAATCCCTTTTGTGGGGAGATTACAAGCGGAACACAGGAATTGCAGAGTTACAGTAGAAATTTGAAAAAATTGTTGCAGGGATGCCTGATCCTGACTCGCCTTAGGGTAGCTATGGTGCAGTTCTCACACATTCCACTTCATTTCTCTCTGGGTATTCGAGAGTGGCTGTGGGTTGCTGTCTTCTCTCACTGTGCCCTTCTCCATGTCTTGGGACACCCTTCCCATCCCTTGTTCCCTTCCTTAGTGCCATTAGGGACTATGTGGCTCCTCGTTGCTGCCTCAGCTGCCTGCCAGCTGCTTCCCTCTGATATCTGCAGTGCTGCCCCTTCTCCCTCACCTACTGCTGCTGTTAGCTGACACATCAGGGGATTTCTGCTGCCCTTTGAATCTCTCTGGCTGGTGGAGCATGAAACACCTCCTCAGCATTTCCATGTTCTAGAAAGGGTGGTTTCACTTCCCTTTTGGGTTTTTGAGTTTTCTTAACCCCAGGAGGGCAGCCCACTGGAGGTTCTACTTGCTGCTCCTTTACCAGAAAGAGCCAGTGCAGAGGAGTTGCCACATCCTTGTGACCAACCACTGTGGGAAGCCCTGTGCCACCTTCACCCTTGTGTGGGGAACGAGGATGGGACAAAGCCCAGACGGAAATGAGTTGTGTCTCTGGTGTCTGCCTATTGCTGCCAAGACTCACTGTGAACCGACTGGTGTGTCTCATCTTGGTCCCTGATGGTTTCACTAACACATGGTGCCTGCCCCCATCTCTGCAGCAAAGTTTCCCTGTGGGAATCCTAAAGGTATGGCCCATGGCTAGGACACATGCAGGGTGAGTCCCAAGGGACCTGCATGCTGGGGAGCATGGTGGGATCAGCCTGCCATGGTGCTGTGTAAGACCCAGCTCCTGAGAGTTGGAAGACAGCAGACCCTTGGCATCTGGCCTCAGCTTCACTCTTAGAATAGAGTCAGTGCCTTGACCTGTCTAGCACCACCACTGGACTTAGAGGATGCTGAGCAAAATGCAGTCATCCTAGAAGGAAAGAAGTAGTTCACTGGAAACATTGCTGCAGAATATATTTACCTTCACTAAAATATACTGCAAACATTCAGTTTGATACAGCAATTACAGTTATGGTATGGGCTTAGGCTGTTTCATCAATCTTTTCTACTCTGAATATGTGGACCCCGATCATTGCCAGTATCTCCTTCCCATTATCACTGTACCTCATTTCAGCAACATGACTAACAACAGCAGCCTCAGAGATGCCAGTTTTAACATGACTAACCCCTCACCCACACTTTTAAATTAGGACAGCTAAGAAAAAGCTTTTATGTAAGATGAAGCAGAGCATTAGAGCAATCTCTCCCCACCAGGTGTTGGCTTTTTTGTTGTTTTCTTTTTCTTTCTCTTTGCCTCAAGATGTTGCAATTTTAGCTTGTATTTGCTTTTTTTCCTGCTCATGACTCCACTTTTGACTGGAAGGCACAGCCTCCAAGCAGTGCTCTGCTGATGTCTGTAACATTAGTGCAAGGCTGTCAGGGAGCAGACGGCATGTGATCGGGAGAGGCTAAACTGGGACTCTGTGATTCAGATAACTGGCTTCCCTATTTCTGGCTCTGCTTAGAGGTCCAGGTTCTGCCACTCCTTATCTTGGAGGTGGGAGTGCAGTGCCACCACAACTCGACACGGCCAGCAGCCAGTGCCCTGAACCACACAGAGGAAGCATGGCCATGATGCAGAACATTGGCTGCGAAAGAACCAACAAGGGAACTAGGCTAAAAACACTCCAAGGAAGTCCTGTTGCAGAAGCTGAAGCATTTCCTGGTTCTCCAGCAAAAAGAATTACTTGACCCTGCCTGAGGGAGCTGCTCTGTCCCTTCTGGCTCCTCTACGACTACTTTTGCGTTTGCAGTGGGTTTCTCAGCAACTCTCCCAACAGACCCTCATCCCTAGTTCTTCCTCCCATTGCTCAGTCAAGTGACTGATGGATGGAAGGTGGAGGGATGTTTCTAGGGTATTTGCCCAGTAACCTTTAAACTATGCAGAACTGCATAACTTCAGCAAAGTTTCAATTTGTCCCTGCAAATGGCAGGCTATTTTTTATTGGAAAAGAGATTTAATTGAAAATTCAAGGCTATGTCTTCTCTTGGGTTACTACTGGTGATGAGTGTAAACACTTAAAGGGAATTTTACTTTTAAATCATGGGGCAGTGTCATAGAAAATAGGCATAATTTCATTCCATAAAATTGTTGTCCACAGGTATTTGAGAGCAATGCTCTTTCTACAGAAGCTGCCAGAGGCCAGAGTCTAAAGTCCTTAAATGTACAAGAGGCAGAAAGCAGAAATGAAACTATTGCTCACCAATCTGCACTGCACAAACTGCTAAGAAAAAGGATTGCTCTTCACAAAACACCTATTTAAGTATCATCTGCCATTACTAATATTACCAGAATACCTATTTAAGGCTGTCCTGACATTGCAGATATTATGGCTGATGACAAAATTGAGTAGGATTAAAGCCCCTCTCCTTTGGTGTTCAGTAAGTGGCCCTGGAAGCAGCAGGTGCTACTCCAATCCCACAGGTACTTTGTGAAAGCATTAACAGGGTAACAAGTAATGACAGTCCTTTGCCACAATGCTGGCTGGTGGAAGCCTTTCCCTGCCCCAGCCAGTGAGCCCATAGCACAAGCAGACAACCAGGGCAGCACATCTGACTGAACTGCACAGCCTCTTTGGCCCAGACCCTAGGCTTGAAATCCTGGATCAAAGACCTCCCCAGTCCTGCCCTGCTTCCCAGTCCCCTCTTGCTGCTGACCTCTGCCTGCTCCTAGCATAGGATTAGTTTCCTTTTTTCCCCCAGATTTCCTTCACAATGTCGGTATTTTCTTTTCTATCTCCTCTAACAGGACTGTGTCTTGCCAGAGTTGTCTTCCCCATAGTCTGTCTTCCCTTTCCCTCCATCTCCTCCCCAAATTTCTGTGTCCCCAGAAAAATGGCACTTTCCTCATATGCGCTGCTTTGTTCCCTCCCCATCAGCTCCGTCCATCATCTCTTGTGTCTTCCCATGACCTCCTGCATTGAAGTCCAGTTCCACCACTGCCTGCCTGTATCTGCATTTGCTTCAGGAAAACCTCCTGCTGTCTGGAGGCAACATTAGACTCAAGAGAACCCAACTGAAATGGAGATTTGGGTATTCCTCCACTGTCAGCAGAAGGAAAGAATCTTCTTAGCTTGAACCTGTGAAGACTGTCTTGCCTTTCCCACGAACAATTGCCTGAGTAGAAATGGCTTTCTCTCCTGACTGCCTCTCTCTCTCCCACCCCCTCCAGCTCTGCAATTTGCCTCTGTTTTTTATATTCTTCACGACTGTCCTGCCACCCACCATGCATTCCCCACTGACATCCTCTGTGGACCACGTATGGTTTGATGGCAGCAGCATCAATGGCACCATCTCCTCTCACTGACAGTCGTGCTGTGCTCTGACTGTCCTCTGCACCTGCCCAGCATCACCTTGTACACACCTTTACATCCTCCTGTCGTTATTTAACTCAGACCAGCCACTCACCATGGTGGCAATGTACTGCCAAAAAACAGAGTGGAGAAGCTTATCCTTGGTCCCCACGTGTTCTTCCTTTTGCCAGGTTTTCCTTTCCTTTTCCCTCACTGTCCCTCCCTCCATTAAAAATTTTGTGTGTTCACATGCCCTGCTTTGACTATTCAGTTCATCCTGAGAGGTAGTAGCTCAGTTTTCTTCTTGATCCAAAGTGATTTTATTGTCTCAAGAATTTTTTTTCACTTTTTCAGAAACCTTTTCTGCTCTCTCCAGATCATGCTTTTCTGTCTGTTTCTGCACCTGCATCTCAAAGGACTCCTCCCATTTTTTTCCCCTCCCTCTTGCATCTTATGCTCAAAGGCATATTAGATGAGATGAACTGGGGAAGCTTGTGCCTTTTAAGTTCCAAGAGTGCTCTGGTCTTGGCAGATTCCAGTGATGTTGTAACAGATGAATCTATTGCCTGGGAAACTGAAGCCCCCCACCTGTGTCCTGCCCTGCCCTCAGCAGTGACACACACTTGGACTTGGCTGTGTTTGATGAAATTATTCTTCCAATATGTCTCTCTGGGCTTAGTATTTATCACGTGTAAGATTCCCTCTTAGCTTTTGATTTATGACACTGACCACATATCTCCTGTTAGTCCATCTCCCTTACCACCAAAATAGGAGATCATTCCAGTTCATTTCTTAGAAAAAATTATGTATCTTCATAAGTCTGTGTCATCATGTTTCTCTTTCCAGTCAAAAGAAAGCAAAGGTGACATGAAATTGAATTACTCTGAGTGTTTTTCTCTGCATATATTTGTAGTCTCATCTAGAAGAACACTTTGAAAAAGTTGCAGAGGATCTTGTTATGATGCTATCTTGCAATTAACACCATACTTATTTAATAATCTGGTTTTAGGAAAGAAGTTGCCATATCAAGAAAATTTATCGAACCCCCATAACACTAACCATCCTGACATCAAGATACACCAATCCTTCTTTTCCCTTCAGTCAGTTGATCCTATATAAACTTGTTTGAGCCCTTTTCTTCTTCAGAAATAATGGTTTGCCACACCATTCATGAAGAACAACCTAACCCAGAAGTTTTTCTCCAACAATATTTGGTGTTGGAAGTTTCAGAGGAATGTCTAAGCTTCATTTGAATGAAATAAGGCAATTTTTTTCCTGCTTCTACTCAGCAATGAGGTTATATACTTAGGGAGAAAGCTTACCTCTTGTATAGTGTTACAGTCCCTGGCATTAGTACAGTACAAATCTCATTGTTATCAGTATATGAACTTCATGGTTTTGGTTTGACAATTGAGAAAACCATTGAAGCCTAATCTGAGTGGAAAGCTTTCCCTTGTCCCTGTGGTTTCTGGTGCTCTATGTCTTTCATCTTACTCCTCTTCCCTGTACAGAGTGGGCTGGGGGTGAGCTGGGTGTGCTCTGCCGAGCGTGCAGCACAGAAACCATTTCTAATTCTTCTTTCATCAGCACGGTGGTGAGAAACCTGCTGAAGTTGTATCAGGAATCAAAACAGTTTTATATGCCATGAATCTGGAGGAGAAACACATGCTGCAGCAAGTACAGGGTCTAAAATAATAGACAACAGGGGGAAATAAAATGTCAGTGGGGGATGGTTAACCCCCTGCAGCCAAATTCTGAGGGGTCTTTAGACATCACAACCAACTCCTGTTCACTCCAAGAGGACTGCAGGAGCTCATCTGCCCTCAGGATCTGTACACAGGGCTTTTACTTACTGAAAAGGACTGGGTGGAGAGTGAAGAGATTTTAAGCACAATTAAATTATTTTCTTGGGTTTGTGGAGCAGGCAGCATGGATTGGGGGTAGTAATAGCAGTACTTGCTTCCCTGGAAATGGTGGACATGACTCCTGGTTCTGGGAATGCAGCACTGCTTCTCATCTTGCTGTGGAGAAACAATGCGTAAAATGGGGAACAAAAAGAGCTGCTGTCAGAAGGGTTGGCAGGTAGCAGATGCCTGAGTGGCTCTCTGGAGAGAGGAAAATCTCTTAATTCGGATGACTTTGCACTCCTGACTCTTCAACAGAGTGTATATTGTAGAAATCAAAATGTACATTTAAACAAAAGTCACTTTTTTGTTTCCATGTGGTGTGGAGGGGGTCCCACATGACTCTTCCCACGGATGTAAAGTGATTGCTAATAAAACAGTATTTTAGGTGTCATGCATGCCACAAAGGGCAAATCTTTATCAAGGGACTGCCTTAATATAATAATTATTATTATTTAAAGACACTGAACAGAAGTGCATTAACTCGGAGTATTATTTTCAGTAGTTCCAATACTGTCTGCAGCACACCTGCTCTCCGTGGTCATTTCAAGACAGCTCCTGCTCTGTTGTTTTTGGCTCCATACCAAGAGCCAGCAAAGCAAAAAATTTTTCACTTAAGCCCAAACTTACTGTTCTCCTGTCAGCTTCCCCTAATGTATTACTTCTCCAGGTCCTTTGACTCCTTGCATTTCTTTATAGAGAAATATAATTAACTGTAAATCACAGCTGAATTCTGGGGGTTCAAAACACTTTCACAAGTTTACTCAAAATATTAATTTTTTTCTTTCTTTTTGTAATTTCCAGGCAGAAAAGGTAATGAGTATTAAACAAAGCATTACTCCTTCCAAGAGGTCCAAATCCCACCATGGCTGGAAGTAGCTGATGGGTGGGAGAAGGGTGAGAGGGACAGAGATGGGAGTTTCCCAGCCAGAGCCCAGGAGCCAGAGCTGTGCCTCTTAGCTCAGGTACAGGAAGGAAAGAGGGACACCTTTAATGCTCAAGTAGCATCAGCCTCAGAGCAATAAAAAGAGACAGAACATGATGTACTAGGAAAAACACAAACTAATTTATGGTCACCCTGTACCTAATCTCTTAAAGGTGTGGGTACAAGGCTGCAGCCCCACAAAAAGCTCTCACCATGCCGGATGGACAGTGTGCTCTGAGGCCTCACTGAAAGAGCCATGGTGGGACCAGCTGTGGTCTGCAGCATCAGACAGCCCTGGCTGTTCCCAGCTTGAGGGTTGCAAACCCGTCAGCTGGGGTTCAGTGCACAACCTTTGCCTTCCGGTTCCAGAGCACTGTGAGCAGGAGACCCACAACCAAGCCTGCAATTCAATAACCTTGAATTTATACCACGCAGTTAAGCTGTAAATGTCATCATTGTCCTGTCTGCTGGCCCGGGGTGTGACAGCTGAGGGCTGGGGCTGCTGACTGCTGGAAGAAGGCTGCTGCTTCCAGGATGCCTGTTTTCCTTCTCTTAACATCACAGTGATGTATGTGATGGTGGATCTCTGCATATTCTTCTGAGTTTTGAGGGAAGACTTGTTTATATGCTGACTGCCTGAAAAGCTACTGCTGCCAACATCGTCACTTACCTTTTCCATGTGGGTTCCCTCATGGGGAGGGCTCAGCTAATGAAGTGACATATCCCAGGGATCGAGGCAAACAGCAGTATCTTGGTTTCTCACTGAGAAATCAGGACACAGGGAGAGTGTTAAAGTGACCTGCCACCTTCCTTATTCACACATTAATTTATGAGGATTTGTCATACAGATGATGACAAATCTTGTCACTGAAGGAAGGTCTTACTTGCTTGTCATACCAATAGCATCTGCTTCATTTGTGGATTACTGTCCAAAGACTGAGGTGTTTCTAGAAGCCATGAAGGACCCAGTTAAACCACTTTTCCCATCTTTTCTTTCTGCATCAGAACTGCTTCTGTTGTGGAACACACAGTCCATCTGAGAGCAGCTGCTGCAAATCCGACACATGGGTGCTGTTAATACCACAGGAATTATTTTAGGAAATGAAGGGGGAAGGGAAGTTGCATATAGGTATAGGAATAAACAAAAAAATCTTCATGAAACTTTAGCATATTTCTATTTCTCAGGCATCCAGAGCCACCAGCACCACAAACAACCACTAACTGGAAAGAGATCTATTTAGTGGTTACGGACAGATGCACTTGGGATCATAATTTCAAAGGGGTATGAGGCTTCTAGTCCTTACAAATTTAACAGTACTCCCCTAGCTAACACTCCACAGAAAGTCTTGATAACCCTTTGTAAGCCCAGTCAGCACCTTTCAAGTCAATGACAACATTGCCACAATAATAGCTCGGAAGGGCTATGTTGGCTCTTACGTTGCTGAAAGACCATCTATTTCATCCCACTCAGGTTCTTTGAACTAACACCACTCCCCAGGCTTCCAGCACCTAACACATCTGCCATCAAGTTTCTTTGTTTCTTTCTTAGTGCTTTTCCAAAGCAAAGTCTCCTATAATTTAATTTTTAAGATAAAAAAAGCCTGGTTCTCAATGTCTAACTTCGCAAGAATGTTATACAGCCTTGCTGGGATTGAAGGAGCAAGTTGGATATTCATGTTTGTACATCCTCTTACTTTAATTTTACTCAGTGTCATCCTGAAAATACACTTGAATGGAAACTAGCAGGAAGAAGGTCTAGATTTAATCAGGGAAGGAATAAAACCAGTTGAAAAAAAAAGAATGTAAGTTGCTTTTATTAAAAAAAAAAAAAAAAAGTCAACATTTCATTGTCATATTGGGAGGATTAAATAATGTTCTAAAAAGGTTTGTCACAAATTTGGCACAGACTAGGCAAAGGCATTGGCCCAAAGCTATTTTAAAAGCTAAAGCCAGCGTTTAACATCTTGCATCGGCTAAGAAAACATGAAGGCTCACAGCACACTCTGATCTAATCGTGATACCTTTGACAGCTGGATGGCAGAAAGTCCCTTGCCACTCACTTAGTGGCACGAAGGAGTATCAAAACGGCAGTGACACCCTGCCCAGGCCTGGCCTGGTGTTCTCAGCCCTGAGGCTATGGAATGAACCAAAATGCAGTGTTAACTCCCAGTGCTGTGCAGGAGGAGGATGTGCTAACCTACGAGACTGCTGGCCCAAGGCTGATCTAACCCTTGGTCATTTTCAGCACTTTGGGCATAATGAGAAGCAGACTGATCAGTGCTGGACACACATTCAGATCCTGCTGTGCCTCCCACGCTGCCCCAGTAACCTGACATGCAAACCCAGTAAGGAACTGAGCTTCCAGGCCACATCACCTCTAGTTCTTATCAGGCATGGAATAAAAACCAGTTCTGAAATAACTGGTTGTAGCCAGGCTCCACAGGGAGCAGCTCCTGAGGCAGTGACCAACCCATACATTTTTTAATCTGAGAATTGTCTGCTAAATATCCAAATCATTATGACATTTAATGTAGAAGGGAAACCAATAGTAATCTATCTGAAGTGTTACAGCCTTTGAGTAAAATAATTCTTCTGCCTCTCAAGCACAAGTCCATGCTGCCAATGCAGATTGGCTGATCTTTTAGTACCCAAACTAAGATAAATGATCATCTTGTCCACAAGTCATCTATACTATTTCCCACAGGAAGATAAGGTCTGAATTCAAATTGATCCTGAAAACCCCCAAGGAATTGTCAGAAATCAAATAGATGTCAGTAAAAAGCACTAAAGAGGGAAATGTCAAATGCAAAAGTCCCCAAGAAACAAGCCCAGGCTGTGGCCCTCATGAAGAGTGACCTGCAGGGCAGCCCTGTGCAGGGAGGGACACACAGCCTGGTCTGCCAACAACAAAAGAAAAGCAAATGTCATCCTCGGACACACCTGCAAATGTATTTCATGTAAGACACGGAAAAAATTATTGTGCTCTATTTGGCACCGGTGCATTCTCTGGAGTTTGGTATCCAGTTCTCAGCATCGTGCATTAAGGAAAATGGAAGTTGGACAAGGTCCAAAAAAGC
This sequence comes from Formicarius rufipectus, assembly GCA_013399695.1. Lineage (NCBI taxonomy): Eukaryota > Metazoa > Chordata > Aves > Passeriformes > Formicariidae > Formicarius > Formicarius rufipectus. The sequence continues at coordinate 575,874 of VXAU01004424.1, read as the reverse complement.
TCATATGAAAGCCAAAAAGTTTAGAAGATTCAGCCCAAGACAAAAGGCTGATGGAGTTGGAATTTTCTTTGTGGAAATGGGAAGGTAAGGAACACTTAACTCTTAGCTGTCAGGTGGAAATCAGACATCATTTTATCCATTATAAACTGGTGAAGTGTGATGTCTTTTGTTTAGTAGGGTTTGGTACAGGACTGCTTTTGCAGTGCAAATTCAGACTTTTAGAGTATGTTCAGACCTTTAACCTGCCCTTAGAGGAACCAGACCTTCCTCAGATCAAAGTCCCTAAAGACTCCCCTCAGGATCTAGTTTTACAGCCAGTATCCATCATGACCATCTGCTTTTGAAGATATCTAGTTGTATGGGACATCATATGGTTAAGTCTTCATATCATTCAATGAGGCTGAGACAAACTCTGAGGTAGATCTTAGTGCACAGCATCAGTCAGCCTGCTCTCAGAGACATGACCTGGACCCAGGGCTGGAGTAATTTCCACTACAGGCATTTCCAGTGGTGCACCCACCAGGGATGACAGGTATGGCTCAGAACCTACAGAAGACCTACATACATGTTCCTGGGCCAGCAGCTGGACTCAAGCAGCACTTTGTAGGGGAAAATGGCAACAAGCCAATATCCAAGCATTGAGGAAGAAGAACAGCAGTGTGTTTATTAAAACAAGTATAGCAGGAGTACCTGCACATGGATGATCATGCTGCAGTGACACCACTGTGCAGGAGAGGGTTTCTGCCTGTCCTACAACAGAGACTCCCAAACTGAAGCCTGGGGCATCCTCAAGCACAACTAATTGAAGGAACAAGAGCAGTACAATGCCCAGCAGGGCTTGCAGTATGTGAAAGCAAAGGCAGCAGGACAAGAGGAACAGCTGGGATAGGCGCTCTTTCCCCAGCATGGCACTGCAGACACATGTCCCTGCAGGCACTGCCTCCTTGTCCCTTGCTGGAGCCGCCACCACCAAACCTGCTGCTTACCCAGGGTGTGGGGCTGGCACAGACCAGCATCAACCCCAGATCCTGTTTCTGGGCTGTGCTGACCAAGAGTGCAATCATGCACACTTCCTTCCACATTTATGCAAAAAGCATGCACCCCACACGGATTTCCACTGTATTTGAGGCCTTCTGTAATCTTGGCAGAAGCAGATGGGTTTTGCCCAGAATACACAATTTAGTGCTAATTATCTCTTCCTGCTGGGCTTTAGAGCACAGAGCTTTCAGTTCAAGAACAACAGCTACAAGAGCTAATGCATTGCTCTGTTACCAGGAAGCAAACCATTTGCAGAGTGCGGACGATCCTGCCCTGCTGCAGGTCCTGGGGAAACTCTGCAACAACAGAAGGATGGAATTCATTAACTCTTCAGGGATGAAGAGAACATCACCACCATCATAATTGTCTTCCACTGGTGCTGCTGGGGAGAACACCCCAACACAAGAGAGCATCTCACCCCTCTCAAGGCATAGCAAATATGTTGTAAAACTAGAAGAAGAAAATTCCCCATGCTGGGTCAGTGAGAGGCTGGAGAAGAGAAAAGGATGGAAAAACTGCGGTTGAGGTTCATTCCCTTCCATGTCACATACAGAAGTACAGAAGTGCTCTCAATAGTGTAAGTGTATAGAACATGGATTAAACTGTTGCTTTCCAAACCCCACTTCTCACATGCACTTTATCTCACATCTAGAATGAGCTGTGGGCCTCTCTGCTAGAGTTCCACCAACTAACCAGTTTTCTTTTGGTGATACTCACTGAGACAAGGAAGAGACTTGCCTCACTGTGCTGGCAATTCAGCCACAGGTAATGAATTAACAGCATATAGGAGTCATGTTGGGAGACAATAATTTAATTCTCCTGCACAGGCAGTTAAGCATCCAGCAGTAACCATCACAGAGCGCTCTCTGCACAGCTCATTTCAGAGCTTTACAGACCTACATATGGTGATCATTTGATTCCAACGCTGACATGTAACCTGAAGGAGAGTCCAAATTACCTCCTAGCATAGCAAGTATTTTGGCTGGTGGTGACCACATCTTAGCTTTTCTTTCATATGCAGTCTTTTTAGTGTGGATACTCACCTTCTCCAATATCCTTACAAGTGTAAGAAATAAAATACTGAAATATAGAGCAGATGCTTCAGTCCCTTGGACTAGATCCATTATTGACATAGGACCAGCATTACACCCTTGTCAAAGACACTTTCTCACTTGCTCATATGGTGCACAGATGTATGCTGCTGGCAGTGATCTCTAAGGCAATGTGGGCAACTTCCAGATTTTCAGCTACCCCTTTTCTCCATTTCTGGTGCAAGATTCTGGACAATTTATTCTCATTTGGGTCTTTGTAGTTATCCCACTGAAATATCCTCATTGTTGCTGTACTTTGGCTCCCCCTTGAAAACAGGATAGGGGAAAGACTTCTGGATGAGTGGAACAATACCACTGGAGATGAGGAGTGGTGGCATTACTGTGGGCCATCAAGATAATCTGTGACTTTTCTGCCCAACATTCAGAGTTTTTAGTGACATGTCTTCCAGAGAGCCTGTTACCACGAGTAGAAAAGGGTCTTCACAGCTTGTGATCATGACGACCACTGCCAAAAAGTAAAAGGCTGTAAGGACTGAGAATATTTCTTTCTGAGTCAGCTGAGGAAACAGCTGTGCAAAGCCTGACACCCCTTCTCTGAGGTGGTTGCAAGCATCCACCATTGTGTTCAGATGCAGTTTCCTGTCTCTAGAACAAGTTGTCCAGCTTGCTGGGAAACATCAGAAGGAAAGAAGAGGAATATCAGCCTGTTTCCAGGGAAGGTTTTCTTCTGTGAAATGAAGGGAAATAATTCTGCTGCTTTATGACTGGTGGTTATACTGTGAGGTATTGCACAACAGGCTTAAATTATGGCCAAGTATGACTGCCTGCAGTTTTTTTTCTGGCTGTAATGTGTCTTCTCAGCAAATTGCATCTCAGAGAAGGTTGGTTATGAAGAAAAAAAGCCTTTCGGGTCTGCATTCTACTTGCACATGAACTTGTTTGACTGCAGTTAACAAGCAGGCGAAGTACATATTGAAGGAATTCTCCAGAGTGGTTTTTCTCATAACATTTGAAAATGAAGCTCTTTACTTTTACGAATAACTATTGAGTAATAATATAAAAGTATAAAGCAAACTATATATTTTGGTGAATAATAGGCAAAACATACTCTTCCTATCCTGCATGTGGACAGCCTCAGTTTCCAGCATGAGCTGGAGGATGATCATAGACAGGGACCACAGGGTTAATCAAAGTAACTGGACAGCCTGTCCCAAGTTCTCAGGAGTTCCAGCCTTCAGAGGTCTGTTTCTCCCATCTCTCTTCCTGGTTGGCCTGTCCCTTCTTCCACATTTTTAGCAGGGTTTGTCAAACTTCTTTTCTGTCCGGGTGGTCTCTACCTTAGCACCATCCCAAGAAACAAGAGAGACTTGACCTCCACAAACCTGCTGCCCATATACCCACATACTCAAATGGAAAAAGGAGCTGTGACAACCCCACCTTGGAAAGAAAAAAGTTGATTTGTCTTCTACTGAGGATGCTCCACCAAGTCCTTCACCACTTATCTTCTCAAAGGGCAAGATGCTTATCTTTCGTCCTTTTTTACTTTAGGAAGAAAAAAAAAAAGACGAACAGTCTAAAGACTATCAGGTCTGCGCATGAAAAATGCAGCTTTTGGAAAAAATGTTAAGCAGCTTGAAGCAGCTCTTGCTGAGGGAGAGTCAAGCAGGGCTGTCAGACTTTGAACATTGAGCAGACCCAAAAAAATCCATCCATCTGCTTTTGTGTTGGGTTTTCAAGACCAGTGCCCTGAGGTTGCTGCAGCCATGGGAGAGCTGCTTCACACATGTGGAATTTAATGTGTTGCAGCGAAAGTGCAACACATTACACTATAGGCCACAGCCTATATCTTCAGGTGAGGCTTGGGATCTGAGCAGTAAGTACAGGACAGCCCATATTGCATAGGGCATGTGGCAACTGACCACCAGATGACCTCCACACCACAAGCAACCCTCCAACCCCATCCACACGGCAGCAGCTTTGTGCTCTCCTAGAGCTCCTACGCTTCACCAACTAGGTATTACTGAAATTAGATGCCACAGCATGCCTGTGGATAATGACTTAGACTTATCTCTCCTCTAAAGATAGGGAACCTGGAGCAAAGACAAGGGCTTTTTTTGTGCAGGCTGTAGTGATGGTTCAATTGTTTCCATCCCTGAATGTGATGTTTGTGAACCAGGACTTCTGCCTTCCACCCTGTGTATTCCTGACCAGGGATAGGATGCAGTCGCCTGGCTATCACTTCAACAGCTCTGCCACCTGGCTTTGACAGAAAAGGACATTGTAAGGCAGCAAGATCCACTCAGATGACCACAAAAATTGTTATTTATTTGTTTTTTTCCAGTAGAGCAGCACACTGCTCCCCCGGGAGCATGGGGAATGAGGTTGGCCTTTTGGAATTTTTTGGAAGCTTTGTTGACCATCTACTGGATGGCTGTAAAAACAGTCTTGTCTGAAAACACTGTGGGGCTGTGCTCTTATGTGGAGGGTTTTCACATGGAGACTGGGTGAAAGCCAGTGAGGCAAAGGACATGGATGTTTTTCTTTTTTGGTGTCATGGTTGATAGAAACAGCCAGTTTATGTATTTGCTGACATGATGTAGACAGCAAAAGCTAGATCTAATGTGAATGCTTTGGCACCTCTGGCAGATACCCAGGGATCCCCACTGCCCAGACAATCAGGGCCACCTCGGTGCCCGTGGGTCATTGCATCTTTCATGCCCACAGATCCAAGATGAGGGATGCCTAGTTTTTGAGTGATCCGAAAATCACCTAACGAGCTGACCTGCTTGCTGTGTCCAGAGGCCATCTTATGCGTAGTAATGGTTTTTGCTTCTTGTGAAGCACAGGCACAGCTGGTGTATTCTTCTAAAGCTTAGGTGGAAGAGGTACTTGCTCCTTATGGAGCAGCTTGTAGTGAGAGCACTCACCACAATGACTGTGCTTTGCTCAGGCTGATGCTTGTCATGTTCCTACTCCCTCATGGTGGCTGAACATGCATGGACCGACCAGTCCTTGGGACACAACAATCAGCACAGGGGCATCTTCTTTGCCAAGGGACTGCTCTTCCTATAGGTTCAGAGACATGTTCCCTCCGGTGCCTGTACTGGTCTCCTTTCTTCACCTTCTCTCTCACTCAGGTCCTGAAATACTGTCTAAAGAGGAAAACATCCTCAGTAAAAGCAGCACCCCAGTGCTACTCTGAAGTAATCTGTCTGCTGGGTTACAGTGATCAGTCACTGAGGTGATAATGAATGGATTAATTAGGATGTTGAGTTCCTTCCACCCACACAAATAATTTGACCTTATGGGCATGGGCAGGAGTTGAGTTTGAAGGAGTGTAGTGAGCCCTGTCCAGTGCAGGTCTGGAAAAAAAGAGATTCTCAGGGAGAAATCCATGTTTTGGAGCATGCTTGGACAGTAGGAGCCCAGTGCATCCCTGAGCCAAGGCAATGCCAGCTGATTTGCATCACATTTTGGTGCACTCAATTTCCCCTTTGAACTGTATAGCTTCCCAGCAGAGATCCCTGGACTTTACTCCAGGGTCAGCCCTCAAGTTCTCTCCTATGGCTAGCCTGCAGTCTCAGCATGATGACATCCTGCTGCCGGTGCCTCATTTACAAGCAAGGGAAAATCCAGCTCATTCAGATTTTGAATCAGCTGAGTGACTAACAGAGCTAATTGTGCCCTCTGCTCGTGTAATTGCTTGAAAGTGAAAAAAAGAGGGTGATGCAATAGGGCAAAGGACATTTCCTAGCTCTGACAATAACTCAACAGCCCAGACTAAAGCAGCCCTATGACTTTGCAGAGAACATGTCACACTGCCAGCACTTCACTCTTGCTGTGCTTATGCTCACCTTTGTCATTTACTTCAGTGTTTGGTCTTCAGTACAATCTTAAGTAACATTGTTTCTGGCTTCACTATGGTACCTACTAGAACATACAGAAATCCTGTGATGGGTAAAGCAAAGCCAGAAGAGTAGAATACCTGTAATCCAGACTCTGTGTTTTCATAAAAAAAAAAAACAACATTGCAGCAGCAATTCAGCAGCATGCAAAGCACAGACATAGGAGTGGGAGAGTGGGGAAGCACTATTTTAAGTCAACCAGCACAGGAAGTGGTTCTTAGGTCACAACAAAAATTATCTACTTGCATCAGAAAATAGATGAAGTTTTAAGCAATGGTTGGAAGCGTGTGCAGTCACATATATACAAGGAACCAAGAAGTTTATTTACATAACCCTGATTACTTACATGGCACTGTAGAGTAACCAATGTCAGTGCATACTAAGAGCAGAGCAAACCCAGCAGTCCGTGTTTAACTGTAAGCTGTTACTGCTACTGACTGCGATGAGAAGATCTTTCCTAAATTGTTTCCCAGCACTGATACTGGGACATGTGTCTTTGCCAAACAAACTGCACAGATTGTTGCTATTTGGCAAACCAGCTTTAAAATAGAGAACATTTCAGAACCTGTTCAGGGCCTGCTTTGCATCAGTGGAAAAGTAAAGAATCCATACCCCAACACTTTTTTCTCTTGCTCTGGCAAAAGCTTTCATGCTACTTGGGTGAACTGATTCAGGTGAAAAATAACCCAGGAAAAATGGCTCGTTGCTTGGGGCTGTATGACACTGGGAGAGGGCAGAGGATGAAAGGCGGATGGATTCTCCCTTTCAGCAGCAATGCTTGCTAATACTGACTGCAATGGTTGCTGAATTGCAGGCTCAGAGTTTGGAAATACAGTTCTCAGGAGGTTTAAACATCTGCCTCTGGCATTCCCAGAAGTGCACCAGCACCAGTGTGCTATGACTAATCCAGTAGAGCCCACAGACCTTCTCTTCCTTCACCTGTATTGCTTGAGGAGCATGGTGAAACAGGCTCAAACCCAGTGAAACCATTTGAACTGAGCTACACCCTGATGTGGGAATAACAGGATAATCCACGATTACATCCATGTTACAGAACTCATGAGGGATGTATGAAACTTGCACTCAGATTTTCCATTGAAACTAGGAGGTTTCAAGGCAGCATGGTCTGTTCTGGCCTCCTGAAAGACAAAGACTCTATTGTTGGGCTAGTTCTACTTTGCATGACAGAATTTCCTATTTGTTTGGCTGGAGAGTGAACAGATAAATATGATTCTTAGCCTGTGATGGAGACGAGAGTGTCAGTCCTGTTGGCAGTGCCCCAGGTGGATAACAGCCAGGCACTACAGTTTGTACCATAATTCAAGTCTCCTATTTAAAGGTAGTGCAATAGTAAATTACTAATTAGACATTCATACTTGCCCTTTAGTGGTTTGGGTTTTTTTTCTTTTCTCTTTTGTCCTCTCAAATAACAGCATTAACAAAATGGCAACTGAACTAATGAAAGCCATTATCACTTTCCTTACCTACTCTCACTTTCCTACTTGGCTGGACATGCAGTAGCATATGCTGGGGGTGGTTCAGAACTGCACTTAGGATAGTAAAGGATGGGATAATACCGGCCTTTGCCTAGCAAGGACAATAATTCACCTCTCTGCTCTAGGCAGCCAAGATTCACAAGGCATGCAAGGATTTCACATCTTTGACACATCAGCTTTTTTGTTAAGATCGAGCAGGTAGAGTCATGTGTATGTAGGGTGTAAAGTATGTAAGATAAGAGAAGGGGACACAGAGCACAGACTAGCAAGTGCCACTGCTTAGGAGGATCAAGGACAAAACCTGAGATTTATAGCAAGGGAATGGTATTTTACAAAGATCTTTAATTTATTGCTGCCATTGTTTGGCTGAGACTTATAATGATCCTAAACTTAGAGTACCCCAGAGATTATACAGCAGCATTTTATTACTCTATGTCAGTACTAGTCATTCAGCAGAGCATGTCCACATGCAGCAGGACACTGACAGTAAAATGCACCCTGTGGGGGAGTAAAGACTCTGCTTTCCACATGAACTGGGTTTCAGCACGCACTCAGCAAACAAACTGTGTCTTAAACACCTAAGCAGAAAGGTGGGCCAAATGCATTTCAGAAGCTACAGGAGACAGTTCATTTAGTGCAATTAGGAAAACTTATTAGGAAAAACTAATTTGCGAAATACAAAAGCATTAACCATGACAAATGCCACAGATATTTAAAATTTGTGCTTAGAAGGCATAAGGCAGTTCTGCTGCAACAACGAAGCCAGACTCCCTCCTTTTCTGGTGTTTTCAAGGTTTTGGTTTTCCAGCAGTAGAGACAGTCACTGGGGCATGGTCACAGCATTAGAACTGTATTTACCTACAGCAATGGCCAGGGGTGCACAAGTGGTTGGGGGGATTTGACCTATGGGGCAAAACTGAGAGCAGCTGAGTAGCAGGAGAAGCAGGAGATGGACCTGAACAATGATTTTGAAAATACAATTAAAAAACCCAGGAACATAAAGTCTTTGACCTATAGATGGTTCTGGTCATGAAATATTTGCAATTCTTTACATCAGATTCTCCAGCTATTTTTGATTAGTTTTAGATGCAGTAAACTAAAAAGATTCAGATTTCGCTGAACCAAATGTATTTCCTTTATTAGAGAGTAAGTAATGCAGTACTGTCCTTCTTAAACACAGATAGTGAGGAACAGTTAAGAACAAGATTAAATAATAGACTACAGTAAAATCAGGAATTAAGTTTCTGTTTTCCTTAATGATAAAAAAGATCAGAATACTTTAATATCAAAGGAGAAAAAGCAGATCCTATAAAGGGTTTACTGACATAAATAATCATGAGTTGAGCAATTTCTGTAAAGAAGGATGGAAAAAACTGTATTTTTAAACACACATGAAGTTTACTGCACTGATGTGTTTTTTTCTCTCCACTCCTCTCCCCTGAAGATTACAGGAGGGCCTCCCACTGGGGAGCCCCTGGGACCCAAACAACACGTCCCTGAGAGGTGGTCTTCACAAAAAACCCTACCAGGAACAAAATGCATTGGGCCAGCAGGAGCTGTAGAGAAACAGCAAAGCTTTTATTCTTTCTCCTCCATAGGAGCCATCAGCAGAACCTGAGCTCCTCCCAGACTGACATCCTCACCACTTCACCTGTAGCAGTGATCCCAGCACCAGTGTTATGTAAGGAGCAATAAGGCACAAATATTACAGGTTTCTGGGAACATTTCTGGAAGGAAATTGCTAGTGGCAAATGACCACCTAGCCAGTTGTCCCATCAGCCTTCTTTTTTGGCATCTGCTGGCCCTGAATAAGACTCTTACTGTATACAAGGTCTGAGACTGTTAGTTCAGCTGAAGAACTGGGCTCTGACTGCAGAGTAAGAGGATAATTTTGTCAAGGTGGGTAGCTGCTAATGGTTGAGCTCCCCTGTGCTGCTGAAACTCACAGAAATGTGCCATTTGCCATATCCTTCCGAACAAGCTGCATGCTAAAGTAAAAGGCAAAAGGTTTTCCCATGTTGAGAGTCCTCAGTTCTCTTCCCAATTCTGCCTGAATAACCCTGTGCAGGTCATGCTATCATTCAGCATATATTTCTATCTATTTATTTTTTCTCCTAAGACAGGAAAACTCATAATCAGGGTTGGAAAAGATACAAAAATGGTGATAACACTCATCATAAGTGCAAGAGCTAGAATACCTTGTTCCTTGGTTTATTGAGTGCCTCTCACTAAGCTTCAGGACCTTTCAAGAGTACTTGACACAACAGATTGTCTGAGAGACCAGAATGTCAATAAGAAGCCTGATTAAAAATATGAAAAGAAGATTCTAGAGACAATGCCATCTTTTGGGGACACATGAGTCACTACTCTTAAGAATTTGTAATTTACAGACCGAAGGGTGGCTTTTCTCTGGGCTGGGGAGATGCAGGCCAGAAGGTCCTCCAAAGCATGGTTGCTAACTGACTAGAGGCATTCTTTGAGACTGTCTAAATGGGGGGGGTGGGGAAAGCTGACTAGAGGTCAAGTTAGTCAGCTCGCCCTGATGGAAGCCTCTGTTATCTCTACAACCACAGGTGAGATTATTTGCCCTGGCTGGGCTGTGACCATGACGACTTCAGACACTGCCAGGCTCATGGGAAAGTGCTGCTTGCTGGGAAAGACCCTCGGAAAGGTTAAACCTCCCTCCCCCTCACTCCCACACTTACTGTGCACAAGGACTCAAATGGAGTCTGTACCAGCCAAAGAGCTGCTCAGCTCCTGGTGTGGAGGAGACCAGGGACAGCATTACACTCGGCCAGTTGAGAACTACTGTCCACAGAGATGTTTGCCCATTCTTGGATTGATTTGATTGAGGAAGTCCTTGTTGTTTTCAAGATTTTGCATTATTTTCCAATTAACTTATTTCTTGAACAATTTGTTCCAACAGAACTTCGACACCTAAAGAAAAAATGCTCCCTCTATACCTTTGCAATAGCTTATCTGGCATTAAAAACATAGAAAGTTTCACAGAATCATCAAGGGTTCTGGTGGTATCTATCACCAGTTATGGCAGGATTTGGCCTAAAGAGAGAGCTACTGAAGAGTAAGAGACGGAAACAGGACTCAGTTATCCTAAGTGCTGCCAGACTTGTGGTCTTTTTTAGGGCCCACAGTGTGCTAAAAGCAAGCAGGCTTTCCAGGTAGAACAGGAACAGAAGCTCAGCAGGAATGACACCAAGATAGTGTAGATAAGTTTCAGACTTTTTTGCATTTAATCCCTGAATTGCTGAATTAACACACAATGCAAATCTTCTGATTATTACACAAACCCTAGTTTACAGAAATATGAGCAAAACCAAGGACAGTCCCCAACACAGAAATGTTGAAATCTAAAAGCAGAGAACTTGAGACTCACCAGAATACCAAAGGAATGACCAAAATAGCTTTCTCAACATATTTTTTCTAAAGATCACTTCCAACTGTCCTCTAATTTTAAAGATCTGTTGGGGTATCTGTTAGTGTAGCAGCAAGGCCTTGGTGAACCTTACCTAGCTGTGGATTAATACTACATGACTTTCACATTTGACAAGCTACGAGGAAACACTCTGCCACAAAAGTGCTCCTGACATCAGCACATTTCAAGTTTAATCCCAACTATCAGTTTATATTCTAATTAGTTATTAAAAAAAGCAGATTTTTTTCTTGTGAAGCAATGAAATGTAATATATGGTTTCCCCTAGAGACAACATATGTACAGTGTGTATGATAGACATAATACATTAAGATGACTGTGTGACTGATTAGTGAACATGAAAGAGCTGAGGGCTAAAACAAAAGTTATAAGTATTTGATCAGTTTTAAGAGTCAATTTGATCATTGTCCCCTTCTGAGGGTATTTTTTTGGTGATAATCAGACTGCACATATTATAACAACTGTCCAAGAAAAATATGAACAATAAATGACAAAGTACAGACTTGAAAGATACTCAACATTGAATTTCCACTAGGAAATTTAGAGATTGTTGTAGTGACAATTAAACAAGCTACTCTGCCAAGGAGAGAGAAAAAAGTACTTTTTTGCTTAGGTACCAGAGTGCGAACTGCAAAACACGCAACAAAACCTCTCCAAGTGGAGAACAGTGTGCAGACTTACACACTCATAGGAAATAAACTGAAAAGAACATACCTCAAAAAAGCGCCCAGGACAGTGCAGATCAAGCTCTTTCCTCTCTCTTTCTCTGCTCAAAAGCCATCACCTATCTTCACTTTGGCCTCCAGGACCAAAATGGACTTCTCTTATCCTCGAATCATTATCTTCACCTCTAATGGTCTTCAGTACCCTAGAAAGTATTTTCATTTCTCTGTTACAGACTTCTCTGTTGGTTTGGAGTGTGGACTCCTGATCTTTCATTCCTTTGATGATAAAAGCCCCAGTGTAGCATTTTGCTGTGGCAAAACTTGTGTTTATAGTAATGACCTATTTCCTCTCTTGTAAATGGCTTTGCTTTCAAATTGCCACTCAGTCTGGTGGCCACCACCATCCCACGTACACTTTGCCAGCACAAACATGGGTAAAATGCTGCTTGTATAGACAGTGACTTTGGGTTTACTGGCAATAATTGCATTAGAATAATTTTACTCAAGAGTGTGAGCACAAGACTTGTTGCCAGTATAAGCAGTTTTTACTCAGTCTGAACAATAGTGCTTTTCAGGGTAACTATGTTATGTTTTGGGACAATATACCATGGTGCATTATTCTTCTACTAAAATTTAGAATAGTTATTGAAAAACACACTTGTCACTCTGAGATTAGCCGAAGTAACCTCCTCATTTCTTTTCTTAGTATCCATTAATTTATTTGATTTTTTTTGTAATTCAAACCAGTTCTTTTAAGCTCATGCATACAGCATTGCTGATTATTGCTGTTACTAATTACATGTATGGACAGGCTGCTCAAGAAAACCAGCAAGGAGACAGCAATGCTGCTATGCAGAATGCCACTAGAACCACCACTGAGATGCCACTCAAATATTACTGAATGAGAAGGAGCAGTTACTCCTCCTCTAGGTATCTCCTACTTTTCTCTGTAGCCTTAAGCCCATTTTTCTACTCCTATTAGCTCAGGATCTTGGAAGGCTATTTCCCATTCCAGGGCATTAAACTTATTATTTACTTCTGTAACATTCTTCCAGTTGTTATCCTGTAGCATTTTTTCTATTTTCATAATACTTTATTAAAGAGGACACACCACTGTCACAATTTTGCATATGACTTTGAAACAGCATTGTGTTTTATTCTGGAGTCATGAGATGGGTCAGTAGGAGAAACAAAACCAGCACATCAGGCACAGCAGTGCTCTGTCCCATACTGCATTGAAAGGACACTCTCCTTTCTGTCAGGCAGGACTGGTGCCTGTCCCTGACTGCTGTGCTAAGATAAGCCATGCATGGTGAGCCTGAGGAAGCAGACACAGATACCAGCCTGGGTTCACAGGGCAACTGATGGACTTTTCATCTTCTGACTGAAGAGCAGGTCACAGGAGAGCGGAGTTTCATTAAAACTACACATTGCATGTTTGCTGCTCTTTCCCACCTTTTATTCATCTCAAAAGGACAGAACACAAAGCATTTGCACTTTTGCTTTCACGTCTTTTGTTTTTTTGGTTGGTTGTTCCTTTTTTGGTTGGTTGTTTTTTGGGTTTTTTTTGGGTTTTTTTTTGTATGTGTGATTTGCTGTCTTTAAACCACTTTGCTGTTGTTTTAGAAAGAAGGTCCAGGTGGCCACAGCTGAACTGCCGCTGGTACCCTGGGCTTTGTAGTCACCCATGGCTGCCTGGGCATCTCCACAGCATGCAGGCATCCCACTGACAGGGTAGCATCTCCTAAACACCTCTGGGTTCCAGATGACTTTACTCAGTTAAATGAAGACGTATCACTGTTTTTGCATTTTTCAAACAGATAATAAATGATAAGGTCACAAACACCAGAGGCATAATTCAATACACAGATCCATTTTCAAGATAAAAACATTAATGACGGTTTCATAGTCTAAGTAATTAATATAAACTTTCTCCTCCAAACTAATGACATTTCCTGAATCAAAACTGCTTGGACTTTGCTCTCTATTAAAGTTACTGGCCATTCACATTCAGCTGTCACTTTTGTGATTAACCTTGGGTTTATTAAAATTCTTTGTTCTAATACTAAAGACAGCAACATTTCTCCATTTCAATAAATGTCTCACTGAGTTTATTACCACAGACATCTTGGAACAAGAAAAACATGAAAAAAATCTTAAAATAGTTTCAAAAAAGTGCATTTCATTACCTAGAACAGTGCAGAGACAGTTTTACCTGTAAGAAATTCTGAATCACCTGATTAATTCTGTTATGATAATAATTACAAGGCAATATTATTGATGCAATATAAATGGTCATATTTTTCAAACCACTTTTCTCATATTTACCTCAATGATACTACTGAGTTAGGAGCTTTCTTCACTTAGAAGTGCAATATGGGTATACTGTACAGCAGAATGAAGACAAAGTAAAGCAATATATGGGACAAATTCTCTGTATGCTGAAATGATAAGACTGAGAATTAACCAAAATTTGGGTATGTAAATATAAAAAAAGTACATGATGTTTATGTGAAAAAAAAAATTCCCCAAATTAGCAACTGAAACCTCATTTTAGAGATCATTACAGAACTTTGCTTAAAGAACAGTCTGTAAACTTTGCTTAAACTGCAGAGCATTGTAAACACACATATGTAATACAACTTTGAAGCCTTTATACTTACATTGCTGAAGATATTTCTGTAATGTTGGCACTCTATCTTTGGGAAGTTCAACAGCAATATATACATCAACCTTTACAAAGACAACTAGCTTATTGCTAAGTCAAGAAAACAGTTATAGACTGACAATTTAAAAGCAGTCTTATTGAAAGAGAGCATTAAACTGTGTATTAGATAGATACAGTAAAAAAAAATCACAAAACCATGTGGTTTGTTTTGAAAATTCAGTTGTTCTCCTAATGTTGGCAAATCAATAACCTTCTGTAGCAGTGCCTGTGCCAGCACACAGTCCAACCTTTCCTTCACTTCCATGCTCCTCACGCACAACTGAAACTGAGTATCGACACTAAAGCAGGAGCTGTGAGTGATATCTCACAGAAATAATATAAACTCATTTTCTAAATTACCAGAATAATGACAGTAAGTCAGACTTGTTGACGCATTTTATTGTGAGATGGGGAGTCTGGTAAAAAACTAGAAAATGACCATGATGTAACAAGGAACTTAAAAATGAAGTTTCAGATTTGTAACATACATACATGAATACAGGAACAAATTGGCACAAAAATGTTAAACATTGTTCCCAACACTGTTTATAAGATTATTCTAATTTGGCTTACTAAGGAAATGAGAGTTTTATGGTTAGACTAATCTCTTAAGAAAACTGCAGAGCATCATGCTATTAGTCACACAGTGAATTTCAAAATTTAAGAGCTTTATATTAAAAACTGGGTAAAGGTAAAATGAATTGATTGCAATTGTAAAATTAATACATTCCCATTTTAATTCTTCTGTTCTACAGTCCAAGGCAAGTATAAATGTTAACATAACACTGTTAAATCAAATCTCAATGCAAGAGAACCGATTGCATCTCTACTTTAAATCTTATCAACTTTCCAAATTTTCATACTAAAATATATTATTGTATTAATACAAACTACAGTATTATACACTACACTGTGTAATAAATAAAGAAATATAAAAATAAGACACATAAATATAAAAGTTTTCTAAAACTAAAAAGGTACATATGTCAGTAAGAAGGGTATTAATACTGCCAGGTTTGAAGACATACAGTACAAAATGTTGCACAGATCTATAAACTAAAAGAAATAAAATAATACTGATAGGTAAAAATCAGATAACATTGTTAATAAATGGGGTCCATAATAACTAACATTTGAAAATACTTATGAGCAGATAGATACAGTATGTATGTGTCTGAAATTAAAGTAAACCAATAAAGCAATAAAGCAGATTAGAAAATTTCCCTTGTAATTATTGTAGAGAAATTCTGCAAGTCAGGTATTAACCCAAAATACCACCAAATAATTAAATAATGAAATATACCAGTGTTCTTACTTCTCGGATGGCTGAGTGTTTTTTCCCCATGTATAGTTTAGAAGTTTGATACAAATCAACAAATGCTAGTTATTGTAGGCCACACATTGGATAAAGGCTGCTTAAAGCCTTTGTAATACTGATAAATGGCACTTACAGCACACAGGTCTTGCATAAGGCCAAAGGAGATACAAAGCTTCATATCATATCCTTCATATTGTTACTACATACTCAAAACACAATTACAAACACTGTTTTTGACAACTTTCCTGTCCTTACCAGTATTAACACTGTTAGTCCCTGCAATCAGAACTCAACGACAATCTTCTCAACTACATTTTTAACCACATGAGTAAGAAACTTCAGTTCTTCTATCATCTGCTTTCTTAAGGCTAACAATACACTTTAAATGATAATATGCTCTACTACAACATCTAATGTCATAAACCGCTACCTTCTTCTAGGTTGAATTTACAAAGGTAGCCAAGCACTGTTTCCAACTGCATTACAGGTCTCTGCAAAAGGGAATTTTGTAGTGCAGAAGTTCTCACATTTTAAAACATAAAAAAATACTGAAGTGGATTTCGGAAATGTTTTACCATTTAAAAAAAAAAAAACAAAACAAAACAAAACCCAAAACAACAACCCAACAAGAAAACCCCCAAAACCATATAAATCTCTCCCAATTGTACAGTTTAAAAATTAATCAACTTCTGAATGAAAATTAATACTGATAAAACAAACAATGCCAGATGCTTGTCTAATAAATCAGGTTTCCTACAACCTGTTAAATCTTTACTTCCAGAGTCACTGTATTTTTCTAATCTGCTTCATGTTATAAACTTGTTTGTAACTTTGAAAACTGTGTGAAAAATTACTAAGTTTGAGGTTCAGGCACACCTGGATTTCTTTTTTTTTTTCTTTTCATTTTTTTATATATATATTTTTTTACACAGTAGTGAACAGAAATCACAGTATGCAGGCTACTGCGTTTCCATGAAAAGCATGTATAATATAGAACGAACTTCATTACCAATTTCTTTTTTCCTTATAGAAAAAACCTAGCATTTAAGCTTTGTTATTTTCTTCTGACACCTGCTCATTATTTTGTATTACTTCTGCTTCTGCATTGCTTGCTGGATTTACATCTTCATCGTTCTTGTTACCTTCAATTTTCCCTTCTTCCTCTTCTACTTCTTCATCCTCTACTTCTTGTAGTTCCGTACATTCTTTTGCTTCCTGAAGTCCTTCTACATCTTTTTCTTCTTCTTCCTCTTCCTCTTTTTCACTGTATTCCTCTTCTTCCCTGGTTAGACTCTCTCTCTCATCAGAGTCGATCTGCGATGGAGATGCCCTGACAACCACGTGCTCACTGCTCAGGACCTCCTGGCCCATCTCCTCCTGTTCCATGCTGTCACGCTCCTCTGTCTCTCTTTTGCAGTAGGAGTAGCGATGATTCATGTGCTGAGAGTAAGACCCCGAGTGTGAGAATCGCTTTCCACATTTGTCACATTGGTAGGGTTTTTCCCCAGAATGCAGTCGCATGTGTTCAATCAAATGGTGTTTGTGTTTAAATGCTTTTGTACAGATTCCACACTCATGAGGTCTTTTACCTACAAAATAAAGCACAAACAATTGCACATCTTGTAGCTGAATTTCTAAACATATACATGGTGGTTTTCAGTGTAAAAGATTGTTGCTGAATATATTACCAACCATGATTAAATTTTATTCAAAAAGATATTCTGCTTCCATGCATTCTCAGTCTGCGTTTCCCACCTGAGCCCAAAGGACAAGGGTGCAAGGGCACATTTCCACAACTACAAGGGTAATTTGTAAGTTTTTTTAGTAAAACTGATCATAGAAGGACAAATAGATTCTCAGATGTAGCTTTTAGCACATAAATCAGGAAAGGAGACATTTTTCTTGCCTTAAACTACTTCAATTCAAAACCATTTTAACTTTTCTATATTGATGATAATTCGAAATCAACTAAGCTTTTATGTTTTTGTGTACCAAGTTCTTCTTCCACGTTACAAATAAATAGAAAAATCATTCTAAAATCTAGGTTGATGCAGGTAAATACTTAATGTACAAAACTTGCTGACCACACATGTCTTGACAAGAAAAATCCTCCTTGTTTCAGTCAGTTTGTTTTCTGCTGTTTTCCAGCTTTCTACTTTGTCTTGTTTTTAGTCACTTACAAACCTACCAGGAGCCTAGTAATGTTATTTTGAATTCAACTTTCAAAGTTGTTACACAAAACAACTTTGCAGCCTTAGCCCAGACATAAAACATAAAGACAGTAAGACAGCACTTTTTTGTTGCAGGATACAGACGATCAGCACATACATGTCACCTTATGCCAAACAAACAGTGAAGTGGGTGTTGGTCTCTCTTTCAAAGTAACTAATGATGGGTCAAGAGGAAATGATCTCAAGTTGTGCCTTGGGAGGTTTACATTGGATATTAGGAAAAATTCATTTACTGATAGGGTTATCAAGCACTGGAACAGGTTGCCTCAGGAAGTGGTTGAGTCACCATCCCTGGAGGGATTTAAAAGGCATGTAGATGTGGCACTCCTGGGACATGGTTTAGTGGTAG
Organism: Formicarius rufipectus; assembly: GCA_013399695.1. NCBI lineage: Eukaryota > Metazoa > Chordata > Aves > Passeriformes > Formicariidae > Formicarius > Formicarius rufipectus. The sequence continues at coordinate 557,662 of VXAU01004424.1, read as the reverse complement.
ACTGGGCAATGCTCGGTTAATGGTTGGAGTCAATGATCTTAAAGGTCTATTCCAACCTAAATGACTCTGTGATTTCAACACTTCATTTAACTTAAAACTGGAATGGAAAGAACAATTGTGTTAGGAAAATGAAGAGTTAAAAGAGTCTCAGGACAGGAAAGGTATGAAATAAAATACTCTAAATGAATACAACTTGAGAAACTTGGTCAAGTAGTAAAGACAAAAGAGAATTCGTTATCTTTTTAATTCTATATGTGAGATGACATTAAAACAACAATATGTAGAAATATAATTAACATAATGATTCAGCTACTCTGCAAGCCAAGAAACCAGAGCAGCACGAAGGGTATAGCCCAAAGTTCCAAATATATTTTCTGGATGTGGGGAAAGAGGAAATACAGAGACAAAAGGAAAGAAATATATAATACAAAATCCAATATATATTTGGCACCTATCCAATAAAAGAAAAGGAATTTTTATTTTAAGACATCATAGAAGAAATAAGAGAGCAAGAGTTACTAATGAAATCCTAAAGATACCAAAACTGGAGCCAAAAGGAACAACTATGAGAAACTAAAAATGAAAATCAAAGTCAAAAGGGTGTTCTTTAGGGGTTAGATTCTATGTCTAATGAATAGCTGTTAACTTCTGATCATTACAAATGTGGCTCAGTTTGAAAATCCTTCATGCCAGATAGAGTCACAGACTTTCATATAAAGTATCATACATATACACCACTCTTTTTTTTTCCTAATTTATATTTTAAATTTTCCTTAATTTATAACCAGGCAAGGCAAATTAGAAGCAATACATCCTCAGTTACAGGCTTGGTTTGCAGATGATTATGCATAAGCCAGGTGCAAAAACTTCCCTTTTTCTATTTAGGATTTAGGTCCTACAAATTCAAAGAAAGACAGAATTGCTATTCTGTCCAACAAATATATACAAAATAAGGGTTTCTAAAGAAGTCTGAGCACAGGCAATAAGAAGGACTATTACAATTTCCTACACTGTCCAAGAACTGGATTCCAGTTAAAATTATCAGTTACACAGTATCAAAGAAATAATGATCATAGACATCTTTTCCTAGCACATACCTGTGTGTTCATACTTATGTCTCAATAATGAGCTGCTCTTCTGGAATATTTTGTCACATAAATCACATGCATACATCCCATTTTCTGTCTTTCTCATTTTTTTCTTTGGGGGTGTTGAATCAGAATCATTTTGATCTTCTACATTGGAAACTCCTTCTGAGCTAGTGTCTTGCCTTTCATCCTTCAGAAAAATTACAAAAAAGATGGAGTTCAATTAAAAAAAAAATCACTCATATAAACGGAAGCTGCATTATTATTCATTTCTATAAATAGCTAAACAAAATTGTTTAGACTTCCATAATAAGAAAAAAAAGTCTTTCACTGCATTGTTCTGCTTTGCAGTCCCTGCCACCATACAGATGCAGAATTCTCACTGAGACAGGCCTTAGTCACATCCAAATCTGACTGCTGGCCACGTCTAAGCTATACTGGCACATCATATTTTAGGGCCTATAAAATAAATGCAATGTTAGAATTAAAAAGAAGATTACATAAAGTGCCTCAGTAAGTGAAGACCAAATTCATCATCTAACTGCATTTTTAACTCATGTTGGTCACCTACCTTTTTCTACCTCATAGATTTTATGAAGTTAAGATTTTACTTTTTGCTGAAGTTTTCCTAAAAAACTATTTACATTACCAAGCAAACTTGCATATCTGACTACCTTCTTCCTCATGAAACAACCACAAATACTACTTAACCCAAAATTCAACTTCAAATGTTTCATTAGTAAATAATTGAAAAAAGGATCATAATTGTTGTCTATTTCTAAGCATTTTGAGTGCTGAAGCACAAGATTTTCTACTGGTATCAGTAGTATCACTATGCACAGATTTTATTATGTGTTATGAAATCTGAATATAGAAGTGAACATGTTTAGCTACCTCAAATGTCTGTCTCATAAACTTTAATGTATAAGGAACCTTGTAACTCTTCAAGACTCCTCAGTCTCTGGCAATACAGAAGCCTGCATAAAATGCTGAACAGCCAGTTTCTAAGATTTAAGTAGAAATGCTCAGTCTTTGTGTGAGTCGCTTTCCTGCCCTGTCCGTAGCTCAATGTGCTCAGGTGCTTCTCAGAAGGACTGATTCGTATTAGATCACATCTGGATGTACCCAGGGAAGAGCAGGGCTGGATACAGCAATGGCACATGAAGAAGATACATACCTGCCAGAATTTCAATTGAGAATACATCTGCATTTTGTTTAAAGTGCCATTATGGTGTAGGATGAATTCAGATACTCTGCAAGCCAAGGATGCAGAGCAGCGTGATATGAGTAACAAAAAGTTCCAGAGTTTATTTTCTGAATGTGGTGAAATAGTAGATATGGAGCCAGCAAAAGACAGAAGCCATGGTTTTATTTTGCTTTTTGATCAGGATAATTAGAAGAATCAGACTGTCTTTATATCCTAAAAGATTAAATACAGTGAAAAACTGAGTTGTCCATGCACAACAGTTTCTGTTAGTTTGGACTCAAGCTGCCTGAGCTAACTAGCTTTGCAGAGGACTTAACAGTAACATCTATTACCCATTTACAATCAAGTTGAATAAACCTGACAGCTTATATCTATATTTTTATTTAATTTATCCTGATAATTTTCTATTAGTTCAGCATGGATACAGTCGGAATACATCACACATACATCATAGAGCAATACGGAGACTGAAGTACCTGATTTCCATTGGCTTGGATCTGTTTTGGTAGGGTCTCGTGAACTGCAGGATTAACTGTAGTAGAGTATGTATAAGCCACCTGTGGAATCAAAATGGTTTGCTTATTGGCAGCAAGAGCTCTCAAGCATGGAACACTGTTCTGGTCAGCAATGGCAACAATTGTAGGTAACTGGGCAGTGACTGTAGGTATAGCAATATTTATGGGATTGGCACTTGGTGGGATTACATTTACAATAGGATCAGAGTCTGTAACACTGTTATCCTTTTGTGGTTCTTTTTTTGTACAAGTTAAGTTCAAAGGTTCTTCTTGGACAGAATAAACACTGTTCTGGTAAACACTAGTTATGGTAGATCTTTCCAACAGTTCTCCATGTTGCTTTGGTAGCGAAAGGTCAAGAGGTTCGATTTGTGGCTCTTCTTGTACACCCTCTGCTGTGTACGTGTAACCCTGTGAATTTCTTGATGAAGAAAGGTTGAGTGGCGATGCAGATGGCGTGCTACTGTGTGACCCATTCAGAGTTGATCCCCCTGGTAAAGTCTGAGACTTCGTTGTACTGACAGGATTTTGTGAATTACTTGTGCTGCTCTGTGGTTCGCTCACGTCTGTAGTTGCTGCCTGATCATCATTATCCACGGGACTACTTAATTTAACTTGCTCAGGAGAAGGTGGTCCAGAAGACGGCACAGAAATTTGTCCAGCTTGCATTTTTTCAAACCACTTTTTTACCACATCCAGTGGTAGGTTTACTGAATCTGCTATTTTTGAAAGCTCTTCTGCGCTTGGTTGTGCATTTAATGCATAATATGCTTTTAGGAGCGATAGAAGGTTCTTTAAAGGTGGCTGACCAGGAGATAAGTTGTTCTCCCCAGTTTCTGATGGGACAGGGGAATCGGGTTTCTCAGCTTCTGTTCCACTGGGCTGGGGAAGCTGAGGAGGACTTTTTGTTTCATAGTGCTTTAATTCTTGAAGTGCATTAAGATCCCCTGGACAGTCATCACAAAGAAGACAAGTGCTATCATTGGTTTCTCCTTCAAAGTTCTTATCTTTCTCAGACTTCACGGTAAGATCTTCTGGTAATTTTTCGTTTTTGCAACTATTTGCAGGAACAGAGTTTTCTTTTTTTAGATTCTGTGGAACAACCTGAAGTTGACTTGGCTGCTCCAAGCTGTAGTTGATGATAATTTTGGTTGTCCCATCTTGGTCAACCAAAGGAAGACTGATAGCTGAAATGAGGGAATGACCAGGTTGTTGTATAGATGCATTGTTGATTGTTTCTTGTTCTTTGGATGCAAGATTAACATGATTGTTTTCCAGTACTTGCCTTATTACATTACCATCCACTGCCACTTTAAGTACATTTTGAATGTCACTTAAATTGATGCTTATGGGAGACACTAGACCTACTGTTGGTAGAACAACAGCTTGCACCACACCCTGAGGAGAACTGGTTGCCTGCAAAGGGCTACCACCACTAAAAACCCCATTTTGCAATGGGGTTGAACAATTAATTCCTGAAGCAACCACTATGGGCTTGAATTCATAATCCACAGGTTCAGTTTTAATTTGGTTAAGAGGAAGCTGCTCTTGCAAAGGTTTGTTTTCTATCTTTTGTCGTATCTGTGGTCTTGCTGGGCTACCTGGTGATGCAGAAAGGGAAGGGGAGGAGCACTGAGACATCTTGAGCCCTGACCGGGCTCGACCATTCACGGGCATCAAACCAATACACTTCTTACTGCTTATGTGTGAACTGTATGAACCAGAATGGGAAAAACGTTTCTTGCAGTTTGGGCATTCATATGGCTTCTCTCCTAAAGGCAAAAGGAAAAAATAAAAAATAAAAAAGGCATATGCAACAGTTTGCTAGGTTAAACAATCAAACAATAGAAACCAGAAAGAATACATCAAAATGACCTCTCAAAGAGATTTAGGGAAAAAAAACCCAACTTATACAGTGCCCTGAACAGTAAGAGTAATTACATCATCTATAGGTCTGATCCAAGGCTCCTTTAATAAGGATCCAGTAATAGATACAGACTGGAGGCCACACCATCAGATGTTCCAGTATTTCTGTCTATATGACAATCTCAGATTTCATTAAACTCCATTCAAGTAGTACCACTATTAACATCAGAAGCTGCATAAACTACTTCAGGATGGAAAAAAAAAAAAAGAACATGATTAGATATAGAAAAACTGCAATAACTGCAAATCATACCTGTGTAAGAAGCTATGCACATTTTATATCTACTCATATCTTCCTATAATACTTATCAGTTCAGTTACAGACCAAAATTAAGAACCTTATTTGAGTGACCACATTTAATCTACTGTTATATTATATATGAAATATATTACTAGATATAAAATTTTCTATAAATTGTAACTTTTTAAATAAATTGCATAACACTGTCCTGAGTCTACTTTATTATGACTCGTCTTGAATGATGACAATCATAACCACAGTAGGAACACATAGATCTTATGTCCTGATTATTAGCAATCAAAATTCTCTAGCAAGGCTTATAACACACTGAATGATCTGCAAACATTGAAGAAAAAACAAACAAGTGAAAAAGGACCAGAAGAAAGTTGTCGCTTTTTCTGCCACGAGTTGAGTTTTCCTTACTCTAAGAGTTTAAAGTGCAACTGTAAATACTCTTGAGTTTTTCTACATATTCTTTGCCCACAGCTGAAGGCTGCAGTCCATGCTTTCAGTGTCCCAAAGGAGAAAGAGTAGGGAAAACACTAGTATTTTAAACTTGGGCATACAAAACTGCTATCACAAAGTTATCAAGAGTAGAAATGGCAACATTAGCACTTAATTCAATGCTTGATATGTATTTACCACTGTGGATTCGTAGGTGTTCCTTTAGGTGATGTTTATATTTAAAAGCTTTTCCACATTCAGTGCACTTGAATTTTCGATTACCACTGGACTGCGTCACATGTCTCTGTAAGAAACAATTCTTAATTATTGCACAGGACAGCATGTTGGAGAAATATCTTGTATTTTCATATTGTAAGAGAGAAAATGCAATACAAAACTAAAAAGAATCAACTACAATTGTAAGAAACTGAAGGTGGAATGGGTAATGCATGAAAGAGAAACAAATTACAAAGCAGGTACAAACTGAGATATGTTCTGGTACAATAAAAAGAAAAAAAAAACAAAAAAAACCTCAAAATATAGTTGTCCCTTCTCCTAAGTTCAGACGAAGCTTACACTGACATGTTATGTGAGTAAGGAGTTTTAGGATGCATGCCAATTCTACCTGTGACAGTAAAAACATCAAGAAAAACCCCAAGTCCTCCACCCAGAGAATATTTAATGCAGGACAGAGAAACAGTAAAGCCTATAAAAGTTTGTTTAATCAGTTGACTTGATTTTGCCATTTACATTCTTCCAGTGCTTACTGTTAGCTTTGGATTCCTCTATATAGAGATGCCACAGGATTGCTCAAGAGAAGGTAGTTCTGTGACAATAAAGGTACCCTCAGTCACAAGTAATTCACAAATTAAATGCAAAAAACTAAATAAAAATAAATAAAAATATGGGGAGATTTCCCACACATAACATCAAACCTCTTCATTATTCGCTAGTTTAAAAAAAGCAAAAGCTAAGACAAATATGTCAATATATGTAGCAAGTACATGTAAGATCTATAATTTTATCACAAACTTGTATAAATGTATGAACAAGTATTTTTTAAAGATAAAACTTTAGAAGTTGAATCAGCATAATCACCAACATGAAATAGAGGAATTAGAAATTTTTCTGTTCAAATTGTTTATTAAAAAAATCCCAGCAGCTCCTTTCCAAGTAGAGGTCACTTGGCAAAAAGATAGTCTACCACTATGTGGATGCAGCTGCAGATTTTTGGTAACCAGAACATGTATTTTCATAAACTCATTAATGGAGCTATTCATGTACACTGGGGAAACTGCCTTCCTATGGGCAGCCCCCAGGAACAGGTTGGTGTGGATTAGCTTCCTCTGGTATGACACTATGGTGTGGAGCTCCTACCCCTCACTCTGGTTCTGCTGCAGCTGGCAGTACTGGGAGCAGATGCTCACTTAGTGTTGAGGCTCTTCCCTGTGTGCAGACACCACAACTGGGGGCTGAGAATTGTGCTGGAGAAGTGGGGATGGATAAAAATGCAGAAGGATGACGCTATTCTGATTTGCATCCACAGATCTGAAGAACCTGCGGCTGTGCAGGTTGCTGGGTGAAAGTCTGAGTTCTGTGCTATGAGATACAATGTTCAAATTATCAACCCTTCCCGTTCAACTTCTTGTCCTCCTTTATATGCTACAAATGCTAACGGGAGACAAATTGAAACAAGATAATCTAAATTACTTCCAAATACTCTAATTTGACAGTTCCCTTGGGATAAGCTGCAGATTTTGCCTCTCAGTAGATACTGCTCCCACCCTCCCCAGGGTGGCACCTTCCTGCCTGCTCCCAGGCTGTGCAGTGAAGTCTCCAGTCTGACTTATCCTGATTAGCACTTGACCCTTATTCCTGGGTTTGTCAGCTGTCTTTTGCTAGTCCACACGGCTTTTCAGCTCTGTTTAACTAAGTCCCTTGAAGATGATGTTCTAGATGATTGCAGCTGACTCACTGCATTTCACTTTAATGACCCAACTGCACTGAGTCTAGAGGACTGTGTCAGGATTTACTTAAGCCTGCAGAGAATCAGTTACTACCATTTGACTTGAGATTATACAAGTTAGCGGCTCTCAGGATATACACAGTTACTGCAGATGCTGGACTACATAAATATTCATGTTAAATATCAGTGTATGTATTCAATCTGTCAGAAACATTTCTGTTCCAGTCTTTAAAATTTAATGTTCTGTTTCTAAGGCATGGAAGTCCACATTTCTCCTATCAAGTTTTTAATGAGTTTTCCTGTTTTCCTGGTCATAGCTATAAGGTTCTTTGAGCTTTCTGCTAGGCAGTGTTTCCAAACCCATTTTGCCTTACCTTCTTATATCTGTAATTCTTTATTCAGCTGTCTTGCTGTCTATCCTATATTGTTTAATAAATCTAAGACTTTCTCAGAATTACCTTGAAGGATCTTCTCTAAAACTAACTGAGAAATCGTAACACTTTTCTAAAGTACCACCTGTGATATTCTTTGACTTTTATTTTCTCAGATTCAAATGTTTTTCCCTGTTTCAGCATTATTAAAATCAGCAATGTGTGATATTTTGTGTCTGTGATGTGTGATATATTTTTAATACACTGTGCATAACTGTTATTTTCTGCTCATTAAAGAATTAACTGCAGCAATCAAGGAATAATCCTCTGCACTCCTTCAAGGACTGAAAGAAAAAACATCAGAATTAAGGTCTGTAACTAGCAACTAATATATCCCTGCACCAAATATTTACTGTGCTTAGGACTCAAGCTCACTCTTTTCACACCAGAGAACCAAAACTAATTAATGAGAATCCTCAAAAGGATTTTAGAAGACAGGAATTACAGGTATATCAGAGTTTTTTCACAAATGGTTTTGACCATGGTCTTCAAGAACTGCCATTTCTCAGCAGTGTACACAGCACTATGAAATTTTGAAAGACTACCTAACAGTGCTTTGTAAATTGATCAGAAAAAACCCTGAAACAAATATAAGAAGCACTTTCTCATACTTCAACCTCTTCTTTGGTGCTTGGCATGTGAAGGCAGATGATATATAGCCAGCATCACCTCCTACAAACGTCAGTGGTACAGCAGCAGCCAAGAGAGCCGTGAGGGATACGGGGCAGGGGAGGAAGGAGGGATGAAGCAGGCAGAAATAGCTGCAGTTTGGTGTATCTGCTCCCTTCTCAGGAGGCCCAGTGTGCATAGAGCCCTTTCACTGCCTTCATTATACTAGATTTTATCTTTGCTCATTCTTCCTTGTACAGAATAGTTACAAAATTGTCACATACTGGACATTAACCAGGTAACAAAGTAACCCAAATAGTCTACTTTCAGGTGAAGCTCTTGAAGAGTAAGAAGTTATATTTTAAACGTGCAGCTGTTTAAGATCCACAACTACAGGTCTACACTTTACTAAGGACAAGAGTTCATTTCCATTACACAAAGGATGTAACCATGCACATGCACATGAAGACAATTCTGAAGACATGACAACTTTGTGACAGTACCATAAACAAATATATATTTCAAATTTGGCAAGTATCTGAACTTCTGCAGTTTTAATTCTGGCTATGGCTCTAGACAAAAGAGCACACTTAAACAGGTGTTATATTGAGTTTCAGATACTTCACTGAAACAACATGAATCAAATACAAGTATGCCCTCAAAAGTATAAACCCATTAAAATATACCTGCAGGAATATGATTTAAGCTTCCCTTTGTAGCAAATCTTCTAAGAGTGTTTACTCAGTATTTTAAATTTTTTTCATTCAAACTACACACAAATATGGGAAAGGCTTCTATCCTCCCCAACTACATTGTTATTCTGCTTTTAGGCTTGTAACTGGCAAAAATTGAAAATAAACGTGGTAGTTCACAAAAAACATTACACAAATAGCATTGACAGATTTTCTAGTTAGAAATATAAGATATATATAAGATGACAGTAATTTCTAAAGTGGAAGCCAAGACAAAAAGAAACTGAGACAGAAATAGGAAATATATTCATAGGAGAGATATTTGAATAAAAAAGAACTGCCACACCAGAATATGTTAGTGAAGTTATTCCAAACCCTGTGAGATAGTAAAATCCTTGCAGCAGGATGGCCAATACCTCTTTTACCTGTTTAATTTATCCATGAATGTGAACTCTCAGGTGTAAAACAGATTTTTAAGCCTGTTAAATTCTTGGACTTACTGACACTTTGTAGAATGGAGGTTAATAGACAATGTGTAAAAAAGCATCTCCTTTACTCTGGGCTACAGTCTTTCAGTTTAACAAAATGTTGGTTTGGAGATACCAGATATGTTGAAGTACCTTTACCTTTACATTCTGTTTAGTATCTTTCTGATATATTTGTCTCCTGTTTCATCTCTGGAGAGTATCAATCTCTCTAGTCTCTCCTCAGAAGGGAATATCTCCAAGCCTCTTTAACCTGGTTGTGGAAAATCTGTATAGTTTTTAATCTGTTTCAGTTGGTTCCTGAACCTCAGTGTGTCCTGATAAACTATGGAAGCATGCGCTAGGGATGAGTAATGGGAAACTGGGGGATAAATGAAGAAAATAAAAAGAGGGACAGAAGAAGAGAATCTCAGAATCTTCCATAGTGGCCAGATTGCTAACTCATGGAATGCATTTCAGGGAACCATGCCTTGAATCACATGAACTACAGAAAACAAGCCTGTCGTAACATCTTTAGCCTTTTTTATTGCTTCATTTAGTACTGAAACACTATTTTATACACTAATTATTTGTATACTGACTTAAAGCTTGAATTGCATTTAAAATCTGTACCTCACAGTTCAAAAAACATTATGGTTTGTTTCTTAAGGGCAAAAATGCTACAGTAAGTTGTGAATTATTCAAACAGGATTTATGAAAGTGTTTAGCTAAAAATTTTATGCAATGTTAGCCAATGAACAGGAAAAAAACCCCAACTAATTACCAATAAATATAATAAAAAACTTCTGAAAACTAAAATTTAAGCCCAACCATACTGCCCAAATGAATGAAAACATAAGAATTCAGATCTCAACCTTTGACCACTACAAAAAAGGCCTGACTCGAGCAGCAAGCTTCAGTATGTGCTCTGGGACTGGAACTTCAGCAGACAGATAACCTGGTGTGAACAGCTTGCTTGCTTCACACATTTCTCCCCACACAACAAATCACAGTGTTGTAACTGAGGACAACAAAGCCCTAATTCAAATGCCACTTACTGGATCTCTCCCTGATTTGTGTGATGTCATGTGGCGGTCGAGCTGCGTTCTGTATGCAAACGTGTAACTGCACAAGGAGCAACTAAAGTTATCTTCATTCTTTTCATGGCGATACTTGATGTGTTCCTTCAGAGAGGTAAAGCGCTTGTACCCTCGATCACAGTACGGGCAAGTGAGCAGTTGGGAAAACGCATCGGGTGTTCCTGCACAGGAGAGACAGTACACCATATTGAAATAAATGCAGGTTCCAAACCTATCATTAACAAACAGGCTTTATATTTACATATATTACTGCAAGAAAACATGCAGCTCCATTTGTCTTAGAGAAAGACTAATGATAATTCAGATTTTTCCACAGGTATCATGCTGCTAACTACACTGCGGTATGGTTGCCTCAGTCTACACTGGAAAGAGTCAGCACAATATGCTGATAGGGCAAGGGGGAATGGTTTTAAACTAAAAGTGGGTAGATTGGGACTAGATATAAGGAAGAATTTTTTTATGATGAGGGATATGAACAGGTTGCCCAGACGGATGGTAGGTGCACAATCCCTAGAAACATTCAAAGTTAGGTTGGACACGGGTCTGAACAACCTGATTTAACTGAAGATGTTCCTCCTCATTGCAGGACTACATGACCTTCAAAAGTACCGCCCAACACAAACCGTTCTATGATACACAGACATATATGTGTTGATAGGACATACTGTCTGCAGGACAGAGAGAGATCAAGCATGAGACCATAAATATAACTCTAATGTGATCTATGGAATGTATTTTGATGGCTTTCATAAAGTTAATTCTGTATTAGTACAGGGAAAAGTGAAATCAGATTGAAGCTCAATACTAATTTCACATGTCTATTTCTGAAATGCCACCATTTGTGATGTTTTAATGCCAACCCTTCTTATTAGCAAACATTTACCCATCATACATAGTAACTTATTCTATTCCTTGAAAAACTGATTTTTTTAAAAGATTGAAAAAACCCCACTTTCCTTATAAATTGATAAAAGTATGCTTACGTAATCTAGAATTTGCTGTATTTGATCAAACCATCAATTTATAGGTGTGATATCTTCCCATAACCATATTGCTTTTCCATGCTCCAAGACAAACAGGAAGCATATATTGCAAGGATGCACCTATGCACTATGCTGAGCATGAGCAGGAAAGAAAGGTATAAGGTCTTTACTGATTAACATTTTATGCTCTGACGCACGAGGGGCACATTTTTATGCACTGTCATGCTAACTTTCAGAACTATAAGAAATATTAATACCCATAAAATTAACCAGCACTCTAGACAGTACTTCTGAATTATTTACCTTCATGACTTCTTCCAGCAGTTATCACCATAGACTGATCATATGTTCTACAAAGTAGCAATTCATTGTGTCTGGAACTTACTGACTGGATTTTTACTGAACATGTCACTGTTTTTGCAACAGTGAGAAGAAAAAGTCAGACCAGTTTTCATAATTACTAAAAAAACCACCACTTTTTCTGTTATATAGGTTCTTTTACACTTGTTATGGTAATAATCAAGCTAAGACCCCTACTGCATTGGTTTTTGTGATGTTCTACTCCTTTCTGCTTTTCCTGGTTTAGTTTTTTGTTGTTATTGATTTTTTGTTGTTGTTGTCCAAAAATAAATCCATCCCCACATGCAGAGACACAGAATGCTTCCCTTCAATTCTCTTTTTTCCACCTACAATTCAATTCACCTGACACAAAGAATATTTCATTTCAGCACAAAAGAACCCAGTGGAGATGTCAGAAGCACATCAACTTAAATTCTGTTTCCATTGGAGTAAATGACAAAATGGCAATGGTTTCCTAAAGTCACTAAAAGCTCTGATTCTCTGTGACTTTTCTTGTCCAGTCCCTCAGTTTGGAAGCATGTATCTTTAGCAAATGTCACTATACTTTTGGCATTTCCTGTTCCCAAAAGATTAGAACAATGAACATTATTGTTCAGCATTGTGATCTTCAGAATACCTCTCTGTGAAGCTACTGGGACAGGTCCAATTTAAATTATTAATACAAATGTGTATTTTTAAGGATTATATGAAAATCATATTGCAAAACTGAATTGACAATCTGTGCCTCTACAACTACATATTAAAATCTTAAATTAATTAATGTAATTAAAAAAAAATCTCTAATAAGATAAAATCTCTGGAGGAACAGAGCAGAAAGGTTTAGCATTACCTCTATCACTGCTCTCCCTCAGGCTCCAGTACAGTACTACAGCTACAATGACATTTATATGTTCAGTTATAGACATTTTTTAAAATGACTAAAATACAACTCCTAACTTTAAGTAGGATGTTACTTTCTTTTGAAAAATTGTAATTGCTCCATCAAGCAACACAATCTGGTTGAAACTACAGTTGTAACAGGTTATGAAAGCCGAACACTTCAAAAAGCAGCACAGAATGCAAAACTCATCTGAACCAGATTTGCCTTCAAATATTTCATGACGAAGAAATGAACAAAGTATGACTTCTCACCTCACTCAGAAGCCTTAAGCATGAAACTTCCTCAGAGAAAAACCCCACAATCTACTTCTAACTAATGACAGGTCACTATTTTTTCACATAAATATTTTTGTATAAGCAATGCTTATTTTTTCTCCGCTGTTGTATTTTCAGGCAAAAAACCACAAAGGCCTGTCACAGACTGCCTACCCAACAGACAAAATTCTAGCTAATAAATTCTTCTGGGAGCTTTGTTTAGAAATGTAAAAATGAAAAGAAAGCTATTACAACTCCCCTTACATTATTCTTACATAAAACCACACTATCTTGCTTTACTCCCATTAATAAATGTTTATTCTGTTACAATGATGTTGAATGGATTTATGAAAGGTTAAATTTCTCTTTCCAGTTACCTGAGGTTATAACTGAGGTACTTATACAACTGAATCCCAGTGTATGCCTTGTTTCACAAAATCAAGTAGCAATGTCTTTTGCATGATGATCCCATCCTTTTATTATTAAACAAAGCGCTTTTTTACCCCTAACGTCACAAATGCATACACTGTTGTCTTCTAAATTGCAACATAACTTTTGGATGAAGCAGTTAGTACAATTATTTCTTGAGAACTGAACTGGTGACCTATTTACCATTTTCATCCTGACCACTGGCTTCTGGTGTGCCTTGTCTCTGGTCCTCCTCAGGTGCTTCAGGGTAGATAACAGCTGTATCTTCTTGTTGAAGGAATTCTTCAACATTAGGGTCATGGTTTTGCTCATTTTCTGCATCAGAATCACATTCATCTTCTTTTACTAAGAGAGAAAAAGATAGGAAATTAAGAGTTTAAAAAGAACATAAATGAGTTTCACACTACCAAATCTCCCTCTACCCAAAGATTTAAAAAAACTCATTACAAATACTAGAGTAGGTCAAGCCCTTTAAGATGTTGGATTATGCCAAATTTTAAAACAGAAAGCCAGTAGCAAAATGATATTTAAAAATTCGACTAAACACAGTTTGCCTCTTCAACTCAGCATTTTTATCATTTTAGATTTAGCTGTTCCTCTCAACTTCCCTGCACAACTTAAACACAACATTAATTATGATTTAACCCTTGTCGTTTGAAGGCAAGTTTACCTATGTTTGCAAAGGAGATGTGTTGTGCCTTCAAGACATAATTTTTAATGCTATTTATAACTGTTCACTAGCACAAGCCAAGAAGATATTTAAATTCTGAGTAACAAGTTGGTCAGATGACATGCAGCAAACTTGAACTCTGTGTGGCTTGTTCCCTGGTGTTAGAAATGACTATCAAAAAGGTTTCAGATCTAGTTAACAACCTTTAACATTTTCCAGTTAAAAACTTCAGAAAAAAACACAATGAACACCTGTAGTACAAAGTTAGCAGATAATAAATATTTTACTTAATGTGTGTATGATAAATATTTGCTACCAAGTATTTGCCTAAATACATTGTCCAAAGAGTTTATTTTTACTGTGGTGGAACTTTCTGTGAGAGCTCTGCCTGCAGCACACTAAATCATGACAGATGTTCTTCACTATTAATGTGAGGTATCTTTTTAATAGGAGAGAGTTCTACAATTCATCTCTCAGTGTGAAGTCACATACCCAATTTACAATTTGACACAATCTTTTTATGACATGAGGCAGTCTCACATATAGACTGTAATGCAACGTGTAATATAGCTCTCCATACATATGTGGAGACATCTGACTTCACAGGAACTGAAGAGTCGGTGGATCTACAATTTTATACATATCGATGTTTAGATATGGGGTTTGTCTGTTTGGTTTTTTGTTTTTTTCTAAAGAAGGCTTACTCTAATAATCTCTCTCTCTCTCTCTCTCTCTCTCTCCCTCTCCACTCATGGCTAGACTTCATGAACGAAGATTTGGGAGGATTTTTACCCACGCAAAGTGGGTAAATCCCTCAAGCCTGTGCAGTGGATGTTTTAGGTGAGGCACAGAGTGCGCAGAACTGGCCCCACCCTTTACTCCTGAGGTTCACCTGCCAGGGCCTAGCAAGCTTGGACGGTGACAGTGAGGTCCTCAGGATGTAGGTTTGGTTAGAGTATCCTTCTCTTCGATGGATGGCCTTACAGGGCTAAGCGAGCTCCATCTGCCGGGGTTTGGAGTCAGAGCTGTCCTTCTAGGATGGTTGCCGGAAGGCTGACGAGCCCATCCTGCCCGAGGCGAGTGTTGCATTGGCTGGGAATTGAACCCGGGCCTCCTGTGTGGCAGGCGAGAATTCTACCACTGAGCCACCAATGCTGCCCGCTATCTGTACTACGGGCATTAAAAAAACCCCAAACCCAAACAACTGAAAAAAGGCTGGATGGACTATATGACAACTTTTTGTCAAGTAGAGAAATGGAAAAAATAACAAAGCACCTGTTTTTGTTTGAGTCTGAAACTGAAGTAAGCATTTTATTTTGCCTTCTGTGTAATCAGCACAAACAGGAGACAGATTTTGATAACAAAATATAGTATTAGCTCATGTTTATTTTTGCATATTCCCTAATACTTTAAAACATCATGTATTGACCTGCACACTAGATGTAAGATCTTTGCCACTCTTCATTTGCCCTTTGCAGACGGGGGCTGCAGCGGCTCTGTGGGCAGACGTGGGTGAGGGGCTGCTCTGTGTCACTGGTCACCAACACATCTGGGCCAGGGACACACGAAGGGGCTCAGACTGCTTTTCCTTAGCTACAACACTGCTTAGAGTATAAGGGCTCTAGCAGTTTTATACAGTGAAGTGGGAGAATTCCAAAAATTTCAGAAGGATACTCCAAATACCAAGCCAAAATGTAATAGCAATTTATGAATAAGGGACTCAGATTAACAAAGAAATACCTGTACATCCAATTACATCTGTCTGAGCTTCAGGCCCCAGGATTTCCTTTGCTTCTTTTCCAGCTGAAATAGCACATTTTACAAAAAGAACAAATATTGAAAAAAGTCCACAAGACAAAAAAAGGCCCCCCCCAACTTAATATATTTGAGCTATTTCTTCAGTGATGTTTTCAACTTCTGTATTGTTTACATTTGAACACAGTGTTGTTTCAAAAATATGGATGGCACATTATTTCAGCAGTGTGTGGTCAGTTCAACCACAAAGATATTTGATGGCTAAGGAAAGACACGGACAGTGTGTTTCTCTAGCAAATACAGTCAGATACTCAAATTACTCTACTACAAATGCAATTATCTGAAACACTGGAATATTATTTCCAGAAACCAGACTGTCATAAAACAAATACATTTACATTATTTTCTCCAATTAGTAGTTTTCAGAAATGATTGATAATTTGCTGGTTATGTCTGCAAACAGCAACCTAATGTGTCCTCTTTCTTGTAAACCTAGAAACCACTTATGACTGTGATTGCTTAAACAGAAAAAGGATTTTAAACACTTTGGAGCAACGGTGCACTGCAGAAATGTTTCACGTATCGATTCCAATACTCAGTATGAGTTTGCAGGTCCCAGACATCTGCAGAACCAGCACTGTGGAGCCAACCTGCCACCCAAGCTCTGCCAGCTCTGCTGAGCTGCACCACTCAAGGATGCAGCAGGGAAGTTCTAACTCAGTACAGGTTGTTGGTTCAAATCAATAGATGGCCAAAATTCTCTTAATTTTACTGCACTGGGTAGCCTGGACTGGGAAGTTCCCTTATTTACCTTGTTTCACTCTATCTCAGTGCAGGGGAAGCCCCTGCTGACATTTCTGTCAGGACCTGGTTTATGGCAGGAGTACACAGGAAAGCTGTGTTGGTTGGTTTGCTCTTTATCAGTATTAGACTATGCTAATATATGTGAAATTAAAACATTATTCCATACTTTCATTAGGGAAACCTTGGATGCTTCAGACCTATATTGCAGAAAAAGACTCCCAGGTGAAACAGGAGGTTAGACCACACAGCTGCTATGATATGAAATGGCAGCTGTTATACTTTTATTTACCTTGTTTCATTTTACCTCAGTTCACGAAAAAATCCTTTGGTTTGGCAAGTAAAAAGCCCAGAATGTTCCAGATTTTCAATTAGGAGAAGGTAATTTCTCCTTCTAACATGATAAATTCTAGAAGAACTTTAAGTTCTTCTAGTATCAGCTTCCTCAAAGGAAAAGCTGGTTAATTCTGTTTACTTTGACCAAATCCTACAGACTCAAAGTACTTGCAAATAGTGACAAACAAGAAATATGTTTAAAAGCAAACTGAAGCTCTTTAGACATATATTAATTTCAACTATCAGCTTAAAAAAACCCAACAAAACCTAAACTAAATAGTCTATATTTTACTGTTAGATACTGGATTGCGAACTAATTATATTTTTGGCTCACAATACCAGACTCAGTTCAGAATTTGTAAGATGGATCACTGGATGCAATGCAAATTTAAATCCAAAATTTGATTTCTTAAAATCAATCATGATGCGCACTCACAGTTTTCCTCTAAAAAAGGGTTTACGATTTTTCTCCATTATGAAATAGGGTCTATGGAAGAGGGGGGAATATCAGTAAGTTATTACTCATAGAAATTTAAATTATAGTGTCTATAGTAAATTCCACTGGCTTCAGTACGAATAAAAGCCACGCTTCCTAAGGGAATGTGAATGAATTTATGGTATTATAGATTAATGTCAGTGAAGTTAAAACCCCTCTCAATTCTAATAGTCATAACCTCTGTTTGGTACTTCTCTTCCCAATAACTAAAAGGAGGGAGCCCTTTTCCACAGTGGGTGATCTTCCTTAACGCTGTAGGAATAATTAATAATTTGAAAAATGTTAATTGGACCTGCATCTTTGTATGGTCCACAGAGAAAGGCAAACTTTGCAATTGTGCTCTCAGAATCCCAGTCATCGCACAGCAAATACAGCTGCTGGGAAGCAATGGAATGGGATGTGATGATGGGGAACACTGTTCCACCTAGCAGAAGTCAAAGCTCTGAGTCCCAGAGGAAACTCAAGCTACCTGCTGCATGACAGCTTAAATACCGGTCTCCATGAATAGCATCTAAGGTATGAATACGCATCTTGGCATCATATCTGGACATACCCAAATAGTTGTAAAACAGGTTCTTGATCATCACTGAGCTGCTACTTAGAGACATGGTGGGGCTTCCCAGGGTTAAACACTAATGATTTTCAGATCAGAGGGAACAGTGCTAACTAGCAGTGAACATGCATGACAACAGCTGTCATAGGGGGACTGTAAAAATCTCTGCATGGCTAGAGATAACTGATCAAATATAAAACACTAGCAAAATGGAAATTTTGGTTGTAGGCAGAAAGACAAACTTCACTGAAATTTCCACCGCAGTGTTTATCTGCAGAGAAGGGAATAAATTCCAAAGCCCATCAAGAGTTTCTAATTCAAATTCTTTAGCACCAATTTTCTGATATGCATGTAGCAAGAATTATTTACAGCTTACAGTATTGACTGGTTGGTTGCTTTTTGATCAAAAAGATGCCATACTTTTTTAGCCTTCCTCCCAAATAATTTTTTCCCCCTCAACAGCCCACCAAATGTAAGACCACAGTCTTGAGCACAAAGGTTCAGCCCAAATTTTTACGAGTTAAAGGAATTTTTGAGTTCCAGGAAGAGTTTAAACATAAAACATTACTTTATTCATTTTTAAAGGTCATTTCAAAGTCTGGAATTCCTTTTTAGATTTTCAATTTTTCAAAGATATCTCAGTTCTAGTTCTGAGACCTTCAGATTTCCTAAATACTTATAGTTTTCAATAAAGTTTTTTAAAGTGTATTAATACAGCAAGTTTAACTCTCGCTTTTTATTTTTTTCCCTTTTAATTTAAATTTAATTTAAAGCAAAGAAAAATCATATTACAGAATCATTGTACACATGAATGCTGGCACACTGTCAACAACTCGTGCAGGATAAACGTGGTTCACATTTTTAAACCCATAGGACTGTTTCAGTTAAACCTCTTGAGTAACACACCTTATATTTAAAACACCTGTTCTAAAGGTCTTTCAGAAATTCAGTTAGAATGACTGAAAACGGAAGGAAACTAATCTGATAAAGAAATGTTATGTGTGTTGTTTCTATTCTTGGGCATTTGTGAACAGAATAAACATGTAAAAACCTCAATTTGTCAAGTTCAGCTAGACCCAGAACTACTCAGCACTACTTTACCAATGAAACTCAATTCAGTAAAACTGCTGTATTTTTATTAAAGATAATCACCAGTCCTGAAGATGACATTAGTGTTGCACAACACCTACCCCAGTACCTTTCCCTGTATGAGAGAGATCATCTATTCAGTACCTCTCCCTTCAGATTTCTAACAGGCAACCAAGACTGATGATATGATTTTCAGCTCACATCTCTCCTTCTAGGAAAGATATATAAAGAGTACATACTACTTTACCATAGCAAATCAAAGCTCCATAAAACCTAATGTAGCCTTCATTTTTCTCAAGAAGTCATTGCCAGAAATTTGAAAAATTTATTTTAAAAAATCCCTTGTTATTAAACAAAAAGCCCCTCCAGACAGCTACAGAAGAGGCTTCAGAATGTTTTTTACAGAAGAAATTTATGGTAGTTGAGCAAGCCTGTATGGCAATCTTTTGATTAATCTTTTGTCTGTCTAAGCACTGAGGAAATACTGTCTTCGTCAGCAAAGACCAAAGTAGAGACATTGCCTACATTGTGAATCTACAACCACTGCAGAATTTAAAATTAAACAGAATTTAGAACTTTTCAAGGTTAAAAATGGTACCTTTGAAACAGGGAGTCAAAGAAGATGCCATCACATATCTGGAGCCCTGAAAACCCAGAAGGTTGTCTGAGGCAAGACACTCTGTGATGGGTACATGTCGAGGTACATGTCCAGTTCAAAAGGTCTTGACCCAGAACCTCTGGGAGCCAGTGCTCTTCTTCCCTCCCTATTTCAGGTTTCCTATACCTATGCTTGAAGGGTTCAAGTCTACACACAGCCCATTTTAATGTAACTGCAATCACTGATAGATCTGGCCTGCAGGAGAGCAAAAACATTACCAGAGAACTAAGAAAATTACCTACCTAATAATTTAGCTCCAAAATACTCATTTCCCGGCACAGCATACCTTGGCAATAACAGCTATGCAAAACCAGGCTGAGTTGATGCTATTCTTTGAACTCTCAGCTGCTCTCTCTCAGCTGGACTGCAGTTAGGGACCATATGACTGCTTTCTGTTTATTTAGATGTGAGGTCATGCACTGTGTATTAAACCACCAGTTTTAAGGGGTGGATGCTAAGAATTGCGGCTGGAATACAGATATGAACAGGGATATGCTGGAAAACGTTCCAGATCTTTCAGGGCATTAAGGTCATATTCCACAATAAATTCCATTAATTTATGCATCCAAATTTGGCTCAAATGTAAGCATGCTGTGTGATATTATGAAACTCAGTATCTGATTCCACAGTATAAGAACCGCCCATTTCCTGATTGCTTAAAATTTTCAGTTTCTAAAGCTGCAGCATAATATGTACATTTACCTCCTTCCAGTGTTTTCAAAATAGAAATTCATTATGACTTACACAGCCAATTCTAAAACTAATAATCTAAAATTTTTTTGTCTGTATTTTACAAGGAAAAAGGTAGAAGCAGCTCGCAAGGAGGAATTTACATCTGAATATTATTTTGTTTCATGTTTTCAGCTTTCTGCTCACTCCCCAAGCTGAGTAAATCCTGAACCTTACAGAGAGCTATGGCAGAGACTTTGAAAAACTGAAAGCAAGTAACTAGTCTCTGACCACCCTTTGGAACGCTGCATCTACAGACTGGAAACCTCTGTTTAACAATGCCAATGGAATTAAAGCACCTCTGAATCTGCTTCAAACATTCAATAATGAGCATTAAGTATTTTACAAAAAATATGTTAGAAAACTTCTTTTTTTGGACTCTGAATATTACATGTTGTTTCAGTAACAAAGTGATGAAAATAATTCTATTGAATCTCTGTTTTAGAAAACTTCCTCCATGAAGCACCATCAATGAAAATAAACATACCTTCACCTTCCCAGCAACTGTTCGTACTCCCTTCTCTTTCAATATTTTCTGGTAACACTATATGGTCTGTTGGCAAGTCATCTTCTGGCACACTAGCATCACAGTCTGCTGCATCTGTTACACTTTCTTCTTCCACTATATGCAATTTATCTTCATCATCTGAATCTGAGTTTGCTTCTACCACATTATTATAATTGGTGACTGTGGACAGACAAAAACAAAATACTGATCAATATATTTTTAATCAAAGCACAGAGGTCCAAAGCTTTCAGTAGCCTGGCCAGATGGTGTATCTGGGACATCTCCATGGAGTCACATTATTATTTCTTCTTTCCACATGAGGATGGCAGTGCCTTGTGAGCAACTGACAGCTGCCAGACTTCCACCACTGCTAGGAACCACAGTACCTCTCACTTGTGCACACCCAGCACAAGCAAAGGCAGCAGACAACTCCAGAGCTGGAGGCACAGTGGAGCACCAGAATTCCAATCGGATCACTCCAATTTGGATGCCAGCATTACTGTACATCTGCTTAGAGATTATGATGTTCTGGACAATAGTTTGTGAAACAGTACTGACAAACAATATTTTGTTACAGACAGATGTGTATAACGAGGATACGTTGTATGTACATAGCAATCAGTGGGGTGCATAAGGAACCAAACAGCAGAGAAACAGCAGGCACTGAAGACCGACTGACCCCAGGCTGAGCACCCTCTGGTGAGGGTGGCTCAGTCACTCTGGTGGGGTCCCCAGTGCAAGCTCTGGCCTGCAGGTGCACACTTGGCTGCAGCACTCCTTCAGTGGTTATCAGAGTTACACTTTGGAGGCACATAATCACAGCACTTTATGATACCTGCATCCTGTCACTGTTAGCCTACGAGAAGCCAGACTGATTCTTTCATGTGAAATACTGCCTATTAAGGTAGATAAAGAGCAAACAAGACTCCTGCTCTTCTGAAGCTAGGGTTTGGTTGTTTTGTTTTCGTTTTTGTTTTTTTTTTTTTTAAAGTTGGTATTTTAGTCATATAAAAATGCATGTGAACTGACAGGTACTATCTTATTTCCTTCCAATTCAGGAGAAAAAACGTCTCAGCTAGAACATGCATGAGCATGATAAAAAGAGCCTATTGAATTTTAAACAATCCTTCAATGTTTCTATATTTTACATAGTGTTATTTGAAAAATGAAGTAACTCCCCACTAATCATGGTATTGACATCTAAAACAATAAATACAGGCAAATTGCCTATAAAAAGGGATCTGGTCCATTTCAATCAATAAATTGTTATTCAGTTAATATTCTGAAACTGATTTTGCAAAGTAAAATAGCTACTGTAAGCAATGCTGTAACTTTGTATGAAATAGAAGGCATAGATGTATCTCTTCACCAAAGCAGAAGAGATTTATGAATTTATTCTCCTGAGAAATGGTAAATGGAACTTTAAAAAATAAAAAATGTAACAACAGACATAAACCAGTGAGAAGTGGAAAAATAATTTTAGCCTTTTGTCTTGACTGGGTTTTACTGTGATGCTTAGATGCAGAGGATTATTAATATAACATACCAATGTATTTACATTTGCCACATGTAGAAGAAACCAGTAAGAGCAAAGATCAAAATTCATAGGCAAAAGTTCAGATTTCAGTGATGTTGATAATGAATAGTTGATTTTTTAAAAACAAACTTCCTGTTTAGTTTTGGAAATTAAGTGGAACCCCTTATATTCAGAGTGGTTTTATGGAAAACAATAAAAACGTTTGTCTTGAAGGATTACATTTATGAAGAAAAAAACATCTTTTCCTCATCATGCATACTGTGATTTCAGATATAATCTATTCGTTATGGCTCTCTTCACCTTGAAACATTTTCATATGTTCTCACTATACTCATGTGCCAACTCTGCAAAACTTAAAAACTCCTCTATAAAAAGCAAGGATCAAATGGTCTTCAGGATTTCAGTTCCCTCCACAAAAAAATCAGTAGTCAACAAGGCAACACAATAAAATCAGCAAGAAATCTGGCCTTAACATTCCTGTTTTCCTCTTACGAAAAGCTGTGGGGAAAATAAAACTGCCAAACCTGCATTTAAAATGCATCAGCACATTTGGCATGCCCAAGAAAACCACCACCAAATGCAGCAGAAAGTAGAGCACTTTAAATGATGGAAAGATTCATATACCTACATGTAACTCTAACTAAATGATTACATGATGTTTTCCTTCCACAGGATCCTTGCCTCATCTAGTGCTGTCATAGCAAATATGAAGGGAATGTTCAGTTGTATAGAGTGAACTGAGTACTTGTAACATCCTATCTCAGTTTTTCAGATTGCAATGTGATTCCTCACTTTATCTCCATCCAACAGTGTTCCCAAAATTTCACTGATAGGATGTTATCCAGAACAGGACTCCATATTATATATTATAATAAATTGTATATGCTCATATGCAATATAACTATATGTTGCATAATTATATGATTATATATTCTACATTCTACATAATTTCCTTACATGGAATTCAGCAGGAATTCTTCAAAACACATAATTAAGTGAACCGCAGTAAGATGATGACGATATCTCCACTATACAGAGAAGAAACTGGCTACTTAAAAACCAGGAGTCTTTTGGCAATCTTGGCATTGCCACGTCAGTGTAAGGCACTTCAGGCCTCACTTTTCAGAGGACTTTGCATTTCTACAGCATTTTATATATTTAAAGTGCACTTGTGTTCATTCCAAACTGCAGCTGTGTCCAGAGCCCAGGGACTTCGGCACAAGTGTCACAGCAACCAGGAACATATAGAAATCACCTCCAAATAAGTGACCTTCCAGCATCACATAAAAACTCTTTGAAAGACAGAATCAAAACTAGTCTTTCAGGGGAGCTTTCAAATGCCTTAGAGAGAGTGTTTTTGATTCCTGCATCCATCTACTTAAATTACTACGCTTTCCAGCAATTAAGGCAAGGGTTCTGGAGGCAACAGCTTCCTTTAATAAACACCCCAATTCATTCTCTGGGCACCATTCCTCCTGTGAAAAAAGTATGTGACTACATAATTAAAGATCTTATCATTATGCATACATGCAAGGGACAAATTAATACACTTGAACAATCTTCATTTTTACATTTTTGCCAAAATTTTTTGAATGCTCAACTTTCAAAGTCAAGTGTTGATTTCAAAGAATGTATTTATAGTCTTAAATAGAAACAATGGTTTAGAAAAACAACCAAACCCTGTAATTTACGGTGTTTTTAGCTAATTAAATTTAAAATCCCGTTACATGGTAGCACACTGATAGCTCTGTGGCTGCAAAGCTTAGCTTTAGCAATGCAAATTTGGCCCTGGTGCCCTAACAGATTAAGGGATGGCAGCAGCAAGTTACTACCTTCATTTGGTCAAACAGATTTTGGCTACATGTTTAAAAACTCTTTGCAGATGGGAACTTTTTGCATTGTGGGATCCAATTCCAAGGGTAACCATCCTCCCCCTCTCCCTTCTTCAGTTCAGTCCTAGAGCCAAATTTAGACCTTCCCTATATGCACCTCATTTTGGATGTTTTCTCCTCTCATCCTTGATACTTCCTCAGAATAGTCACCACTAAAGAAAAGACAACAACCTCACAAGCTTTGCTCAATACCTGGTGCCACAGTAACTGCTGAAGTTAGGAGTAATACATTTAATTAAACCTTTTTGGACAGAGAATGAAATATACCCAATACAAAAGCAGTATGTAGAGACTACTGCTTACAACCTCTCAAAGAAATTCAATTGACTACACTTGATGACTTCAAGGAACTTCAAATTTGGTGGAATATTCCATAAAACAAAAACAAAAAAACAAAAAAAACCCCCAAAACAAACAAACAAACAAACAAAAAACCAAACCAAAAAAACACACACAAAAAAACCCCAACAACCTAAATCAAAAAATCCACACATAAAACTTTGCTTGGAACTGTTACAGCTTCCTGATGAAGTAACTATAAATCTTCCAGACTTCAGTACTAGTTACTTTTAGTTAACATCATTTAAAAGGAGTGACTAGCTAAATAAAATAATTCAGCTTGGATCACAGAAAACTGGCACCACCAGCAGTCTGTGAAAAGCCAGGACAACCAGAAAAGTTACGTCACCCTCAGCCAGCAGCGCTGCAGAAACGGCGGGGAGAAGAAGCAGACCACTGAAGGGCATCTTATCTTCAGCTGTAAAAGCTACATCAGACTCAGATCATGAACCATGGCTGTAAACCACAGGTCTCCAGACAAGCATATATGACTTATCACACACATATGGGCCTATTACATTCAACATATGCCATGCAACCTTAGCACAAAAGGTTAAATGATTAAATTTAATTATTAATTTCAGTTTTACTGTCACAGATTAATAGAAATCCTCAACAAATGTATTACAAATGACTCTGGAGACTAAATATTTTTTCTGCAAATCAAATTTTTATATCATTATATAACATCTGAAATAATTATGAAATAGCAATTAAAAATACATGAAAAACACACTACTTATTCTCCCGTTGATCACTTTCTTGATACAGCATCCTTATTCTTAAAGAATAAATGACTATCTGCAGTTGAAGCTTTCATTGCTCTAGGAGTAAATGACTGCAAAATGAAATGCAGAAAATTAGCTCTGCTTTCTGAATTTTTACAGCCCTAAATGCAGAGCAGATGTATGATATTATGCAATTCTAATTAAAAAACAAACGTGTTCAAATGCAAGTAGCGACTAAAGAGCTAAAAAAGACGTATATATTAGTTTGCTGGTTGAATACAGCTAGAAAATTGTGATAATATGTCTAGTCAAATTAAAACATGATATTTAAAAGGAAATAAGTTGTTAGTTCTTTGATTTAAAACCAGTAAACCCAGGAAATTCAAGGTGAACATTCATATTGTGGTGATGAAAGACTACAGAACTCACTGTTCCCATAACATATACTGTAACTGGTGAATCCCCCAAAAGACAGGTGATCTGAGTGGCAACAGAAGGAAAGCTCCCAAAAAAGCTGGCAATAAGTACCCACTCCCTGTTCCCCCGTCCACATCTGCCCTTAGAATCATGACACGAGAGATGACATTCCCAATATGAAGAATAACTCCATCAAGTTCAAATCACTGAAACCCTGATAGAAATTTACTCATTTCAACAAGATAAAAACATGCGGTGGAATACGCATGATAATAATTTGAGATCAGTGGTGACAGGTCAGCACGGCACTAAAAAGCACAGGATTCCAGGGAACTATGCCAAAATGTCTAACATGTAATACCAGGATCTGGAAAGCATACAGAAGGGAAGGATGCTTTCAACCTGTTACAGCCCTTTCTTCAATACCTGACAATGGTCACTTGTCTTTTGTGGAGAGTCTGGACAATATTCTTACTTCCTGTCTCTTTTACACCTTTTCATATTTAATCAAAAAATCCCACCTACTTCAACTGGAAATAAACACAAACTTTTAGGAATTTTTCAGTTAACACACTCTTGAATTTTTTATGATGTTGAACACCACGCAACCAACACATTTAAATTGTGTGGGCTCAGTATCTCAACACTGAGCAGGCTGGAGATTCAGATTCTGATCTTTTAGAAATCCTTCTAGAAACAATTCCAGAAAAAAATTTTGAAAGCTTGTGTATGAATACTCTCAGAAAGAAAGCCTTGATTCTACAAACTGGAACAACTGCTGTACTCCCTGAAGTGAGTTCTTGGTTCATGGATTTCTTCTCTTGACAGCCTACAATCATCTCTTAGAAACCATTTAAAATCTCTGTCAGCCCAACTGAAGAACTCTACCTGTGTATTATTAAGCTCGAGTCTAAAAAATATTTTAAGCAAAATATATTGCAAAGTCTGAAACCTAATAATTTAGCATTCAACATCGTATATTTAGATTTTAGGGTATACTATTAATTTTGTTACTACCCCCAAATGAAATGTCATACTTCCACCTCTCCACTGAGATGCTGCCCAGTAGCTTCAGTAAAGTTAGACCTGTATGTTCTTTTCCTGTTTTTCCTCTCGGTTTAAAAAATACATTTGACATGCAACAACATTATAGGACCATGTTACTATCTGAAGCAGACACAGAGGAAAGAGCTCAAGAAAACAGAAGGCATATGTTGATGCCTCTACTAAATTCTCTGTTGGGAGTTTTTTGGCTTCTGGAAATGAGAAAATGAGATGTGTTGTCTTCATACCTAATACCTTCATTTTCCATGAATTTGTCTGCTTTCTTCTTGAACTCATGAAAATTTTGGTGTCCACATTATTCTGAGGTAAGCAGTTTCACAGCTCTGTGTTGTGGGAAGAGTAAGTTTTTTCTGTTGATTTTGAACCTGTTGTGCACTGGGTGTTCCCTAAATGGTCCTGACCTGTGTTCTCTATGCTGTTCATGATTTTATGCACTTTATCACACTGCCCTCCTTTACAGCGTGAAGTCTTTGCCCACTCATTACTCAAACAGAAGCTGTTCCACTGATCGTTTTTGCTGTCCCACTCTGGACCTCCTTCTGTTTTGCTGCATCAATGTGTGTATGGGGGGAGAGGTGACAACCTAGAACTGCACCCAGCGTTCATCTGGGATTAGAATGGCAGCATAAAAACGCACTGCTTTCTTCTCTATCCCTCTTCTAATAATGCAGGTATATTCTAGGGCTTTTCTTGACTTACACAAGTAATTAAACTAGCATTACTAAAGGTTTATTATCTGTAAACCCAGAAGTGCTGCTTCTGAATGGTAACAACAAGCTCAGAACCCACCACAGAATCTTCCCTCCACATAGGTTACTTCACTTTTATCCACTTAGAATTTTATCTGCCATACTACTGGTTTGACTATTTGGGAACACTTTATTTCCAAAATGAGTGTAAGCAATCCTTACTGAAAATATTTGCTGCTTCACAATAATATAATTGTATCACAATAATATCATAATATCATTGCCTTAGGCAGCATTGGGACAGCCAGCAGCATTACAGAGAAGAGTGGAGGCACCAAAAAACATTCCATTAGGTAGCTTGTTGAATTCACTAAAAATACACAATGAGATCTTGTGCAAAGTCTGAAGAAACTATATTATACTCTCAATTAAATCATTCAAGAACAAAAGGTCTGCTAGAGATTAGTTTTTCAAACAATCCATTTAAAATTAAAGAACATACTTAAAATTTTCAGAAAAGTCATTTTGCTTTTAAGAACAGTATACATACTGTGACTGTAGAGAACAGAAATATATATATATATATAAAAGGTTGTCTCATGTTTATTTAGACATATACACATGTGAGTGTGCTCATGCAGGAAAGGGAAACTGCATTCAGTCCTTTCTCTGCCTGAAGTCATCAAACTCACATCTCCCACTTGTGTTTGTATAAACACATGAAGTTGAAAATATATGTCTAAATATTTACATGTACTGAGCACATTTCTGATAATTTTGTTTAACTAATAAAAACCTCTTTCAAAATGTTTTTACACCTCTTAACTGAACACTAAAGTTCAGTCAAATGCAGCTTTACACACACTTTAATTCTGACACATTAAAACCTATAAAATTCAAGAAACTTAATAAGCACTAAGGTATAAATAGCACCTCAATACACATGTACTGGATTATTTGGTCTTCAGGTCAACTCAGAGAAACTTTGAATTTAAAATAAATGCTTTGCAAGCAGACTGAAGATTAAAATGTACTCTAAATGCTCTACACCAAAAGGGAGAATGGATGCTTGGCTTGACTTACCCAACCTACTTTAAAATCAATGGTGTAAATAGAATTTTTCTACTTGTCAATTTTGAACCGTGGTTTTAAAATCAATCAGCATTTGACACTAAAACCAAACTGACCCTCAATGTCGATGGCAAAGTCTGGAGCAAAGCCCGCTGATCTAAGTCACAACCAGTTCCCCAGAATGAGGATAAGAGCTACAGCTCTGGCACTACACTCTGAGATGACATAAGTGATACTTGGAGCAAATCTGGCAAATATTCCAACCTCAGTGATTAAATTTTCTGTTGGTTGCCTTTGTTCTTATCATTAGGTCAGTTTAGGGTAACTTAGTCTGATATGTGAAATTACATTGGAACACGACAATTTTGGTTTCTGCCATCAATGGTGCCTTAATTCTACTTGTTACAAATTTATGGACCTTACAAGGGTGGAAAATGACTTAAAAAATCAACTCCAGTGCTCATATGAGAATTTAGTTTAGTGTAGAATTTACATGAGTCCAGAGATAAGAAGGAAAGAGTACCCACACAAGCATTTCAAGTATTTAGTCTTAGTCCAATAATAATCTTAAAACGCAGGAAAACATATGTTTATGCATGTATACATACATAAACATACTTACATATATATTTTCAGGTTTGAGAGCCTAAAATTAGATTTGGAAATGTATACCTATATAATAATATAAAAATGATCTGATTTTG
Source organism: Formicarius rufipectus (assembly GCA_013399695.1). Lineage (NCBI taxonomy): Eukaryota > Metazoa > Chordata > Aves > Passeriformes > Formicariidae > Formicarius > Formicarius rufipectus. The sequence goes on along the minus strand of VXAU01004424.1, from coordinate 528,036 downwards.
AAATATTTCTCTTATTAAGGCTACCTCAGAAAAGTAACTTAATTTTCAGCACACTGCTTTGAGACTTTTCATTACTTTGCAGCTCTTCTGTGCTAAAAATGGAAACTTTATAGCTTTTCAAAATGAAGCCCTTTAGTCTTTCAATGACACAGAGTGACTTGCAATAGTAAATTCTCTATTGGATTTGCAAACGATGGTCCTTTTTTTAATGAAAAAGCTGTTGTCCAAATATTCTCTCCTTATAGTCTCTGGATTGATGCAAATTCTATATGCAAACAAAAAGAAAATTCTCAGTGGTACCATCATTTGAAAAATGGTATTATTACAAGGTGCTTATTCATTTGAAAATACTAAAAGTGGTCCCATAAGAAAGACACTAACATTCAGAAACAAGACAGCTAATGGTGTATGAGCAAATTAACTGTACCCTTTGCCTGTTACCACCATTGTAACAAGCCAAGAGCTTTCTATTAATGAGAACTTTGTGTAATTCCATGTCAATTGCTGCTGTCAGGAACCTTTACAAAAACTTATAAGAAGTTTAATACTTTTAGGAGGATTTTTAAAAACTTAGAGCAATGAACAGAAACAACCATATCTCCTCCATTCATCTGTAAAAATATCAATTGGAAAAAAATAATTTGAATAATTTAACTGCAGCTTTAAACACTCAGCAGGGGAGAAGTTGTGTACCTTTGTTCATCTTTCTCTCTCCCAGCTCTCCCATTTTACATGCTGTCCCTCAGATAGCCTGATAAAATACAGAATAGTATTCACGCATTACAGGTGACAAAACTTCTCCTCTGCAACATGGAAGTTTTTACAAGTATTTATATTTTTGAATGCATGTGGACAAAATAAATACCAAACAGAAGGTGGGGATAGCCATGTAATGCCAAGGCAGGAACTTTTGACTAAACGTCCTACTCTCTGACCATTTTTCACTTTCTAAAGAACACATAATTCTTCCAGAAAGTTGAATGGACACAAATAGAAAATCTTGATGTGTATGATTTTTCAAAAAAAAAATCTGAATTTTCAAAAATATACTGCATGGATCAATTCTAGGCAGGTGGCAACAAATAGTCACTCTCTGCTCCAAATTAAAGAGGAAAAAAGTAGAAACCTTTCCCTCATGTCCTATTTCATCACTGGGAAGTTTGCATTTCTGTTACTAGTATTAGTTTTATAGTTTATCACTTTACTCAGAAGACTGGGAAAACAAGACTACACATCTGAATGGTGTCCCTCACAGCTGAGTACAGTCTGAGAGCTGAAGTGGTTTACAGCCTCCAAGACAACTGAGCATAAAAATTAAGCATAAGATGTATAAATATCTGAGAAGCCTTCATCTTTTAGTACCTCCAGTTACTGAGCAAATGGAAACAGTGAACTAAACTGAGGAAAGGCTGAGAGGAAGAACTATTTCCATGTGTAACATAGTCTGTTTTACTCTTCAAAAACTACCTTTCCTCTGGTGACTGTACTACTCTGCCCTATGTTCAAAATCCTACTACTCCAGATAGTTGACATTTTTTTTCCATTATAAAACTTCTCACATACTAAAAAAAGTTAGCCAAAAGAAGCATTTAAGAGGCAGGATCACAACTTATATTCTCAAAGACACATTTGAAAAAAAACATAGTATTTATTACTACAGTAATTACACACAGAAAAATGCCACCAATTAAAGATTAGCCATAGAAAACTGTTTCATTGATTGGCACTAGGTCTCAATGGGTTTCAGTCATTTGGGAGAACGTGCTCTGTAAGAGGAATGTATTTGCAGCAAGGTGGAGGTATTAATTTTAAGATGTATACAGACACAAACCACACACACCAAAATTACATACAAGTTCCCTCATACTAACCAACTTGCTAAAGAAGTGCAATATCCTGTACCTGTTCCTAACTGTAGCGTAAACTGAACACAGCTCTAACACAATTGCTTTAGATTTACCCTCATTAAAGACTTAATCTGCATTACAGTTTGATAATTACCTTAATCCATACTGAAAAACTTGACAGACACATTTTAGCATTGCACATAAAAAGCCAGGTTAGTAGAAATTCCCACCTTGTGTAACCAAACTTCTCCAAGGTGTTAACTCAATCCCTCAATCAATTCAGATACCGTTAGCCAAGTTAATTCTTCAAGAAGATGCAGTTCACATGTTTATATAAGTGTGTAAATTTCATAATATTGGTTATTTTATTACATAATTATCTATGTTTACATACAGTAAAGATTAATTTAAGGAATAATTAAAAGGTTGCAATACAGGAGTACCAGTTTGGCTTACAAAATTTTGATATCCTCTTAGATAAAAGCTGAAGAATGATCCTCTAAAAGCACATTTTATATATAAGAATAGCCTATTGCAGCAACTTTTTCTTGCCCCCAAAGTTTTATGACTAGTATAAGATGCCAACAGAAAAGTTCTCTACAATAAAAAAATTATATACATGCTAGAGATATCACTGTAATGAATCACATACCTTATGAAGTCCTGACATTTTTTATTCATTCCTAAATTAATAGAAGAATAAATTATGCAATTTCAAACAGATTTCACATAGTTACAGCCTAAATTAATAAATTATCAAAATAAATTTCTTTAGTAAGTATAAATTTGCTTTCATTTCATATTTCACAATATTTTCTCCTAATCTCCAAGTAATTTCTTAAATATACCTCTTGAAAGAGCTATTTTGTCAAATGCAAATTTATCCTGACTACAGATTTACCCATTACAGTATTCAAGTAACCCCCCTGGATGTTCCCTGCTTATGACACAGTGAAGGGACATTTTTTTTCCTTATATGTCTTTTAAGTTGATAAGCTGCATATTGGCCTCACTCTAATTTCAGATACTGACAGAACAGCATTTTAATGGTGTTGGAGGTTTCAGTTTTCAAAATATGTCCTGACTTTTGGAATCAGGGTAATTTATTTGTAGAGACTGTATGTTATTATCATGACAGATTGTTATAGTAAACATTCCCAATTCTCTTCTTCTGAAAATAAAGATTACAAATTGATGCTAGAATACCATGTAGATGAACACAGTTTTAGTATGTAATTTGAATGATCTGGTTTGCCATACATAGCTTTGCTCCTTGAATAACATGAGTTTATTACGCATATTCATATATGACATGCACATAATTTTTTGCATTTCTATTCACAGCTAATCAACTAAAACATTGGCAGCAGAAAATTACTGTCTGGGAGTGGTATGACAAGTTCCAAGTCTCTCCAATTTTTAATTATCTACTATATTTTTGCAACACTCCTTTTTAGAATTACAGATTTTTCACATTACTGATTTTCAATTCCTTTAAAATACTAAATCACTGGTCATTTATATAATTTATTTGTGTGAAGTGGGAAATAAGGCGCTATTTAAATTCTAAGTGTGGTTTGTTCACTTTGCAAGATAATGAACAGCTATCATTCCCAGAAACCTACTGCAGTGTAGGAGCATGAATAAAGAGACAGTAAAAAAAAAAAATGAAATGGATTAACACTGTTTTACCAGATTTCAAAGGTAGACAATCCCCAGTGTTCTATTTAAACAGGTGGCTACATGAGATTATTAAAGGTCTCATTTATCCTGTTTAAATGGAAGTATAAAGCTTAAGGAATAGTTTAATTTTCAAAAGATGTATTCCATGAGGATTATATATATTGCTAAAATAATAACATGAAATTCTATGTTAGTGAGTTTTTATACATATAAATAAAACTTTGTATATTTATACAAACCACAATGAAACCTAATGGGTATTTCTGACACTATATTAAGGAAATAAACATGTTTTGTCATCCTACCCTCTTCATTTCAAAAGACTGTGAATGTAGTCCACAGCACACTTTAGTAAGAGCTTATCTTTCTCTGAAGATAAGCAATTTATGATAGGTGCTACCAATGGCAGGGCAAACTTCTTTAAAAGTTGTAATCTGAGTTTTTCACATATAGCTATTGAATCTCTCTGCAAAAGTAATTGCATCTAGAGTTTTGGACTAAAAAACGGACAAACCAGCTCTTTGGCCCCCATTTTGAAGAATAACCCTTATCTATCCATTACAATATTTCTCAGTCCTTTTTAGCACATTCTTCAAAAGCCGTCAGGTTCACAAAGAAGGTATGAGGAGAACGCCATAAGCTTTCAGGATTTGCACAGCTATGCTAATGCTGACACTACAGCTGCTCCCCATCAGAGAGATGAAGATTGAAACCAGCATTGAGAAAGTGCTACAAGAATGAAGAGGAACACACACAAGAGGCTCTTGCTGAAATACACTCACATATGCACTCTAGCACAAAGAAATACTAAATTTAGGCACTAGCTGAATTTAAAAAAAGACTCATTCACTTCTCAATATAAGCTACTTAGATGAACAAGCAAGCTATTAGATGTTCCAGCAAATGATTTCAGACTGTTTTCCTTAAAATGTGAAATAACATCCTGAGATAACAGCACTGATAGCCTAAAGAATGATAGTTCTATCTATCAAAACAGTCTTAATGAATAAGAAAATACCTTGCAAAGCCAGAAACTTCAGAGCAGACATAACACGATGACATGATATTATCTCTGTCTGAACTCACATAGCAGAAAAAGCTAGGGAAAGAGAGGCTGGAGAGCAGTGGGATCAGAGAGCAGAAAGGGATCTGGGTGTCCTGGTGGATAGCAAGTTGTAGATGAGTCAGCAGTGCCCTGGCAGCCAGGAGGGCTGACCGTGTCCTGGAGGCATCAGGCAAAGCATCACCAGCCAGGACAGGGAGGGGATTGTCCCACTCTGCTCTGGGGTGGCCTCACCTTCAATATTGTGTGCAGTTTTGCAATTAAGCTCTTAGAGAGTGTCCAAAGGAGGGCAATAAAGATGGTGAAGGGCCTTGAGGGGAAGCCGTATGAGGAATGGCTGACGGCACTTGGTCTATTCAGCCTGGAGGAGACTGAGGGGAGACCTCATTGCAGTTACAACTTCCTCATGGAGAGAAGTGGAGCATCAGGTATAGATCTCTTCATTCTCATGACCAGGAAACGGCATGAGGAAACTCAGAGGAGGTTTAGGTTGGATATCAGGAAAAGGTTAATCACCCAGAGGGTGGCTGGGCACTGGAACAGGCTTCTCAGGGAAGTGGTCACAGCACCAAGCCTGTCTGAGTTCAAGAAGCATTTGGACAGTGCACATGGTGTGATTCATTTGGTGTCCTGCATACGACCAGGAGTTGGACTCAATGATCCCAATGGGTCCCTTCCAAATCAGCATATTCTATGATTACTAAGGAAAATATTGAGACTATACACAGTCTCTAGTAAGATATTTTTGAACCACTCAAATAATTCAATACATAGGTACAGGAAAAGGCATAGCACAGGAGAGCACACTATTCTGCTCCAACGCTGCACCTGCTCAGACTCCTCATCGCAGCTTCTGTCAGGAAAATCAAGAGTACCCCTTTCTCTTCCCTAACAGCCACAAGCATCTATAGACAGCAAAAAAGCACATTTTCACATAGATACTGATGACCTGTCAATGAATATGAGCTTGAAATAAGTTCAGTTCTTTGAGCCTAAGCACTGCAGACTGGTGGAGCTGGCACATGAGGCCATTGCCTGCCTTTCCCGCAGTCCTGAAGGCTGCCAGCACTTCCAGGGAAGACTCCCTCAAAAGGTATGTGGAATTCACAAACACACACAGTACAAGAAGAAAGGACTCTAACTGGCACAAGTGAGAGGATTTGCAATATTTTCATTCATTTTTCACCTAATTTAATGAATTTATCTAGGTTAAAGAAGCAATGGCCAAGAAAGCATTTTTCTAATTAGAAGAGAAATGGCTTTCCTTACTGAACAGAACTGAAGCAATTGGTTCTGTAACATGACTGAGATCCAGAAAAAACTGTTCTGTCCCTTGTCCTCTGCTGCACCTCTGGAGAAGCTCCCTCAGTTGCTTTGCTTCATTCAGCCTCACATTTATTTCTTCATAAACCTCAAAGTGAATTATTCCTTATACTATTTAGTATTTTCCAGTTCCCCCAAAAAATCCCACAGGCAATAATATTTCTAATCTTTCATCCATTTGTTGCCTTTTTTTAAAAAAAAATCTATATATAAAAGAGAGACTGCAAATTACCTATAATTATTATTTGAAGGGGCAAATTAAGTGTTAGCACAAAACAGGAAGGGAGAAACAAGAGCTTTTTGACATTCTTCTGTTAGTGTTAACATGACTGTAACATGAGCTGAATGAACAGAAGCTAATAAGCTAATGCTAAAAATGTTTCTTAAATATTCATAATTAGTTTTAATAGTATGCAATTACATGATACACTGAATTTCCAAGAAAGCACATACCAGTTTTGTACAGGATCAACACATGGCACAGTAAAGCTTGTAAAAGGTTTCTAACCAATTAATACTTTAAAAAACAGTCCAGCGCAGGAAAATGATTTAAAATATCAGTCCATAAAAGAAAACTGAGATTTTAACTGTGATACTGGAATTTACTGTACAGCAGGTGTGTTCCAAGACTTGTTAATGGTGATGAATAACTGTATTCAATTTAGTCCAACACCTTCAAATTCCCACTGTCCACACAAGGATGAAGTTAAACATCATGAGACTTTAATTTAAAAGAGATTATCTCTTTCATTAGACATTGAAATTCATATGTAAGGTGAATGAATAGCAATAAAAAACAATCTAACAAAGGATCAATTACAGGGTAGCTTAAACAAAGAGACCAGTTTACAAAGGAAAAAAAAAAAAAAAGAGAGAAAATTCCATCCCCGTATTTATTCATGTTAAAGACCTGACATGCATTAGAGGCATTCTTAAATTTAATTTTGCCAGCATTTTAAAAATGAATGGAAAAGACAGACTGAGGAGGACAATAAGAAACATCTGGCAGTCACTTCAAAACAGAGACTTTTCTTTGTAAAGTCTACTACAAAACCAGCTGAGCACTAAGAAGCTTCAATGTGAGAATGTGGTTTACAAGTAAAGCTGTTTTGTTTAGAAGGTAAATGATTTTCAAACTTACTGTATCTGGTATTTATGAAGAGACAGAACCGCTGAAAAGGAAGAAAAACTTTTGAATACCTTCTGAATTGTTTTTTTATTGCTTCATAGCCACTGTTTCAGAGATTTCTCAAGAGCTATCTGATTCAAATTACGAGCCAGAGGGCTACCAAAGATAGCAGAGGCACAGTGCTACCTGTAGCTACTTTAGAGTATATAATGCTTTAGTTTTATACACAGCACATCTGTAACAGATCTTAGTTTTTAGGAATCTTATTTGCCCTATCAGAACAGTGCAATTGCAATTCACTGACGTGCTACAAAAAGGAGTAACAGCCATAACAACAGGGCTAAAAAATATAAAACATTTTAACCTAGTTACTCCATTTGTGAGCCTTAATAATGGAGAGTTGGCTGTTAATATTTCAGATACTAAGTATCTCTAGTCTTAAAACTTCTAATTACCTACAGGAAAAAGAACAAGGAATCTGAAGAAATCTGAGGCATTCAAATGTGGTCAGACCTGACTTCTGAATCATCTGAAATGAGAAATACATTTTCTAATCACTGATGATTTTTTTTCAAGAACATGCCCACATTTATAAGATCTAGCTAATCTTCTGTTTTATTTAGGAGCAGTCGAGACACCTGTTTAGTTACAAGAATAACTAAAATAAACATGATTCCCTAAAGCAATCAGGATCAGGGAAGGGTCTACATCAACATGGACTACTTCTGTAGGGGAATTTAGATTTTTTGGAAGTTGTGATGTCATCAAAGAGAGGTGCAGAGATTAGAGAATTAGAACATAAGCACAGTCAGTGAGCAGCAAAGGCTACTGAGAAGTCAACACCGAATAAGAAGTCAATGCGCCCATGAGAGATAACCCAAATGAAGGTGTAAGGATGAGATAAGACATTTAAAAAGAAAAAACCCACAACTGTGCAAGGCTGCCTGACAGAAATAGCATTTCTGCGAAAAGCAGGAGGGAAAAAGATACATTTCCACTGTGCTAAGGATTGCATGGAAAGATTCTGTGCCCTAACTTTCCTTCACCACAAAGAATAAAATACTCAAAGGTGTTATGGCCAGTATGAAGAGTTGCCTGGTAAAATGTCTAAAGAAATAGTTGAATACATCCATACTGCTCTTGGGATCTAAAGTCAGATCTTCAACTTTCCTGAAAGAGAATTATTAGAATGAAACTTTGTGGTTAGAGACTCTGTGTATAAGCTTGAGATATCTGATGTGGACTGGTAAAAACTGAGAGACACCTATGAAATCTCTTCCTGCAATTTTATTTAGTACAGCATGAGACATGCGAGGTGAAATAAATATTCCTCCCTGAAAATAGGAGTCGATAAATATTCCCTTGCCTTCAGATCATCCATCTTTCTGGTAGCTGACACGAGTGACACATTGCTTCTTTCTGGAGGACAAGAAAACTAAAGAGATAAAGAGCAAAGAATTCAGAACAGACCCACAAGGTTTCACATTACAGTTCAAATATGACATGACTTAAAAAACTCTTCAGTGTAAAAGTGAAAATTGACTTTGTTTTACCAGCTAAATTTAGATCAATTAGTAAACACTGTCCTCTAATAGGAAGCAACTAGCTTTGGCCACTGCAGGGAATCGCCGTGCTCCGGAAACCAGCAGCTATAAAGGTGCTGTAACAACACATCATCTGGCTCGCTTATGAGGTCTGTTGATTAACAAACTCAAGGCCACACAAGGAAAGAGCAAAAAATAAAGAGAGAGTAGAGTGAGTAATTAAACTTTTCGTTTACTACAGAGTGCACAGAAACACATGTGTTTCCCACACTGGCTTCAGTCCAGGTTCCTTCTCTGACTTACTACAATGTTGTTTTACCACCCGTATCAACTTAAAGCCATTAGAAACTATAAAATTAACCAAATTTTCTCAACATAGAAATGATTTAAACTCTCTGTGACTACAAGTTTTGAGCAAAGACAATGACTTTTGAGACTCAAGACTTTTCAGGGTGGCCAGCATGATGAAAAATGTAAGACAAAAATTTCAGATAAATGTCAGAATTTAAGATATATCGTCGAATTGTAATATGTCTACTGTACTAGAAGGACAGCAGCACTGCATTTCCAAGTAACCCACAAGTGAGGTTAAACATACAAAAAGAGGTCCGAAAAGTTAGGAACCTTGAAAAAATTAAAAAGTAAGACATGACAGCATATATCAAAGCCAATCCTATGGTATTCAGCTCAACAGCAAGTTCAGGTAACATGTTTTTAGATGAAAAAGTAGAATTTAGGGCATTTTTATGAGAACAAGCCATAAATAGACAACATAAATGCAAGAGAAAGCATCTTAAGCACTTAAAAAACCAGTTCTAGAGTTTTGATATTCCAAATTATACTTTTTAAAAAGTAAATTGTCTGTTTTGAAAAGCTACATGCTTTTGACACATACTCTACATACATGCCTGAGGAAAATTCAAGCCATACGATAGTCGGATCCTTTTCTCTAGGAGAATTCCCAGGCATTTTGTCTACCTACCATGGAAGCAGTGCTACAAACCAGCCACCTCCTGAGTGGATCATCTCATTCATTTTTGGCCACCTAAAGCAGAGCAGCATTTTGAGGAAACTGAGTGAAAAATCCTATTATCAACCAGAATAGCTGAAAAAAATACATTACCGTAGTTTGAAACAACATCCCTTCTCTGTAAAAAGGACAATCTAGTTCTTGAGAAGTAATGAAGATTACTATTACAATGTATTTATTTAAACAATATCTAGATCTTACGGTAGTCCATTCACTTGCTGTACTCTGAATTTTAATTCTGTACTATCTCACTGGAGTGCCTTACGAGGTAAAACCTCTGAAATTATGAGCTAATACATACAGAGAGATACCCGGTATGGCAGCATTTTGTTAGTAGCCACCTACTCTATTAAGAATTCTTAAAGTATCTAGAAAAATTATAAATTCTTTCCATAATTCTACTGTGGCTTGTACCCTTAGACATGACAGTGCAGTAATATCAGTAACATGTTCTTCGTAATAAGCCAATATGAAATTATTAATTTCTGCACCACCTACTACACAATTTGAATAAACAGTTCTGATGTAAGATTTAGAGTGTGGTCAGGTCACTGCTAAAAGACAATGCTGTAATGAAGAAAACTGACTACGAAGTTTTGGTTGCAAGAAACTCAAGATGCACATGGAAGTCCTTGAAGAATTGTGACACACCCTCTCCAAAATAAGTTCAAAAGTTTTATGTTTTATACTAATAGCATGGGGTGTACAGACATACAAGAAATAACTTATTCCAGAAGCCAAGACACGAGAGTGAACAGGGGCTTTGGTTACTGTTTACCTTTAAAATGGGTCCACTGGGTCAAATGAGATATTAATAATGGCAGAAGCCAGAAAGTTATTTGTGCTTATCAACTGTATGGAAAAATACTGAGTATTATCAGATTGTCAGTCTCACCTACAAGCTTATTAGTATCAATGTACACTGTTAGAAAAAAATTGAATTACTTCAATATGTGATTTAAATAAATAAGTCACAGTTCTTTGTTCCTTGACTCTTATTTTTGAATAGCAATGAAAAAGAGTACCTGGTTGCCTCCCTGGAGTTAGCGATATCTAGAATCCTAACCTCAGATCAGAAACATCAGAGACCAGTCATACTCTCATCTGAAACACAGATGCCTGACTGCTTGAGCAAATGCATTTGGAGCTACGATTTCTATTTAGGAAGATCAACACCTGATTTTTCCAAGTAAAAATGGATTTGTTCACTCTTAGTTTATTAACACACTACAGACAGATCATTAGACTCAGAGTGAGCAATTAATTTTATGTAGTTACAGATGTAAAACCAAAATGTTTTCTTTAAATAATAAAAATGTCAGCCACATATACCTGTTCTATGCACTTGTCAAAATGCAGCTTCCCCTCAGAAAAATGAGGTACAACTGAGGAGCATAAATGTTCTAACAGCAGTTTAGCAAACAAGGAGCTGTCAACTTCCAATAAGCTATTATTCACACCTCTTTAATCACTGCCAAAGAGTCGATTATAAATAGCCTCATACATTTTTAAATAAGGTCATTCTAAAATGAAACAACAAAGAGGGTAGTAAATATTCCTGTACATAAGCAATTTAAATTCTACAGCATAACAGAACTGTGCGTTCTCAAAGACTCAGTTTAAAGAAAGCCAACAAAACCATTTATTAACTGGTGCAGTGTCAGACACGTAATCTCTGTGAGATCAATAAACCAGCCCAATTACGCTGTAGTTTGCAAACAGACCTGAAAGAAATGAAACTATTAAGACTTGCTCACAAAATCCAGTTCCAACAACACTATTTACAAATATACAGTAATACAAATTAAGTAAACCCAATGCATGCACTGCATGAGTGAATCTACTATGGAAACATTCCACGCATATATGAGACAGCTTTCCTGTGGTTTCCCAGAAGAACACAAAGAAACAACTTACATAGAACTCTGATTCATGAGACCCTGTTTTCTATTTTTTTTGAGACTGCAAATAATTAGAAATTAATACATAAAGAAAAAAAGAAGAACTGCACAAGCAGAAGTGAGTTCTAATTTTCCCTCTCTTCCCCATATTTTCTCAGATTCAAGATTAATCAACAAAAGTACATGACAAATAATGCTAAAATCAAATCTTTAACAACGGGCTCAGGAAAAAAATAGACAAAAATCAGAAATATTTATACTTAGACAATCTTTTATTCTCAGAAACATTACAATAATTAAATTGACAGCAATTTAAAGAAGTTAATTTATCACTACCAGGAAAAGAAAGAATCAGAAGCAAAACCATAACCAAGTCGTGCTCATTTTACCAACCCCTCGGTGAGTTGTTACTGTGAGAAGTACTGGAACACTCCTTCCTATTACAAGCTTTATTTTCCTAACTTGATACCCATACAACCATAGAATATCCTGAGTTGGAAGGGATCCACAAGGATCATTAAAGTCCAGCTCCTGACCCTGCACAGGACAGCCCCAAGAATCACACCATGAACCTGAGAGCATTGTCCAAATGCTTCTTGAACTCGTAGTCAAGTGGTCAGAGCACTGAACCTGAGAGCATTGTCCAAATGCTTCTTGAACTCGTAGTCAAGTGGTCAGAATACCAAGCCTGCGGAGCCTATTCCAGTCTCCAGCTGCTCTCCGGGTTAAGAATCATTCCCTCATATCCAGCCTGAAAATCTCACTTGACAATCCTTCATGCCGTTTCCTCAGGTCCTGTCACTGGTCACCACAGAGAAGAGATTGGTGCCTTCCCTTCACTTCCTCTCTTGAGGATGCTGTTGGCTGCCATGAGGTCTCCCCTCAGCCTCCTGCAGGCTGAATAAGCCAACTGACCTCTGCCACTCCTCATACAGTTTTCCCCTCTAGTCCATTCACCATTGTCGTGGCTCTCTTTATATACAGACACTTACCTGTGGTGTTCAAGGCCTACTGACACACATTGTGCTATATCCATTCAAATATCAGTAATTCTTACCTGCTCCACTGTGGACTGCTCATTCCACAAGAAGGGTTCCGTGAGTGGGGCATTCCAGCACTCCCCCCCCTCCAAACCTTCCTGAGGTATGTAACCCAGGTACAATTTAAGCCTCACTTATTTCTTAGATTTAGCTCAAAGGTATTTTGAACACCAGAGGAAGTTTACTTAGTTCACAGACTGCTGCACATCTGATTCTAAAAAAACTTCTATTTCCCATGAGCAGCAGAAACACATAAAGCCTCCTCCTAGCTAGAAACACACCTTAATATTAAAATGTCATAATTAAGTATTCATGCACCTGGGCAGACACAGGAGGCATAGTTAATTCTGCCTACACTTGGAGTTGGCCATGCCCAGAGGCTGTGTCCCCACGGCACCATGCCTAACCTATCCCCCTGCTTCATCTCGCCTTTTCACAGTTGCACAGCAAGGCAAGAGTGACCTCCCAGGTAAAGGGCATTCGGACCAATTAAGAACTTCATAACTATCAAAACCTTTACCTACACTCATAAACACCCTAGAAATCAGTGAAAAGGATCCACTGACAGTTGTTCTCAGAATTTTCCCCAGTGAGGCAGTACTGGTGCTCTGTGCAGCTATACCTTCTCCCTGGATTCCCATGTCTTAAATAAAGCATATTACAGCAGCTTACACAGTGAAGGGATAAAACTGCAGCTGACTACACCAAGTTCTACATAAACGCAAGGAGCAAGTTTTGCTATTTCAGTTCCCAGACAATAAACTAGAAAAGGTTCAGATGTCAACCGGCATCTCAGAACATGTTCATTTCCACATTAGCAATGTTACTTTTTCATCTGGTTCAGTGTCAGGTCCCTCACAACTGCCCTTACTGAATACTTAGAGAAGGAAATAGTTTACACAAAGAAACATGCCTTCTCAACCTGAAAACCAACAAAGTTTGATTCATGCTCCAAAGTTTTAAAACTTTGTTTTCTTAGGTGTACACCCTCCATCTACTTTAAGTTCCTAATAGCTAGGACAGTATTCTGGATAGCTCTAACGATTATTAATTGCCCTTTTTTTTTTTTTTTTAACTTATGTCATGGAAATGGATGTATGTCTGGAAAGAAATGAATTCTTTTCCTGCAAAAATATGCACTATCTTACATGCCTTTAGAGCATTATGTTCTGCTCTTCTACATTTATTGATAAGCCACTCTTGATTTTTCAATTTTTTTTCCACAGAAGACTGTTTATCCCAAGAACTTCTGGTAACGGCAAAGCCTCTTCCATTCTCTTTATAGTAAATTCATGACCAGGGTTTTCTGGAAGAAGCACAGAGTAACTATACGTGTTTGCTTACTTGTAGGAGCATTTTGAGAGGGAGGATTTAAAGCTTTTAATAATATTAGAGAAGATACCTTCGTTGAACTATCTGCAACAAAACAGAAATATTTCTTCTCATTCATTATACAAGTAGGTTTACAATCAGGTAACTGGGAGAAGTCTAGTGTCACAGTAGTTTCAGTGGTTGCTGTGAGTCTGCTTTTATTTCGAGGAATATTAAGTCCTGATAAATAAAAGAAAGAATTGTGACACATTTCCTGCCACACTGAGAAGAGCAGAGTTTTGATTCACAAAGCACAAAAAACTGCAGAGGTGACAGGTCTGAACTGTGAAGATGTTTTAGGAGAAAGCTACTGAGCACTACTGTTCAGAGATCAAGAAAGTTGCAATCCCACAGTGGCACTCCACAAGCAAGTACGAAAGGAACATGCAAATGAAACCAGTTAAATCCCACAACCTTTGGGTACCAATAGTGATGATACATATTCCCAACACCAAAAAAAGCAAGTTCACCCCAAAGTACAAAAGAACCTAGAGCAAGATGAGCCCCAAACCCAATGAAAAGCAGTAAAGACATAGAACACAAAAAAATTATACCTGTTATTTGTATTCATTAGTATCAGATGTGACCTCTATGAAAAATAAAAAAAGAAAAAAACAAGGTTTGAGTTTTATAAAATACATATATAAAAACAGATACACATATTTATTTACACACATATAAATAACTTCAATAACTTACAAAGTGCCTAATATCCCTGAAAGTCACTGCAATCTGTTTAACAGTCAACTAATCCTAGGAGGGAAACAATTTTATTGTAATCCGACAAGAGGAATTGCTGTGTTTGTACTCTAACCACGTGAGCTAAGAACAGAAGCAGGAAAGGAAATGGCTGTATCCCCATAAAGCATACAACTCAGCTATGAACCAAAAGAGTTAAAAATAAACCCAACTCTCATGTGATAGAAGAATATTATTCAATATGTTAGGACCACAACACAGTAAATGGAGACGAATACGATATACACACAGATGAAAGCAGAACAACACCTATGCCAATATGAGCTGTAAATGAGAATGAAAACCAATACTTACATAGTAAAAACTAAAAACTAGCAGGTGGGCAGCCCACAGGGGATTAAATATCAGCTAACTAAATTCAAGTTTAGAGATAACATTCCAAAGAAGGTCTTTGGGCACAGGCAAACAGGAATCTGCACATGAACATGAGTTCACTACAATAGGAACACCGACCAAAAACACAGCCCTTCTTTTATCATACTATAATAAAATTATTTTAAACTTTATGAATCAATTATACTTATTAGCCTAACCTAATCAGTATAAACTTAAAAACACAAAGTCTTGTCTGTTGACCTGCTTATGAAAAGCCCTGTGACATTTCTCACTTCTGACTCTACTTGCTTCAAACACTTCCCAGTCATCTCACCTGCTCATAGCATCATTCAAGCCAAGCTGTTATTACTATCAATAACATATACCAATGCCTTTCTAAATGTTTATCTACATTATTATAACTAATTTTGTACACAGTTTAATAGATATAATAATGCACATTACATTGAATTAAACAGTCTAAGGACAAATATACGTGTCCCAGTCATGCTGTAATATCTGGATTGGGATACAGTATGTTAGCAATTACACCTTAATAAATACTCATGCTCTGTTGGATGTGCCTCAGGGGACTGAGTCGTAAACAACATCTCTTTTGTTGTTTTATTTTCTTCTTTGATGACTATGCAAATGAAGAACTTCACACTTTTTAAAAATAGAATATCTTCAGTGCTTCAAATAGATGCTTAGTGTACCCTCACAGCCATCTGCCTCGGGAGGGGTGGGCTGCCCTGTAGGAGTATTTATTTCTGTTCAAGACCAAGTGGAATGAATGTAGCAGAACAGCCCAGGTTTCAGCATCTAAAATGCTGACAACCCATTAGCAGAGGTGACTATGACAAGGTACCTAAGGAAGAACGTATTTTGGAGAGGATACCTGACAATAGCCTGAAAGGAAACAGACACTTTAGGATTAAGGCATACTCAAACCTTCACCCAGCAAGTAGACAGCATGTATCAGCGCAGAAAGAAACAAGCGCAGAAAGCATGATGGGGGACAGGGTCATGGGCAAGTAATCCTGACAAAGTTTAACTCATTGGGAGCTACTACAAAAGGCTGATGGTATTACCACCATTAAACTAGCCTTGCAGAAAACCAAGGCGTGCTGTACACTGCACAAGAGGGCCTACCTTTGTGTACAGTTTCTTCTGCAAGCAGAAGTGAGCTCCATCATATTCCAGCTTGGCTTGACAGAAGGCAATATCACAGCAAAACCCTCATAGGTGTCACAACATTGTGCCAGGCCCAAGCAAACCCAATCTGCTATTTAGCCTGGCTTATTAGTGCAGGGGTGCTGCCACAGAGAAACAGATCACCTATTTTGGACTCATTCAGAGCAGTAGTGCAGATAAATTGGAATTAAAAAAAAAAGAATATGCAACTACAAATAAGCTGGGGGGCAGGGGGTGGGGGGCATGTGGAGAAAAAGGTAGCAATTTCAGCTAGGAGCTCCTAAAGCTTGCAATCAGCTTCACCCTTCTGCTGTGGGTGTCTTACTCTGAGCAGGTAACTTTGTTAGTCGTACCCTGCCGCTCCAAATCCTCTTCAGACCAATTTATAGTCTGAAAGATACGAGATCAATGTCAAGGGAGTATTCAGTCTTTTTCTTTTAAAAAAAATTGTCATTGTAGGAAGCTTAATTTTGTCCCACGTTTCTATGCCATATATTAATGCTTATGACTCTAATCCAGTCACAAACTCTAATCCAGTCACAAACTGCTAGAAAATAACAGTGGGAGAAGCAACAGAAAGTCTAAAACATACTGAAAAATTAAAGAAGGCCTGAACATCCTAACATGAACGTAATACCGAATACCACTTTTCTTATGCTTCTTGGCTGCTGTTGTACAAGCAGGAATGAAGATTTTTAAAAGAAAATTTTTATTTAGAACTTACAACACTGATCAGAAATAACAGTTTATGAACCCATTTTCCTCAATTTTATGAGATAGGACAAAAATGGTTTTTATGAACTTATTACACCTACTCAAACTGTAAAAGTTTTCTTCAAAAACACAGGTTACAGTAAAACCAGAACATAGATGTCTGGAAGTTTCAATCTAGGTGAGTCTTTAGTCCAGGTAGGATCTCCAAGATCTCAAACACACTTGCGTGGACCTGTGATCAGTCTAGTTTTTCCCACACATGTTAAATGTTTTCTTGATCACTGGCCATTGCTGTGCAATGTTTCTCTTCAGGAAGCCTGCAGTGCTTTCTTACTGCATTTTGCACTACTGATTGCAGGAGTACACATGTACAGCTGCCAAAATACCCAAAGAGAAATACAGAGTGCCATACAGCTGAACAACTAATGCAGCACCAAAGGAAAGGATCCTTCCCAAGTTCAAAATACCTTAATCACAATTTTAGTTTTCTAAAGTTTAATTTGCTTGCTCTCAGTGTTCCCTACCGCACTTAACTAAGAAGTGCTCAAATTCCTTCTGGATTTAAAATGTGTTGCTTCCTTCATTTTTGTGTCTAAGTCTACACTGCTGCTGTCAGATGATACAGCAAGTATAATGGAGGTTTTATCGAATTCCTGGAGAAATGGATCAGAATAACTAAATGATGTGTTAATTTATGATGACCATAACTTGCCACTAGGTACAACAAAACAGGACAGTAGCACCTGATCTTCAATTCTGAGTTCTGCTCTTCTATCCACAGGCTAATCTGGGCTACTGAGAAGCCGTCCTACTCAACTGGCCTCATTGTGGACACATCAGCCCACGTTCAGTGGTCCTGTCACAAGGAGTACATCTTCTCTCAGCTTACCAGCAGGGAATTTCCAAGAGAACCCATAATTTACCCTGCTGTGCAAAGGAATTAGAACAATGAAGAAAGGATCAGTGACAGAATGGCTTAATGTGGTTCTTGCCAATAATATGAAAAGATGAGCCAGTTGTCAGAAAGTATCTAGGGGAAGATTCATTTTGCTTTCTGAAGTCATTCTGAATTAGTTACACATTGGTGCAGCTGGCAGGTCTTCTGAGGCAGAATTTGACAGTAGTTTTTTCCTGCTCTATATCTTAGAAGTTATATGTTCAGAATCATAGAATCACAGAATGGTTTGGTTTGGAAGGGACCTTAAAGATCATCTAATTCCAACTCTCCTGTCATGGGCAGGGACACCTTTCACAGACCACATTGCTCAAAGTCCCATTCAATCTGGCCTTGAACACTTCCAGGGATGCAACATACACAGACCTGTTCCAGTGTCTCACCACTGTTACAGTAAAGTTTATCCTAATATCTAATCTAAATCTATTTTCTTTCAGTTTAAAGCCATTACAACTTGTCCTGAACGTACATCCCCTTGTAAAAAGTCCCTCTACAGAGTTCTTGTGGGCACCCTTTAGGAGTGGAAGGTGCTATGAAGTCTCCACAGAGTCTTCTTTTCTCCAGACTCTCTCAGTCTTTCTTCACAGGAGTGATTCTTCCATGCTCTGATCACCTTCACGGCCTCTTCCGGACTTGCTCTAACAGGTCTGTGTCCTTCCTACATTGGAAGCCATGGAGCAGAATGCAGAGCTCCAGGTGGGGTCTCACAAGAGCAGATTAGGGGGCCTTGATCCAAGCACAGGACCTTGCAGTTGACCTTGTTGAACTTCATGAGGTTTGCATGGGCCCACCTCTCAAGCCTGTCAAGGTCCCCCTGGGTGGCAGCCCTTCCCTCCAGTGGCAAGAACACCACACCACAGACCTTGGTGCCCTCAGCACCAAGGAATGCCACCCTCATCACTGATCTTCACTGGGACATCGAGCCACTGATCACAATTCTTTGAGTGGACCAACTGGCCAATTCCTTATCCATCGAGTGGTCCATCCATCTGTCCTGGTTTTAGTAGCCAGGGTCAGTTTGTCACTGTGTGGGTGTGTATTCTAAACCCTCTATGCCATTTTTCCCCATGAACTGCTCACAATGGCACATTAGCAGGTATTGTTTAAGGCACACCCCACTCCTCAGGCTATAAGCAGGGTGTTTAGGAACTTCTGTGAGATAAGGAAGTTCTCTTGCCTCCACACCCACCTGAGGGGTCATATCTGCTAATGGGTCATCAGGGATGCCAAAAATATGCCATTGTTCACCTCGCAGAGTAAATCACCCATTGTTTAAGTCTCCGCCCTGGGGGAGGGACTGGGCAGAGCGTAAGTGGATATAAGCTCAGAGGTTTGGGACTGGGAGCTCTCTTCAGATCCAGAGGAGGACCAGAGCCGCAAGCAGACCGAGACTGCCACCAGATTGCAGCCATCACTTTCACCAGCAGGTACTTTGTTTTCTTTTTACTTTGAACTCAGGGGGGGCCACGTGGTGCTCAGCACAGAGTTGGTGAGCTCCACTCTGCTTGTGCCCCACTGTGTTGGGCTGTATATCTGGTGTTTTTTGTGACACAAACAAATTTCCTTTTCTGTTTCAGTGTATTTTTGTGATCTTTTAATAAATTGTTATTCTGACTTGCAATCCCATTCTGAGTTGGATTCATTTCTCCTACTGGTTTAATTCTAAACCAGTACACCATCAAATCTGTGTCTCTCCAGTTTAGAGACAAGGATGTCATGTGGGACAGGGTCAAACGCTTTCCACAAGTCCAGGTAGTTCACATAAATTGCTCTTCCCTCATCCACTGCTGACATAAGCCTGTCATAGAAGGCCACCAAATTTATCAGTTACAATTCGCCCTTAGTGAAGCCATATTGGCTGTCACTAGTCACGTCCTCAATTTCCTCAAGCCTTGGTATTGTCTCCAGAAGGATCTGCTCCATGGTCCTGCGGGGCACTGAGGTGAGACTAAGTGGCCTGTAGTTCCCCAGGTCTTCCCTTTTTCCCTTTTTAAAAATGGGGGTTTATGCTCTCCCTTTTGAAGGTCCATATTTAAATCATCCTCAAGAAGAAATTAGTCTAAGATGAAAATACATCAAAGGATGATTTCTATACCCATTTCAGTCTTTTAAACTCATTATTATCCTCATACACTGAAGATAGACTACAAAAAGCTTATTACTAGTAGGAAACACCATTGAATTAATATGATACTCTTGAATTTAATGTACTGATTCCTGGAGAAAAACTAAACAATGTCATTAAGTGTTTTAGGATCCATATAATCTGATTGCACAAGCAACACACAAAATATTCCATTGTTATGATTAAAAAATATCCTCAATATTCATATAAATATTTAAAGTAGTTCATTAGATGAATCCTCATCTTAGCACTAATGCCAGAGCTTCAACTAACATATCAAAAAATATTTGTTTATTAAACCTAGTAAAATATTTCAGACAGTAAACTTTATTACAACTTTTAAATAACAACTATATTTGAAATTACTTCATATGAATAGAATTTCACCGTTTTCCCTCTGTTAGGCTTGCAAGACAAAATGATAAACTGCTTTTACTTTCAGAACAAAGAAAAGCATGTTTCAGAGAAAGATAACTTTTTCTATCTTTGCTTTTTAATAAGTAGTCTAATATATATAGATGGTTTTATTTGACTAATGACAAAGAAAAGCATACATTTATAAGAGAAGTGGTAATGAGTCTCCACTTCTCTTCCCAGCTGGTAAGGGAGAACTTCACACAGCATAAGTGAGGCAAGGGGTGCTGAGATAGAACATAAAGTTCCCCACATCTCTGCCAACTTTTCGAAAGATCAGAGACTGGGGCTTCAGCCTCCTAGAGCTCCTGGGCTTCTGCTGACCATGAGAATGAGAAGTGAGAGTGGGAAGGACAGAATTCTCACAGTAAAGTGAAGGGCTCAAGAAATCCCAGGACAGGTGGAGATGGCAGAGTCAAGACAGGCTTAGATGAAAAAAGTCTGGAATCCACATCTGCAGGTGCACATGTTTGCTTTAGTAATATTAATTAGGCATCTTAGAATTTGGTTTGCACACATATGGTATCCTTGTCTTCTTAGACTAAAAATTGTTCTGAAGACTCTAATTTTATTTCCTACAGTTAAATTTTTTCAGGAAGTTCTTACATGGCAACTCCTCCTCCCCTACGTTAGTTAGAGAAAAAACTGTGTACAGACAAACCTTATTGAAATTGTTCTCTAAAAGCAAATTTGAAATAGTCACATTTAAGAAAATGACAAATAGACAGGTTTGAAGATGAGAAAAAAATAATCATAACACAAAGTCAATATTAAACCTGAAACTATGAATTGATCTTAGACATTACAAAAGAGGAAGTGAAAAGTTAATTTTGCACGGTACCATCCGAAATTAGAGGTTTTATTTAAAAAATGTTTACACAGTAACTTTAGCTCTTAAAAACAATTATTGTTTAACTTAACTATGGAAAGATTCTAAAAATCGACCAATAAGAAATGCCACCAAATAAATTCTTCATCCAGAATCAGTGACAAGCAGTTAGCAAATCCACAGCCATCTGCAAGTTGTGCCAATTAGATTTCCAATAATGTAATATCCTCTATATCCCAATCACAGATCATCCAGTTCCAAGCCTCCCACCCTGTATAGGGACACCTTGCACTTGACCAGGTTGCTCAGAAACCCATCTAACCTGGCCTTGAACACTTACAGGGACAGGGATTCCACAAACTCTCTGTGCAACTTGTTTCACACCCTCACAGTAAATAACTTCTTTCTGATATCTAATCTAAACCTACTCTCTTTCAGTTTGAAGCCATTCCCCTTGTCCTACCACTACATGCTCTTTTTATAAGAACTCTCCATTTTTCCCGTAGGCTCCCTTCAGGTACTAAGAGGTCACCATTGAGTCACTCTGAAGCCTTGTCTTTTCCAGGCTGAACAAATACAATTCACTCAGCCTTTTCTCAGAGGAGAGGAGCTCCATCATTCTCATCATCTTGGTGGCCTCCTCTGGACTCGCTCCAACAGGTCAATGTCCTTACTGTGCTGGGGATCACAGAGCTGGATGCAGCACTCCTGGTGGGGTCTCACGGGAATAGACCAGAGAAGGCAGAATCACTTCCCTTGACCTCATTACAGCTTTCTCATTTAATCTAACTTTAGACAGTATCTCAATAAAACATTATCATCATAAATCAGCATCAACTCCATGACTCAGAGCATCTCTGCAGGAGTGGCTGAATGTTGCACACTGCACACCCTCCCTTTGCGGTGCAGCCCACTGCTGAATACACAATTCATGCGTCCATAAATTTAGAAAACAAACTATGATAGCACTTACAATTCTGAAAATACAGGTAAGAGACCACAAGAAATATTTAAATTTTCAATAGCAAGGAAAACAAATCTCTCCACAATACTGGTCTTTTGGTGTGATAACAATTTCAAATCCATAAATGAATTGTGTCTGTCACTTAAACAGATAAAGATAGTCTTTATAGCACTTGTTAGGAGCACCTGTGCATTCACTAACTGAGAATTCATTTCAACACTAAAAAAATTTTCTGCAATGAGTGAAGGAGAAACAGAAATTTTAAGTATTAGCACATGAATGACTAAAAGAAGAAAATTCAACATTTTGTCAGAGGCATCTTTACACTAAGTAGAACAGAAGAGTGACCAGATAATTTGAGTTGTGCATAACTTCAAAATGCAACATTTGTATAAATGTCTTCTAATTCTCATCATTTGTAGTTACATCAGAAAACACATTCACATTCAAATACATTAATCACATACTCAGAGGGCTTGGAAAAGACCTCTGAGATCATCGAATCCCACCTTTGACTGAACACCATGTCAAACAGACCAGAGCACTAGGTGCCACATCCAGTTTTAACTTAAATACTTCCAAGGACAGTATTCCCATCATCTGTCTGTGAAGCCTGTTACAATGGTTGAAAACCCTTTCTCTGAAGAAATTCCTCCTAATGTTACAGAAATCTTACACGTTCTGTTCCAGTGTTAACTGTGAGAGCCATTTTGTCATTGAGTAGACTAATTTCAGTTGTCCCATCACATTTGAAAGCAATATCCTTAAAATGATAACCTGACAACAGGTTAGAGGAAGGGAAAAGAACAAAACAAAACACTTTAATATTGAAACTCTGAGATTAAGCTCATTGGCTTCCCTCCTCTGAAATGTTTGGGAAGAGTACACTGAAATAGTCTGTGGCTCTTGATGTGACAGTATAACATCACATCAGCATATCTGGGAAAAAATAATGTTTTGACTATAGTATTTGATTCCAACAAAAAATATTCAAATGCCAGAGGCAATAGCTAGAATCGTCACCAGTTAGTTATGGATTTTACTGATAAGAGAATTAAATTAGATCCAATGAAGTTATGCAGTAAAAAGGAAAGCTGGTTGACTCTAAGTCCTATCCTCTCTCTGCACACCACCAATGTGACAGCAAACACAAATAGACTTGCGAAAGCTTCTTAAAGCAGTAGTTTCTGTTACTGTTCTACAAGCTAAACTATAAAGCACCACAAAACATACCCAAAAAATAATGTTGCATTAGATAATTGAGAGGCAAACTGTTTGATTACCCAACTGAACAGACTGCAAAGCACCCAATTACAGAGTTCATTCCAGTGATGGGTGGACATTCACTGGAGGGTAAGAGCAGAAGAGGTTTCCTGTAGCACTGACTTGCCAGTTCCCTTGCCCTCTGCCATAGGTCTGCCAGTCTGCCACGCCTGACAGCAAGGAACTATTTTTCTCTCATCAGTTTAGGGCTTTATTTGTTCCTAGATTTTGCTATGAGAATGGAAAATCATTTCAGCCTGTTTGAAGTCTTCTATTCTCCTTCAAAGCAGAAGAAAATATGGGTGAACAAGTAGCTGGACAAACTCTCCTGATAGTAAGCAGGAGTAGGCAGTATGCTATAGGATGAAGAAAGTAACACGTTCTTCTGTTTCTTCCAGCCCTCTGGATAACTGTATATCCTCTCCAAGGCATTAAGTGGCAGCAGGATGGGTATCAACTTGCAAACAGCTTTTCCAGTGTTACACTATTCACTCAAAGAAATCCATGCTGTCCTGCTCATTGATATTCTGTCAAATTTTTAAGTTTTTAGTTACATTAAAAATTACTTCCAGAATCTGTATCATTAAAAAAATGTGTTCAACAGCCTTTGTTGAGTCAATAAAATTGTGATAAATATATGGGTCATCATTTTTGGAATGAAGACAGAACTCCGTATCAGCACAAAGAAGAAACTGCAAGCCAACTCCAAGGAGCCCGAACAGAAGAGTTCCTGGAGTTCTCAACACTATTAATATTCTGTTTTCAGACCTGCAAGACATCATTCTTATGTTTTCCTTTTCATGTACAAAGCTACTTTAACACTTTCAGGGTTATTATAGCAATGTATTAATGTCCTAGATACTTAGTAAGAACAAAATCCTGTAACCACTTGCTATGCTGTAGCTATTAGGTGATCAAGCTGTACCTCAGAAGGACATGAAAAGGACTGAAATTTTAGAAGCTAAAAATAGTTGGTAGCTTAAAGAAAACCCAAAATTAACAGTAATAGAGTTTTTAGAGTGTGAAGAAAAAACTGTCAAATCTAGAAATATGTATTCTAATTTTGACACCGCACTAAAATAAATTCCCAATTTTAAACAACATGTGACCAGGTATAACTGCTAGCTTTGAGATGAAAAGCAGAAAATCACGCACATTAAAGGAAAGTTAGAGCCTACCTAAGTTTTGTGTTTGTTTGTTTATTTTTTAAACTCTGATTCTATCTTGTTAATTTTTGTTACAGCAGTGCTTAACCTCCCTGCCTTAACTAATTCATCTTTATAAGTTGATTCTTTAATTTTTTCTGCAGGACAGATTAAACTACTGTTTTCAAAAAAACTATATTCCTACAAGAGTACAGTTTCTGGGGTATGTAGGATGAAAACAGGACAATAAGGAGTACACCCATTAGTTTTTATTTTACAGATCAGTAAGTTATTTTTAAGACTTATGCTTACAGTCACTAAGAAAATGTATTAAAAACTTGAATTCATCTGCATTCATCATACAGTCATCTGCATTGTCCTCGGCAAAGTTTTAGGATGTACCAATCAAATGTTGAAAGCCACTGGCAGATACCCTCTGCACGGCATGTGATACATCAACATTCTGACTAATACACAGTTGTAGGGATTAATTTGAAAAGCACTGAGCATTGTAGAAGAGATAAGAGCAGACTCAGCATATGAAAATAACTCAGCATAGATTACATAAAAGACATAATCAGGAGTTAAGCAAGGAAGACAAATGCACAGCTGAGGGGAAAATAATGGCTCCCTCTGCAAATTCAGGTTGAGGCCCTATGACACTCTGCTACAGTTTTCACTCACACAACCACCTGCTATTTTCCTCGTGATTTCTGTCTCATTCCACATACAAGACAAGCAATACTTTCTCACCAGGCAGGTGGTCAGATTTAATTTGCATGGGGATCATTGAAGAATCACTCACTCAATCCAAAGTTTGCTGAAGGACCACGACTACAAGAATAATCAATTCCCAGTTGACCATGAACTTGCACAGGATCTGCTGCTCCAGCTGGATTCCTACAAATCTGTGAGGCATGATGGGATTCATCCAAGAATTCTCAAAGAGCTGGCTGATGTCACTGCAAAGGCTCTCTTGATGATTTTTCAGGTGGTCTTAGGAATCCAGAGAAGTCCCAGCTGACTGAAAGATGGTAGAATGGTGTCCTGATTCTCAAGAAGGAGGAACCTGGCAACTACTGGCCTGTCAGTCTCACTTCAGTGCCCAGTAAAATCATGGAAAAGATTACATTGGGAGTATTGAAAAACACCTGGCGGAGAATGCAGTCATTGGTCACAGCCTCAAGAGAGGAAAGTCCTGCTTATTCAACCTGATTTCCTTTTATGACAAGGTAACCCCACTAACTGATCAAGGAAACCCAAGAGATGTAATCTTTTTTGATACTGTCTCACACAGTATCCTTCTGGACAAAACGTCCAGCACACAGCTGGATATCTGTGTTATGTGATGGATGACCAAGTGGCTCACAGGTAGGGCACAAAGAGTTACAGTGACTAGGGTAGCATCAGGAGGGTGTCCAGTCACTAGTGGGGTTCTGCAGGGCTCCATCCTCGCCCTTCAACATCTTCTTTAATGATCTGGAAGTAGGACTGATAGGAATACTAAGTTTGCCAATAACACTAAATTGGGAGGAGCTGCCGATTCCTTCAAGAGCAGAGAGGCCCTGCAGAGAGACCTTGACAAATGAGAGGACGGGGTATCACCAACCATATGATGCTTGACAAGGGAAAGTGCTGCACTGTGCAGCTGGGACAGGGCAATCCTGGCTGTTTGCACAGGGTAAGGAATGAGAGGCTGGAGAGCAGAGTTATGGAAAGGGCCCTGGGGGTTCTGGTCAATGGCAAGTTGAATATGAGTCAGCAGTGCCTTGGCAGCCAGGAGGGCCAACTGTGTCCTTGGGGGCATCAGGCAAAGCATCACCAGCCGGAATAGGGAGGAGATCGTCCTGCTCTTCTCTGCTCTGGGATGGCCTCCCGTGAGTTTTGGGCACCAGCACCACAATATTAAAAAAGAGAGCGTCCAAATGAGGGCAATGAAGATGGTGAAGGGCCTTAAGGGGAAGCCGTATGAGGAGCAGCTGAGGGTCTGTTCAGCCTGAAGAAGAGTAGACCTCATTGTGGTCTTCAACATTCTCACAAGGGGAAGTGAAGGGGCAGGTACTCTTCATTCTCATGACCAGTGATCAGGATTCAAGAAAATGGCAGGAAGCTGACTCAGAAGAGGTTTAGTTTGGATATCTGGGAAAGGTTATTCACCCAGAAGGTGGAACTGGCTCCTCAGGGAAGTGGTTACTGTACCAAGCCTGTCTGAGTTCAAGAAGCATTTGGACAACACTCTCAAGCCCAGGGTATGATTCTTTGGGTGTCCTGCAAAGGGTCAGGAGTTGGACTCAATGATCTCGATGTGTCCCTTCCAACTCGGCATATTCTATGACTCTTTCTATCCATGTACTTAAACATCTTCACATCACCACTCTGACAATTAGAAGATTAGGCTCCATTTGACAGAGAAAGTAAGATCAGCTTCAAGAAGTACATAAAAAACACGCCACCACAAAACAAAGTGCTCCATAATTTGAAATTTCAATCTTAAGTAAATAAGCCCAAGTTTTTAAAAGTATTTATCATTTTGATGGCCATGTACATGTGCAGATGAGATTTCAACAGAGTGCAGCTGCTCCCATGAACACCAAGTGCCTCTACAGAAGGGACCTGAGCAGCAGCTACACAGCGAGAGCAACTTCTGTTCATTGACCACTGAATGAGGAACAGATGTGATGGAAAGTGCATAGATATAATTACAGAGCATTGTAATCACTACTGTTGCAAGTATGCAGTGGCTACACTTCACACTTTACATATATTCTTCTCCTTCAGCTGGTGTCCAGGCTGATCTCCTGGATCTTGGTTGCTCTGCATAACCATAACTCAGTGCTCGGCCTGGATCTCAGACTCACACCTTTCCTTTCTTCCTAACACTGTAATGTTGGCGAATTTAGTATGGCACTTCAGAGTTTCCAGTCAGAGACCTGACATAACCTTGCATTAACATCTTCAAAAGATACTAATTATTAAGTTCTGAAGAGATATGTGAATAAAAGCAAAAGTTTGAAAGATGAAGATTTACCTGTACAGTATTCTCTGGTACCTTAAAAGCCTCTGCAAACATTTACACTGCTCATGTCCCTGCAAGCTCAGCTGATGGCAGCCCTGGCCACAGATGCTCCTTGATGCTTTCCTTAGAGCCTTCTCTTCCCCATCAATTAGTCTGCAAGTCACGTCTTTACAGTGTCTTTTTACTTTAACCCACAGAATTCAGAGGTTAACAAAATATCAGAGTCATGTGACAGGCATACAGAATTTAGTAGTCAATTAAAAAATATTACACCAAGATTTTTCTCAAGTACATGCACGATTGGGCTAGTTTGGATTTTGCAGACAGCATTCCCACACTTTTAAAAACTTTTGCTCTTTTATTATTTATTTTTTTAAATGACATCCCAAGATTATAAACAGTTAAGGAAATCATAATAAAGAGAAGCACACTCATCTCTGAGAATCAGTAGTAAAATCATGCTGAACAGAGTGATTTTTCAGCCACGGATCAGTTTAAGAAATATCAAGGACACCTAAAAATGATCATTTTGAGGGTTCGTGAAATTATAAGAGTTACTATGATTAGTAGTAAAAAAATTGATAATTTAGCTATTTGAAATGGAACATGCCTTATTTAATGGATCTCTGACAAGAACTAAATCTTAACAACAGCACACATTTATAAACTGCACTTGAGAACCCTAAACTCCAAATAAAGAGCCATTAAGGGTACATTATTAGCCATGTTAGAATCTTCTTTCCTGACCTTCACTATGTCACCCGTTTGTAACATATAGATACCTTTTTTTGGTTAAAATCTAACTAAAAGCCTAAATGAAACCTTGCAGAACACTGCACTCAGAACTGAAGACAAATCATTGGCTAAAATTTCACTTCATAAACTTTGTGAAGACATTCCACAGCAAAAAGAAATTTTTAATAGAGACGTGCACACTAAGAAAGAAGCAGAGCACAAACTCCAGCAAGAAGACTGAAGTTTTCTCAAAGCAATAAACAAAAAACAATAATAATAAAAAACAACAATAATAGAAAAAAAAACCAAACAAGCACACAAAAAAACCTTCAAAACAAAAAGATAAAAAAAGAAAAAAAGAAAGAGAGAAAAGGAAAAAAAATCTTGCTTTTACAAAGTAAAGTGTTACTCAGGTGCTGCATATATTGAATATGTATTTTAAACAATTAGTTCTAAGATTAAATCTGAGAGTCTGGAACTGCTGTTATGAGGAAAATCTGGTGAAGCAGATGTTTAAGAATTGAAAGGAAAAGAACAGATGAGGGCAGTATAGATTTTTGTCAATTAATACTTATAAAGATAGGGAAATACTTACAGCTATTTTTAGGCACAGTTTCCTGCTGTTTTTCAGACCTACAATGTTTAAATCAAAGTGCCACTTGCAAAGTAAAACTGCAACTCTGACAACTTTCACCAGCTGAAGCTGTTCCACGGAAAGAAAAAATCCAAATAATCAAAGCCAAATAAGACCCTTCTAACTGCTCTTCCCTAAGCAACGTGAGCCATACCAGCTGGCTTATGCCAGCCAGGAAGGATCTCAAAAGGTCATATTTTCAGTGCTGTAGCATCAAACTTAACACCGAAAAACAGAGGGAAGAGGGTATCAATTCTTACAGGTTAAAGATGCGCAAACAGAAAGGAAAGAATATGCAGAGTCAAAAAAATAAAAAATTAGCAAAATTTCCAAGGAGAATAGATTAAGCTGACTAGTCACCACACAATTTAGTTAAAAAGGCTCCATATTTTCCTCTAAGGAAGTGCATTAAAATATATTCCTTTTCAGTTTCACAGGTGTACCTAATTTAAAACAGCATGAAACTTATAAATAGGAAAAATCAAATAATCTATTTCCTCAAGACTGTTTGATGCTCCAGTTGTCACATCCATTTCCAGCTCATGTATCATGCCAGGAAATCCTCTTTTATACCATCAAAACAGGTTGTTTTTTTTTCTTTTTCTCCCAGATTCATTTAAACCAGAAAGACAGAATATATATATGTGTGTGTTTGTAAATATGTATGTGTATATATATATATATTTTTATTAACAGCCTTAAGAGGCAGAGAAATCCAGAGAAGGAATGATTCTTACATATTAAAGGTAGAAAATATGAAGTTTTGCCGAAGTATTTTTATGTAATTCCATGTTACTGGTTGTTTTTTTCCCCCTCTGTGTCAGAGGATGGTTTTACTGCCAGAAATTAGATATTTAAAAAGCCATCATCATAACAAAAGACATACACACATACTGTGCATTTAAGGGATAAAACTAAAAATCAATGAAATGAAATTCTAAACTAGTCTTACACATAGTGAAACTTGAGTAAAAGCAAGTGTAATTCCAATAAAGCCATATAGAAACAACCACATCAAATGCCTTTCAACTGCTACTATGGGTTGTTGGTAAAAAGCAAAACTATGCTAATGAAGTTTCTAAAATAAAAAGCTAAACATGGAAATCAACTTTCATACAGCCACATTAATACAAAAAATGAAAATCTTTGCAAGCATCCACATATTCAGCACTTAATTAATTGAGAATGCTTTCAATGCATTTCATAATAGCTATTTCATGTTTACAGAGCTCAAACTCACTGCCTATTTTAACCCACTGCACAAAAGAATTATGAAGTGTGTGACAGTTCAGGTAGAAATATTAATTTAAAATAAAGTAAGTGGCACTTTAGGTGATTTACTACTATACAAAATAGCTTTTATTACTGTCTGCTTGTCACTGAAAAATCTCTCCATATGAGCAAAACCCAACAATTTAGAAAAAGTAGAGTGAAATAAAGGGAAAAATGTATAGATTTAAGTAGAAAGGCAACACATGTACACAGGAATTATGAGAAAAATTGTAGAGTGACATAATATAGTATCTTAGATCACACAGAAGACATTCCATGTATATAAAACCTTCTGGTTTGACTTTTACTGTATGCAGAGATTTTGATTTGGGAAGGTGCAGGAACCACACTCAGCTCAATGTGGATGATTCGCCGTTC
Organism: Formicarius rufipectus; assembly: GCA_013399695.1. Lineage (NCBI taxonomy): Eukaryota > Metazoa > Chordata > Aves > Passeriformes > Formicariidae > Formicarius > Formicarius rufipectus. Next base: position 497,393 of record VXAU01004424.1, on the reverse strand, counting down.
TTTTCTCATGCTGGTCCCTTAGCATCTGCAGTTAGTAACTATCTTTCACATTTTTCTCCATTTATTTTGCAAAATCAAACAGCTCATCTGTCAGAGAAGGACAAATCGAATAATTGACAGAGTTTGGAGGCTGGAAGATGGATTTTGAGGAGATATCAAGCAGAGCAGCACTGTCAACACCCACTGATCCTTGAAGGTGTCCAAGGAGATGGTGGATGATACCCAGAGGTGCTCTGCCTAGAAATGCAAGTTGAGGAAGACTTGCCTGAGCCAGAAGAATGCAAGATGTAAGGCAGCCCTCAATTTCTGCAGCAGGTGAGGTAGACAAGCAGCATAGGAAGCACCAAGGCTAGTTAAATATAACCCATGGGCTCCCTAGTCTTGACACTACCTGCCAGAACCAGCACATGGCATGGTAAGGGGACCTTCTGGCCTGTGTGCAGGGATGGGGATTGTGCAGTAGCTTCTCAGCACTTTGTCAACGAACAAGAGACAGCCAGTCATTCTGAGAAGCTTTCAGGCTCTGAGATGGTTTTGGTGAAAGACTAGCAGATCAGAATATTCTTGGAAAAGATCTTTTGAATGAGAGTAAAGAGCTTTCAGTCATATTTCATGTGACCATGACACAGAAAAGGCCACACCAGAATGCTCCATGCAGGAAAGCCTCCCACACACAAGAATCTCTGTGGAGACTGGGAGTAGGAGGTATAAATCCACCCTCCATCCCAGGAGAACCTCAAAAACCATACAGAGAACCAGTGAAGGATACTCACTAGCTAGATCATTAGTCTGATTCAGGGCACATGGTCCTTATAATCAGATTTGATGACTCAGTTGTAGAAACCCAGGCACCAGTTTTGAGGAATAATTTCTATCTTAAAAGACAATAAAAATCCAAGCCCTAGACAAGATTTTACAGGTTTGGCTCTGGTTGAATTGCACACTCTCACCATTAAGCTGTGGTCAAGAGGCAGAAGAGAGTCTTTAATTACCTTGTGATTATGGTTGAGGGATAGTTCCCAACCAAAGCATTTATTGTTATTCCACAAGAGCTGTTTAAAATTATGCAGGTTAGAATGAAATTTAAGGATTGCTCAACACTGAAGTTGCTATTAGAACATTTTGTTTTCACTTGCTTATAAAAAGTAACACCAGCCAACTTTCTTAGAGTTTTGACATATAATCTAATTTAAGGCAAATACTCACCATGGAGCTCATCTGTCACAAAACAGCTCCAATAAATTCAAACAACCTGGATATAAAAAATACTTTAAAACCTTGTGCACACACAAAGAAATCTCATCTTTGAGCAGGGTGGCACTTCTACATTTAATAGAAGGAACTTGATATGTCTAACAATGTGCAATTCATAGGGTAGGAATTGGACTTTTACTTCTTCATCCCCTAGAGCTGGCCTAAAACACACCTTCAAGGCACTGTGGGAATAAGGAATTTGTACATAGCAATGGCAATAAAAAAAGTTGAGATCCACAACACCACATAGCAACTCTTAGTAGGTTTTCTTTCAAATTTATCAGCTAAGCTTTCTAAAAATTGTGGAAACCCTCAATATTGTCAGGGGTCTCTATGCTCCATTTTCCATAGAGTAAAAGTTTCCAAGTCACAGCACCCAAACAGTTTAATAGAGTACACAGATACAGCCCCAGCAACTGAATATCTTTTGTACACTGACATTATTTGGAAGAGCACTGCCACAGCGGCACCAGAAAAAGTCTTGGAACTTTACCAAGAAAGTTTTACAATCTTCATTTACCAACCATGACTTCAAGGATAAAGTTCATCTTTTAAAAAATGGATTTTCCCCACATTTTTAGCTCTTTGGTTAGGTAAGCACTGAAAATACAATCCAGAAGCCAGAAAGCTTCTCCTATGCTTTCAGCTACTCTGTGGTGACACCTAGGCAACATAGAAAGGAAACTGTGACTAGAATGCAGAGGGCATGAATGAAGTAAGGAAAAGCAAAAAAGTAGATTGTAGCAGATCTGGTGAGTGGGAAGCTGCAGGAAGCTGGCAAGGGAGGATTTGAGCCTCCTTGGCAAGGAGAGTGGGAACTGGAGAGTGGGTCAATGGAAAGCCAAATCATTTGGGCAAAGAGGATGGAATACAGAAGAGGCGATTGACTAAGAGTCTGTAAGAAAAAATAGCAGATAAAGGATTAACAAGCCATTGGATGAAGAGGAAGAATGAGGATATTGAGAAGGTGGGAAAATTCTGGAAAGTGAAGGAAAGGCCCAAGCAGGGACAGTCGCATAGTTGGGAAACTCTGGAACTGCAACGGAAGGCACACAGAGATACCATCACTGCTGCTGAAAGGCAATGGGAAGAAGATTCATGTAGTTCATTTCCTTTTCTCCTAATAGACAGAGTCGAGGTGGGGGCACAAGACAGAACATATAAAAAGGGACAAACATGTAAAAAAAAGGATGACCAAAAAAAAAAAAAAAGAGTCTCAAGGAAAAAAGAAAAAAGTAAAGAATGGTAGTCAGAAAAAAGGGAGATGGGAACCAGGTAAGCTTTCATGAAGATACTGGGACAGACTGAACAGAGAGTGTGATTCACTGAGGAACCCTGAATGATGCAGTTTGGTATCACAAACAAGACTAGAACAAATATCCAAAATGGAGCAGGGGTAGGGAGTATGAAAGGAAGTTGGAAGAAAAACAAGCAGAAGCATCTATGTTTACCAGAAAGACTTTTCCAAAGCTTCGACTGGAATGCGTAATTCCAAAGTGTTACCCACCTTCTCTCCTGGCAAAGACTATACAGCTTTCTAGCAAAACATGCCTTATCCTATCCTACAGCAGTCAGTGTAACTAGCAGCAACAGTCCAACCAGAATAATTTCTTGTGGAATTTAAGGGTTCACAACCTGCTGATGAACTGCATCCAGGCTGACAGAATGAAACTGAAAGCTGAGGCTGTTGAACTACACTTCTCCCACCTCACTTGAAAGTAAAGTATTATGAAACCACTATTTATATGGCCTTTCCTGACAAAAATGTATTACTATTCTGTGTAGAGCATGCACCTCCACTGGGAAAGAATGAAGAGCTGTCCATTAGAGTAGAATCTATGGTTCATTTATTGCAGAACTTGCAAAGCTGTGAATGACACCAGGATTGCAGCAAGACAGTCTCTTGCTGATATACCCACATGCTGTTTCTGTCTTTGCAACAGAGTCTCTGTTAAAATGAAGCAGGCCATTCAGATCAAATTTTTTAAACCTACATAATCATGCTACTTTCTCTCTCTCTCTTTTTTTTTTTTTTAATTTTTTCCCCCAGATACCACATGAATTTGCATCTAAAGCAAACAGGGACTAAATAACCAGCTGTACATACAGCCACTGGGAGCTGTTCTTGGTATTGCACAGTTATTTCTGTTAGGATATCACAAGTAAAGCAGGTTTAAGCATTGAAGTATTTATGAATGCAAAAATGTCACCCAAAATTGATGGAAAACCTCCCCTCTACAACCTCCCCCAAAGCAGCACAGTGAAAAGAGACAGTTGTGAAGTTTTACTAACACCTGTTTAGAAATATTTTTTATTTCTAAGTAGCATTGGACATTACACTGTAGGTCACAAAGCAACACAACAAGGGGGAAAACCACTGTGACCAGCTTTCCCTTTAAACAAAGACCCCACATCTGCACTGAAACCTGAATTCCATGGAAAAAATGCAAGTGATCAGGAAACTACCTGCAATTATACGCATACATACACATACATTCAGCAAGGAATATATTTCTGGAATGCAAAGACAGAAAAGAGAGGAAAAGTAACAAGATAAACTACGTAGCTTGCCATTTTTTAATCCCTGAATGTTCACTTCAAGCAAAAAGAAACTAAAACTGTTTAAGCACATAGATCAAGGACAGGAATTTAGAGGGGTCTCACTTCAAGGGTTCTTTCTTTCCTTTTAATAGTACAAGGCTCTCAAGTCCTACAGTACAATCTCCAGGTACTCCATTTGCTGTCGTACTCCTTTCAAAGCAAATTACATTTGACAAGATTTGGCTATCAACAATTAATTAAACTCAAAGTGGTAAATTATGTTCACAGCCCACTTAAAACATTAAAAGCTTCTTTTGATAGGAAAACCCCCCATTTTAAAAAAACAATCCTTTTCTGCTCACACGTACATGTTTGTTTCTTGGTCAGAATATCCACAGACCTGCTAAAAACTGAGAAGAAACAAATGTTACACAGGGAACAGGTCATTTCCTCTACCTCTGCACTGTGAATAAAGAACAGGTGATGGTGACTCACTTTATATGCATATCAATAGCATGACTAAGGATGAATTTCCCTGCACAATATAGTAGCTCTTTGCCCAAAATAAACTTCAACACTTGGCAATCACTTCTAGAGAATAGATAGAAATTAACAGAATTGCTGACACATTTTCTCCTTTGCTGCATACATCCTCTTGAGCTGTTTTGGAAAAGCTTGGTTTTAAAAGTTTCAATAAGATAAAAAAGAAACCAAGAGAAACACTAGAATCCAACATGTATTGCATATTTAGAGTGGGTGTGCTTCATTTGAAAGACAAAATTCCATTCCTGAGGTTGAAGACTGAACAGAGAATATATTTTAAGAGATGTCTTCCCATGAAAACGTAACAGAAAAGAAAATGTTGAAGAATGGTGTGTCTTGTACTTGTCTTGAAAAAGAAAGAATTTACAGAACTAGATGGACTCTCTGGAGTCTGTTGTACTCTGGTTCAGATGGAGAGCTGCTAAAAATCCACTGTTCCCATCTTTAATGCTATATGCATACTCAAGGGGAAAATTAGATTTGACAGTGAATTAATCTGTTCTTTTGGTTCTTCTTAAAAGAGAAGTAAGTCTACAGTAGCAGCAACTGTGTAAAGCGACTATATTGCTGGATTTTTCTTGCCCCTTGCATTACACTTGCCTCTTAGATTGCAACTTTTCATTATTCTTTCTGATTCTTCACTGGTTTTTCTATAATACTCATTTTAAATTAGATTATGCTAGTTACAGACCAGATGAAAGGTTACAGATATTTTCCTTCTATGTAATTTGGTAAATATGACAATCTGATATATAAACAACTATAAAAACCTTTTCCGTATGCCAGTTTCACAATACTGGTTGAGTTTCATGGTGTATTATGGTATCCATTTCCTTGGAGATAGAAATTAATCACAATTGCAATAATCAGGACCATTTACCTCAAATAAATGCTTTAAATATAAATCAAGACTCTAAGAGAAGTCAGCAGTTTTTCTACCAGAATATCTACCACGTTTCAATCCAGTTCCCTCTCTCCAATTCCTCTGCTTATGAAGTCTTCCTTACCATTGGAACAGCTATAAAGTTTACATCAGCTGATTTTGTACTTCTAAAACATGGACTTTACACCCTTGATCTCACTATCAGCTGCTAGAATGCAGTAATTTTTAGTTTCAAAACTTAGAACAAAACCCAGCTTTTATGGAATTGCAATTTCACTTGGGTATAAGTCCAACTCTTCTCCAAGTCTGCTTTCTACTTTTGTCTGTATCTATATTCTATTTGACATTTTCAATGTTCATATTGTTATTCCACCTCCTTTGAACTGTGACTCTACTTCTCATACACTTCTTGTCTAAAACACTACCTAATTTGTAAGAAGAAAAAACACCACAGTTATAATAGTACTGCATTTACTATTTATTTTCTTGTTCTCACTGTTACAGCATGACTCCTTTTATTGCATGAATGTCTGTTGAAAAATGTTATTTTTCACGTTAGATTTTAGTCTCTCTGAAAGATGAGACAACTACCTGTTCTTTCAATGCGTGTATTAGGAATTACAGATCAGCTACTTGTCCTTTATTGTAGGACAAATACTCTGCTTCAGTATTAGAGCTTTTAAATACACAATTTCATTTGTCATTTTTGCTATTCTAGCATGAAATCCCTCTGCAATTCCATGTCACCCTTGGTTCCATGAGCTGGAATAGCTTCCCATCATTAGCAGAAGTTACTCTTTTTGCTATCCACTCTCTTTTCCAGATAACTCATAACACTAGTGGTGTATCAAACAGCACCGATTCCAGAAGGAATACTCCTACAAAGACAGAAAACTATTTTATCATCACTCCCTTTTTCTGGTACCTTCAATTTCAAACAAATTTATTTGTCCAAAGATATTCATTATCTTACTGTAGACTACAATTTAAGAATGTTTAAGAAGAGTTTTGTCTAAGCATATCAACTGCATATCCCTCTTTCCACCTGCCCTGTGAATCTTTTGGGGAAATCAGGAGTGTGCCATTAAACCTGCAGGTTCTGGAGCATTTCAGACTCAGCCCAGAGCCACCCTCTCCCTCCCAGATGCCCCTTAAGAAAGCAGCCCTGGGCAGTATGTTATATACCACAGATAGGTCAGTGATTTCATTCTCATGTCATGCACTAGGAAGACCACATTTGCCCTGAGGGGCTGCTCAGTCCCCCCACCTCCAAACTCTTAACAACCTCTTTTACGGAAGTCTCCTTTTGCAAAGGAGCAGAGCTGGACTGAAGTGAACTTGCCCCACCTCTGACATTGTGAGTCATTACCTAAAATTATCACTTTTTTTTGTTCTGCAACCTTATTTTCTTCAAGTGCCACTTCCATGTAATAATCAGTTTCTAGTATTACAGAAAGCTTCTTGTTTCTGATGTTTGAAAAATAGGCTTTAATAGTTTTCAGGCACCTCATAAATTGTTCCCCAGACTCCTGGTTTGGCCTTCTCTCTAGTGTTTCTGGATTAAGCCTACCTGAGCTTACCCTATGCTCTATTCCCTACGCTGGGTATCATTTGAACTTTATGACAGAAGGTTGTCTTTCTATTCCCGTACTTCCAGTTATTGCACAATCTAATCACACAAACTCTCTTGATCTTTTGTGAAAGTCAATCAATTGTGGGTTACATGGCAATTTCAAGTCTTCAGGGAAAAAAAGAAAAAAACCACACCACTCTCAACTGCCCCTTTCCATTTAATTTCAGGGTTAAGGAATATTTTTACAGACTTCCCACTTAGGGGGTGAGGTGGGAGGGTGAGCCTTTCACACCACTGAAAAGGACTTGTTTTGGGCAGATGAAACATTCCTGCAGGAGTGAAATACAAATTGATTGCTGTTAGAGTAATTCCTCCATAGCTGCATTTCCTGTATCTTCATTTGGGTTCAGTACATAATTTAGGACAAGTCAACACCACTTTTCCTTGCAAGCTCCCCAACAATCTGGTCCACGATATTTCTGCTGTCTGATGAAAGGGTCATATTGTGTACCAGGATACTGACAACTTCTTGCCCAAACTTGCCATCCTCTCTAAAAGGAGGACCAAGCATTTCTTCAGTCTTTCTGGAATCTGTCAGTTTTACAGTGTTATTTAAAAGGCACCTCCAGATCTTTCAAATCATATTACTGATGAAGAAAATCAGTGTGGGCAATGATTTTATTGTGACCCTGAGGGGACAATAAAGTTTAACTGGGGATGAAGTGACGGTATATATGTGCATGTATTTATATATTAATGCCAGAGAACACCACCAGCCTGAAGTGAAAGGTCTATCACCCCCCTTCAGCAACCACAGCTTTTATCTTTGCACTTCTGCAGATCACTTACATGCTGCATTCTCCACTCTAAGCACCTAATTAAATATGCAATAATTTTTCCCCGCTGCACACTGTGCTAAAAGATTCTTCAGTTTGTGAGAACTCAACAATGTTTACAACCACATTAAACATCCCTTCTGAAAACAAATTCATTTGGGTTAAGTTTGGGTGTTAATAAAATTAATTTATTCTTTTATTTAATAAAAGCACAGAAGATGTATTAATATTGCATTTTCTTTATTTTAAAATCATGTCTCCTATTGATATATGCAACTAGAATTAGCTTTCATATTAGAGATATCTATGGGAAGGTCCACTTCCATTCAAAGTTATTCAGGTCAGTATTGACTGAAGGGAAACTACAATGACTGAAACAGAATATTTGGAAGTAACAAGTTCCTTATACCAGCAACACTTGTGTTATCACATACACAACTAAGTGATTTAAGATCAATGCATTGCAAACATGTTAAACCTGAATCCTACAAGTGTCAGGCTGCACTCTCAGAAGAAGTATAAGGTCACATCACCCAGCAGAGATGATACACAAGCTTCTATGTACACATAAAAGAATTTGTGAAGGATAGCTTTATAGATCAAAAAAATCTTACCAACAGCCATAAGTCATAAAACAATAATTGCTTTTATGCATGTCAATAGCACTCACTGAGATTAAACTGTAACTAAAACAGCCTGCCAGCACTTCTTTAAAAAAAGAATTAAAGAGTAAGTGAAAACATTTATAATCTACTGTAATTTTTACAGAATTTCATTTTCAGGCTTTGTTATTCATATGCATTTAATAATTTCCTTCACTTTCTTCAAGCAATGAGGTAAAATTTGAAGGGATTATTTGCATCCTAAAAACAAAATTGAAAACACCCTACTCAAAGCAATTTTAAGTCAAATTGACATTAAAATTAAAGATATTCACAATCAAATCTTGACATTTATCATCAAAGGTAAAAACATACAAATATTTTGACAGGATATCAAAGCTTAAGAAACTCTGCATTTCATATTTTCAAATATCTGAATCATCAAGGCTTGAATACTGTACTGAACTCTCAGGTAAAAATTTTCAACACCTGTTGGAGTGTGTAAATATAAAAACTGTAATATACTCATTAAACTCCATAATCCTCATCAGAACTACTATTCATCGATTCATATTAGCAGCAAGAAGCATTTGCCATACAGAAAACTTCAATATATTTTCAAGATTAAGAAAAACATCTTCTCAATTGACTAATAAGTTAGAAAAACATTATACTATTAGATTTTTCAAGCTGCCTTGGTGCTATCAAGTTGCTTTTTTCCCCTCCCACTTCTAAAATGCATTTTCATTTAGAGCATTCCTAAATTCCATACTGATTAAAATAAAATTCTGTTAGATTTAAAACTAAGTCACTGAATAAGCAAGCTGATTCACTAGATGATACACACGGGTAATTATATCAGCTCTAACAGAAATTACAGATGCTCTCCAGTAATGAAAATTACAGAGTAACTTCAGAGATGACAAAAAGAAAAAGTTTAAAAAAAAGGTTTGAAAGTTGACCAAAGTTCTCCTGTTGTATTTCTTTCGTCGCTTTTGAAGAATCTGGCCATGAATGTGTCTTTTGCTTATCCTAATAGGATAAAGATTTTTTCCTCTTCGTTTTAGACTGTTTTAACCTAAGTTTACCATGCATTTTTCAAACATGACACACAAAAGTTCACCAACTATGCAGGAAACAGAAAGACTGGTTCACTGGAAATTACCAAGTGTTAGTAGGAGTAAAGCTGTGGGTGTGTCATTCTGACACACCAAAGCAGTACCAGACCAAGACAACAAAGAACTTTTGGCCACAACCAAGGTCTTGACACGAGTCCCATACAAAATCTTCCTGTGGTCTTTCCATGCAAGTAGCGGTAAGATCCCAGCACTGAGGTTTTGAACGTAGGCCATGGAACATTTGATATGGTTCTAAGAATAGGTGAAACTATTCATTACACACACCCTCAAAAACCAAACCACAAAAAACCCAGACCCAAAAAAACTACAAGACTGCACCCATTCATGAACAAAGGAAGGTTAGAGTCTGTAATTCAGGACAGAAAGCATGTTGTTATTTTGTGATGGGTTTAAGTCTAGAATTTAGCACAAGTATAAAATAGACAAGAATATGAACTGAAATTTAACATACAGGAGTGAACATTACAGGCAGCATATGTCACCTTCACTGTTTTGGGGGTCAACTAGCCAGGAGACAGTGGGGATGTAGGACAAAAATTGAGATTTTTTTGTTGACAAGCAGTCAGAACTCCTTCTCTTATTCACAAAATAGGCAATGAAAAGGTATTTTACCTTATAATAGTTCCTTCTGATTAAGATAGTATGATCTTTGCTTTTTAATATAAAATATCATAAATAACTTGGCACTGAACCATTGCTCATGCAGAGGTTCTAATCCAAAGATGTTTCAAACCGTTCTTAAAACTTTTGTCGCCAAGTTCAGAGTAACAAGTGCTCTGAAGTGTAATTCTCTAAAAGCTTCAATTTGTCTTTGCCATCTATTCTTCCTCCCCAATAACACTGTATTTGAATGTGCTAATCACAATAATCACATACAGTCATATAATCAGATAAACAATGCAATATATGCACCAGCTGTATTCTACTGCTCCTATTATTCACTTTAAGTGCATATTTTGATACCCCAATCAATTTAAATAGAGAGAAATTTAGAAATACTTCTTTACTTATGGCCATGGACATCTATTCTTTTTGATAATGGTTTCTTGAATGCTTTTGGTTCCTAACTAAACAGCTGGAAGTCGTCAATATGACATAGCTGTTTAAAATTACTTTACATCTTTAATCTGAAAGCACAAAGGAAATAAAATCACTGGAGTTAAGATCAAAATTGTTAGTTCTCAGGATTTGCTCTAAACTAGTTCAAAGGAGCAGGAGAAAGAATGATCCCTTTCCAGGGCTTGGGGATTCAAACTTGCGTGGGAGGAATGTAGAGATCTTGTACAGTATTAAAAGTAGTAACTGGACATTTTCTAAAACTGTTTTATGAAGATTTAAAAACAAGTTAATAATAGAACAGTATTTTGCAACCAGAGGTCAGGAATGGTTTCATAAAGGGCACAGGAGGGAAGGGAAAGAGTAGGAAATAAGAAATGCTTTTAAAAGAATGCATTTGGTTGAGGAGACCAAAAGAAAAAAAAACTGAATACTCCAGTGGCATCTGCATCTTCATAGGTGAGTAAAGTGATTTTTGAAAGACTAGCATTCTTTACCTATCAAGTATGGTAAGTCCCTTCTTCTACTAGAGCTTTCTGACTTCCATTGAAATGCCTTATTTAACTTTCTATAGGCCCTGCACAAGTGTGTGTGTGAAGTATGCAGGTCACATACTGATGTGTAGCTTCAGTACTCAGACACTGAAGAACCTGAAGTACTAATTTTTTTCACTTGCCTTTAATAATAAAAATGTAGGACAACACTTCATTAGAATAAAATCTCTTCATGCTCATACTACACACAAGTAATGACAATTAACATATGAGTACAACGCCAAGCTTTTGTCCTAATGGACTATTTATTTGGCATCTGTAACATAAACCAAGCAAGAATTCATATTAAAAATAGAATAAACCACGTGTTTTAAAGCAAATGGTGTCTGTAGAGTTCTACATGAAAAATACAAAACAAATATTTATAACCAGTCACTTGCTTCTGAAACGAGGGCATTGGTTGTAACATGGCAATTACAGTAGAACATCTGCATACCACCTCCATAAGGCACATATACATTTGGTATTGGCCTCAATAGCTCCGCACTGGAACCTGTATTACACAATGTCTTGTGCATTTCCAGAAGGCTGAACTCTTATAAGAAGCATGAAGGTGTCTTACTTTTCATTTTTTAATACTAAATTTCAGTCAAAGCCTGATCAGCTAGAATGCTTCTCCAGTGTGACTATTACACATTGTTTAATTACCTAGGATAAACATCTGCTTAAAGAATTGCCTTAGTTATATTTAATAAATATCACTGCTGCTTAAGTTTATAATTCCCAGTTCTTCAGCATTTCACACTGCTCACATACCCAAAACTGCAAAACAGTCTCATCACTGAGGTTCTCAAAGGAATAAACAGCATAAAAGGTTCTGACTACTAGATTAAACTAACAAGAGGAGGTAAGCTTTTACTTTTAAACCCTATACTAAGTTATAGAAAGAAACCAAATGAACCTTAAGTAATTTACTCAGCATGCAATTAGAAGGGCCAACACGATCAAGAGGTGTTCCTCAAGTGTGACACTGGGTACCCAGGAAGCAACACCCCGATTACACACACAATCACATACAATGTCACAGTTAGCTGTCTCTCTCTCAGCATAGACTGAGGAAAGCCTTGCATAAACATTTCCATACAATTCTCTAGGTCAAGACATTACAGTTACACACAGCTTCTCTGAAATAGCTAGAAACTTGCTGAAGAATCAAGGTGCTTAAGAATTCAGTTCTAAAACAATGAACACAACTCACATCCAAACCAAATTAAAAAGATTAAATCTGAAAGGTACAAAACGTTCAAGATAGTTATATACAAGAATCTGAGGATTGACAAATTCCCAGAAGCCATATAAGCACAAGAACTTCTCCCTCAAGTTCAGATCAGCAATTACACCACACTATAGTTCTGAACGTGACCAAAAGAGCTAAGTTATCTCTCCCACGGCCCTATAGCCAGAACTTTACTAATGACTTATTATAAAGATGAATAGAAATACTATAGCATTTGAAGGTTAAAAATACCAGTTGTAAAAAAAAAAAAACAAACCCAAAAACCCACACAAAAAAACCCCCCAAAACAACACAAACAAAAAAAACCAACAAAACAAACAAACAAAAACAAAACCCACAAGAAACCAACAAAACCTTCCACCTGATAATTGATGTAGGAAATATTCCTGCAATGCTTTCAAGAATTTTCATCATTGCAGAGATGACTTAGGTATCCAATAGTACAAATTTAAATTTATCTTAAAAGAAAAATTGCTTTCTAACATTCCACCAGTCCCTTCAAATGCACAATCCACGTAGATAAGTCAACATGTAACAATGATAAATTACAATTGACTGTGACTGCATGTGTGGTAGTTTGTCTGTAGGCAGACACAGAGATGGAGACTAGGAAGGAATGGAACACAAGGGAGCTTATTTTAACATCAATTTGGAGAACACTATTGCAAACTTGAATCAGATAATAAGATCTAAATCATAGTAAAAAGAACAACAGTCTTCCCTTAAAATGGATTAAGTAGAGAAGCAATGTTGTACTTCAGAAGTTCTTGGGTTCCAAGGGATGTTGCTTCGTGTTTACTCCAGTTTCAATTATTCTTCCCAAGCTCTGCATGAAGGGTTATTGCCTGGATCAAGTTTTTGCCATTAGTTAACACTTGTAAGAAAATGGATTATGAAGTTGTGAAGACTTTTATCTACACAGTAAAATAAAAACAAACTAGGATTTTTTCACAGATAATAAGATTTGAAATACTAGAATACCACCACAAGTAAAGGGGAGGGGGTGGGTGGATGGGGGACAAGCAGTCATTTCTAGAAAGAGAGGGCAGAAGGCTAATACTGTACTGGTCCTTTTCAGCCTCTATACTATGAAGCAGTATTTAGTGAAATTTGATATTGTCTTAAAAGACATTATAGAAGAAGTGATCAAAAGGGGGAAACAAGAAGTATTTTTTAAAAATTTACACTGACAGTTTGGAGCAATAAGACTTCCTCTGACTCTTGACAAGTTTATGATCTCTGAGACACCAATCCAAGCGAAATCAGAGAAGAAAGGGATTTACACTGGTTGCTCCCAGTCCTGTCCTACCTGTCGCCCCTACATCTTCTAGCTAATAGCCATGAGCAGCCTTCTGACAGTTCCTTATTATATTTGTACATGAACTTTATAAATTTCAAAGCTTCTTCAGTAGTATCACTCTATCCATATATGCATCCACTGTTTGCCCCTCTAGGAGAGAAAACTCATCTCCCAAACCCTAACTCCATGAAAGACATATGCAAAATTGAAACAAGAGTTTCATTTGACATTTTCTTACATGTGCCTTCATAAGGACATCTATCCTTATATATTTATACATATATATATGTGTGTGTGTGTACATCAAACCAGAAAATGTGTGGAGCTGTTATGCTGCAAACTATTCTGTGAGGAAGAGTCAAACGCCTTATTGTGCACATTTCGCACTATGATCCAAACCTTAGTAGAATCACCTGGGCTTTTTTAACTTTTCAGTGTAGTAGTAGAAAACTAGGACAGAAATGACAAGGTGTGAGCCCATCATTCAGAAGTTATACACATTCTCTTGTCTCTGTGGTGAAACAGGTATATCACTCCTCTTCAGATAACCATAAAATAACTATTTCTGTTTAAATGGTCAGAATTCACTGAATGTTAAACACACTCAAGGAAATCTTCATAGCTTAATGTAACACAATAGAAGGCCCCTGGACTTCATGGATGAGGGCACAGCTGCCACTGACATGCTGTCCTGCTCCCAGAAACATTTCTTTGGAGTTGGACAATGTAGTTTGAACACGATAAATAGAAAAGAGGAGGAAGAAAGCTCAGGACATGTATCATCTAACAACAATCCTGATAGTATTCCTGATTTTTCCTAGCCAAATCATCCAAAATTTTCAACTGAAATTGTTTGGTTCCAAGCCTTTTATAAATCCACAAAATTACTAGTTAAGGATGCTGGGGGTGAGGGGCAAAATAAAGCCCTCAACAGCAATGTTAAGAGGGAAAAAAAGTTTGGAGTTCTGGTTTTAAACATAGACTGTTTGGTTTACTTTTTGCCTTCAAGTGTTCCATATGTGATATGAAGAGCCATTAGGATCATGAAACATGGAAATTATCTTTCTGACCCACTTCTGTGTAACATTGCATTACATAATGGCACAAGTGCAACAAA